>OX638132.1:42927790-42937790 GCA_951804985.1 Dryomyza anilis | reverse complement strand
TTTTATATTTTATATTTTATATTTTATATTTTATATTTTATATTTTATATTTTATATTTTATATTTTATATTTTATATTTTATATTTTATATTTTATATTTTATATTTTATATTTTATATTTTATATTTTATATTTTATATTTTATATTTTATATTTTATATTTTATATTTTATATTTTATATTTTATATTTTATATTTTATATTTTATATTTTATATTTTATATTTTATATTTTATATTTTATATTTTATATTTTATATTTTATATTTTATATTTTATATTTTATATTTTATATTTTATATTTTATATTTTATATTTTATATTTTATATTTTATATTTTATATTTTATATTTTATATTTTATATTTTATATTTTATATTTTATATTTTATATTTTATATTTTATATTTTATATTTTATATTTTATATTTTATATTTTATATTTTATATTTTATATTTTATATTTTATATTTTATATTTTATATTTTATATTTTATATTTTATATTTTATATTTTATATTTTATATTTTATATTTTATATTTTATATTTTATATTTTATATTTTATATTTTATATTTTATATTTTATATTTTATATTTTATATTTTATATTTTATATTTTATATTTTATATTTTATATTTTATATTTTATATTTTATATTTTATATTTTATATTTTATATTTTATATTTTATATTTTATATTTTATATTTTATATTTTATATTTTATATTTTATATTTTATATTTTATATTTTATATTTTATATTTTATATTTTATATTTTATATTTTATATTTTATATTTTATATTTTATATTTTATATTTTATATTTTATATTTTATATTTTATATTTTATATTTTATATTTTATATTTTATATTTTATATTTTATATTTTATATTTTATATTTTATATTTTATATTTTATATTTTATATTTTATATTTTATATTTTATATTTTATATTTTATATTTTATATTTTATATTTTATATTTTATATTTTATATTTTATATTTTATATTTTATATTTTATATTTTATATTTTATATTTTATATTTTATATTTTATATTTTATATTTTATATTTTATATTTTATATTTTATATTTTATATTTTATATTTTATATTTTATATTTTATATTTTATATTTTATATTTTATATTTTATATTTTATATTTTATATTTTATATTTTATATTTTATATTTTATATTTTATATTTTATATTTTATATTTTATATTTTATATTTTATATTTTATATTTTATATTTTATATTTTATATTTTATATTTTATATTTTATATTTTATATTTTATATTTTATATTTTATATTTTATATTTTATATTTTATATTTTATATTTTATATTTTATATTTTATATTTTATATTTTATATTTTATATTTTATATTTTATATTTTATATTTTATATTTTATATTTTATATTTTATATTTTATATTTTATATTTTATATTTTATATTTTATATTTTATATTTTATATTTTATATTTTATATTTTATATTTTATATTTTATATTTTATATTTTATATTTTATATTTTATATTTTATATTTTATATTTTATATTTTATATTTTATATTTTATATTTTATATTTTATATTTTATATTTTATATTTTATATTTTATATTTTATATTTTATATTTTATATTTTATATTTTATATTTTATATTTTATATTTTATATTTTATATTTTATATTTTATATTTTATATTTTATATTTTATATTTTATATTTTATATTTTATATTTTATATTTTATATTTTATATTTTATATTTTATATTTTATATTTTATATTTTATATTTTATATTTTATATTTTATATTTTATATTTTATATTTTATATTTTATATTTTATATTTTATATTTTATATTTTATATTTTATATTTTATATTTTATATTTTATATTTTATATTTTATATTTTATATTTTATATTTTATATTTTATATTTTATATTTTATATTTTATATTTTATATTTTATATTTTATATTTTATATTTTATATTTTATATTTTATATTTTATATTTTATATTTTATATTTTATATTTTATATTTTATATTTTATATTTTATATTTTATATTTTATATTTTATATTTTATATTTTATATTTTATATTTTATATTTTATATTTTATATTTTATATTTTATATTTTATATTTTATATTTTATATTTTATATTTTATATTTTATATTTTATATTTTATATTTTATATTTTATATTTTATATTTTATATTTTATATTTTATATTTTATATTTTATATTTTATATTTTATATTTTATATTTTATATTTTATATTTTATATTTTATATTTTATATTTTATATTTTATATTTTATATTTTATATTTTATATTTTATATTTTATATTTTATATTTTATATTTTATATTTTATATTTTATATTTTATATTTTATATTTTATATTTTATATTTTATATTTTATATTTTATATTTTATATTTTATATTTTATATTTTATATTTTATATTTTATATTTTATATTTTATATTTTATATTTTATATTTTATATTTTATATTTTATATTTTATATTTTATATTTTATATTTTATATTTTATATTTTATATTTTATATTTTATATTTTATATTTTATATTTTATATTTTATATTTTATATTTTATATTTTATATTTTATATTTTATATTTTATATTTTATATTTTATATTTTATATTTTATATTTTATATTTTATATTTTATATTTTATATTTTATATTTTATATTTTATATTTTATATTTTATATTTTATATTTTATATTTTATATTTTATATTTTATATTTTATATTTTATATTTTATATTTTATATTTTATATTTTATATTTTATATTTTATATTTTATATTTTATATTTTATATTTTATATTTTATATTTTATATTTTATATTTTATATTTTATATTTTATATTTTATATTTTATATTTTATATTTTATATTTTATATTTTATATTTTATATTTTATATTTTATATTTTATATTTTATATTTTATATTTTATATTTTATATTTTATATTTTATATTTTATATTTTATATTTTATATTTTATATTTTATATTTTATATTTTATATTTTATATTTTATATTTTATATTTTATATTTTATATTTTATATTTTATATTTTATATTTTATATTTTATATTTTATATTTTATATTTTATATTTTATATTTTATATTTTATATTTTATATTTTATATTTTATATTTTATATTTTATATTTTATATTTTATATTTTATATTTTATATTTTATATTTTATATTTTATATTTTATATTTTATATTTTATATTTTATATTTTATATTTTATATTTTATATTTTATATTTTATATTTTATATTTTATATTTTATATTTTATATTTTATATTTTATATTTTATATTTTATATTTTATATTTTATATTTTATATTTTATATTTTATATTTTATATTTTATATTTTATATTTTATATTTTATATTTTATATTTTATATTTTATATTTTATATTTTATATTTTATATTTTATATTTTATATTTTATATTTTATATTTTATATTTTATATTTTATATTTTATATTTTATATTTTATATTTTATATTTTATATTTTATATTTTATATTTTATATTTTATATTTTATATTTTATATTTTATATTTTATATTTTATATTTTATATTTTATATTTTATATTTTATATTTTATATTTTATATTTTATATTTTATATTTTATATTTTATATTTTATATTTTATATTTTATATTTTATATTTTATATTTTATATTTTATATTTTATATTTTATATTTTATATTTTATATTTTATATTTTATATTTTATATTTTATATTTTATATTTTATATTTTATATTTTATATTTTATATTTTATATTTTATATTTTATATTTTATATTTTATATTTTATATTTTATATTTTATATTTTATATTTTATATTTTATATTTTATATTTTATATTTTATATTTTATATTTTATATTTTATATTTTATATTTTATATTTTATATTTTATATTTTATATTTTATATTTTATATTTTATATTTTATATTTTATATTTTATATTTTATATTTTATATTTTATATTTTATATTTTATATTTTATATTTTATATTTTATATTTTATATTTTATATTTTATATTTTATATTTTATATTTTATATTTTATATTTTATATTTTATATTTTATATTTTATATTTTATATTTTATATTTTATATTTTATATTTTATATTTTATATTTTATATTTTATATTTTATATTTTATATTTTATATTTTATATTTTATATTTTATATTTTATATTTTATATTTTATATTTTATATTTTATATTTTATATTTTATATTTTATATTTTATATTTTATATTTTATATTTTATATTTTATATTTTATATTTTATATTTTATATTTTATATTTTATATTTTATATTTTATATTTTATATTTTATATTTTATATTTTATATTTTATATTTTATATTTTATATTTTATATTTTATATTTTATATTTTATATTTTATATTTTATATTTTATATTTTATATTTTATATTTTATATTTTATATTTTATATTTTATATTTTATATTTTATATTTTATATTTTATATTTTATATTTTATATTTTATATTTTATATTTTATATTTTATATTTTATATTTTATATTTTATATTTTATATTTTATATTTTATATTTTATATTTTATATTTTATATTTTATATTTTATATTTTATATTTTATATTTTATATTTTATATTTTATATTTTATATTTTATATTTTATATTTTATATTTTATATTTTATATTTTATATTTTATATTTTATATTTTATATTTTATATTTTATATTTTATATTTTATATTTTATATTTTATATTTTATATTTTATATTTTATATTTTATATTTTATATTTTATATTTTATATTTTATATTTTATATTTTATATTTTATATTTTATATTTTATATTTTATATTTTATATTTTATATTTTATATTTTATATTTTATATTTTATATTTTATATTTTATATTTTATATTTTATATTTTATATTTTATATTTTATATTTTATATTTTATATTTTATATTTTATATTTTATATTTTATATTTTATATTTTATATTTTATATTTTATATTTTATATTTTATATTTTATATTTTATATTTTATATTTTATATTTTATATTTTATATTTTATATTTTATATTTTATATTTTATATTTTATATTTTATATTTTATATTTTATATTTTATATTTTATATTTTATATTTTATATTTTATATTTTATATTTTATATTTTATATTTTATATTTTATATTTTATATTTTATATTTTATATTTTATATTTTATATTTTATATTTTATATTTTATATTTTATATTTTATATTTTATATTTTATATTTTATATTTTATATTTTATATTTTATATTTTATATTTTATATTTTATATTTTATATTTTATATTTTATATTTTATATTTTATATTTTATATTTTATATTTTATATTTTATATTTTATATTTTATATTTTATATTTTATATTTTATATTTTATATTTTATATTTTATATTTTATATTTTATATTTTATATTTTATATTTTATATTTTATATTTTATATTTTATATTTTATATTTTATATTTTATATTTTATATTTTATATTTTATATTTTATATTTTATATTTTATATTTTATATTTTATATTTTATATTTTATATTTTATATTTTATATTTTATATTTTATATTTTATATTTTATATTTTATATTTTATATTTTATATTTTATATTTTATATTTTATATTTTATATTTTATATTTTATATTTTATATTTTATATTTTATATTTTATATTTTATATTTTATATTTTATATTTTATATTTTATATTTTATATTTTATATTTTATATTTTATATTTTATATTTTATATTTTATATTTTATATTTTATATTTTATATTTTATATTTTATATTTTATATTTTATATTTTATATTTTATATTTTATATTTTATATTTTATATTTTATATTTTATATTTTATATTTTATATTTTATATTTTATATTTTATATTTTATATTTTATATTTTATATTTTATATTTTATATTTTATATTTTATATTTTATATTTTATATTTTATATTTTATATTTTATATTTTATATTTTATATTTTATATTTTATATTTTATATTTTATATTTTATATTTTATATTTTATATTTTATATTTTATATTTTATATTTTATATTTTATATTTTATATTTTATATTTTATATTTTATATTTTATATTTTATATTTTATATTTTATATTTTATATTTTATATTTTATATTTTATATTTTATATTTTATATTTTATATTTTATATTTTATATTTTATATTTTATATTTTATATTTTATATTTTATATTTTATATTTTATATTTTATATTTTATATTTTATATTTTATATTTTATATTTTATATTTTATATTTTATATTTTATATTTTATATTTTATATTTTATATTTTATATTTTATATTTTATATTTTATATTTTATATTTTATATTTTATATTTTATATTTTATATTTTATATTTTATATTTTATATTTTATATTTTATATTTTATATTTTATATTTTATATTTTATATTTTATATTTTATATTTTATATTTTATATTTTATATTTTATATTTTATATTTTATATTTTATATTTTATATTTTATATTTTATATTTTATATTTTATATTTTATATTTTATATTTTATATTTTATATTTTATATTTTATATTTTATATTTTATATTTTATATTTTATATTTTATATTTTATATTTTATATTTTATATTTTATATTTTATATTTTATATTTTATATTTTATATTTTATATTTTATATTTTATATTTTATATTTTATATTTTATATTTTATATTTTATATTTTATATTTTATATTTTATATTTTATATTTTATATTTTATATTTTATATTTTATATTTTATATTTTATATTTTATATTTTATATTTTATATTTTATATTTTATATTTTATATTTTATATTTTATATTTTATATTTTATATTTTATATTTTATATTTTATATTTTATATTTTATATTTTATATTTTATATTTTATATTTTATATTTTATATTTTATATTTTATATTTTATATTTTATATTTTATATTTTATATTTTATATTTTATATTTTATATTTTATATTTTATATTTTATATTTTATATTTTATATTTTATATTTTATATTTTATATTTTATATTTTATATTTTATATTTTATATTTTATATTTTATATTTTATATTTTATATTTTATATTTTATATTTTATATTTTATATTTTATATTTTATATTTTATATTTTATATTTTATATTTTATATTTTATATTTTATATTTTATATTTTATATTTTATATTTTATATTTTATATTTTATATTTTATATTTTATATTTTATATTTTATATTTTATATTTTATATTTTATATTTTATATTTTATATTTTATATTTTATATTTTATATTTTATATTTTATATTTTATATTTTATATTTTATATTTTATATTTTATATTTTATATTTTATATTTTATATTTTATATTTTATATTTTATATTTTATATTTTATATTTTATATTTTATATTTTATATTTTATATTTTATATTTTATATTTTATATTTTATATTTTATATTTTATATTTTATATTTTATATTTTATATTTTATATTTTATATTTTATATTTTATATTTTATATTTTATATTTTATATTTTATATTTTATATTTTATATTTTATATTTTATATTTTATATTTTATATTTTATATTTTATATTTTATATTTTATATTTTATATTTTATATTTTATATTTTATATTTTATATTTTATATTTTATATTTTATATTTTATATTTTATATTTTATATTTTATATTTTATATTTTATATTTTATATTTTATATTTTATATTTTATATTTTATATTTTATATTTTATATTTTATATTTTATATTTTATATTTTATATTTTATATTTTATATTTTATATTTTATATTTTATATTTTATATTTTATATTTTATATTTTATATTTTATATTTTATATTTTATATTTTATATTTTATATTTTATATTTTATATTTTATATTTTATATTTTATATTTTATATTTTATATTTTATATTTTATATTTTATATTTTATATTTTATATTTTATATTTTATATTTTATATTTTATATTTTATATTTTATATTTTATATTTTATATTTTATATTTTATATTTTATATTTTATATTTTTTTATTTTTTTTTTATTTTTTATATTTTTTATATTTTATGTTATACAAATATTATCCTCCCTTATTTACATTTCAAAAAAAGTTCACATGAAGCGAACTAATTCTGGCTAATTTGTGTGTTTTTTCCTACTTTATTTACTTTTAGAAAAGATTAGTAAAATATTAAAAAAAACTACCTAAATAAATCACACAGTTGGGATTTTTAACGTACGTGGCAACACCTGTGCAAACACAACGAACTCGAGAAAAAATGCGCAATGAAATTTAAGATTTTTCTGGAGGCGTCTACATCTTCCATGGAATGCATATGCCAGTTCCACCAACTGATAGGAAATTATTCGACTAATCGAACTTATCATTTGAATGTCGAGGGCAAAAATAAATGTCTATATCGGACAATGCGCAGTACAAATACTTTTGTAAATGTGGGAAAAATGTATTAATAAATCCCACAGATGAGATTTTTCACACGAATGGCAACATGCATGACATGGCACAAAATGGAGTAGTAACGATGAACTGGAAAATTCTCCTGGATGCGTCTGCACCTTTTAATTAATCTTTTTGCCAAGGAAACTTTATTGACTAAAATTTAACATATTCATATTTAAGGGTTTCGTTATGTTCCTGATGAATAATTTGAAAAAAAAAATGTGCATTCGTTGCAAGCTATTCCAAGGACAAACCATGTCGTAGTCAGAATCAAAGTTAGTATTAAAAAAAATCAGAAAAAATTACTACTTGAAAATGATATTTTTGGCCATCCGCAACGTCGAAAACCACATGATAAACTGGAGGATTCAGATGAAGGCATTTATAGCGCGTATCTAAAGTAAAAGCAAGAAATGACAACCGCACCATTAGATGAACGATTGCTTTTTACCATCAGAAACGGTGAAAACTGACATAACCAAGTTGGTGGGTCCACCACTAGATTATATACCAAGTACAGGACGAACATAATATTGGTATCAAAAAATCAGGAAAAATAGGTAGATTAAGATGGCATACTTGTTTTTCTTAAACGAAACTAGCATGACCATATTTGTATGGTTTACGAAAGTTGTCTTTATTCATTAAACGGGATTTTTTATTGTTTCAAACTATTTTTTGTATTATGCTTGGTAATTTTGTGCACCATAAAAATGCTAGTTAGAGCCACTAATATTTAGTACAAGGCTCTAAAATGGGTAGCATGACATTTGGCCTGGGGACGGTTCGCCTTGGGATGTGTCGCCTGGGGACGTTTCGCCATTCCATTGTGAATTTTATTTTGAATATATTTTATCAGGGTTGCCACCACTTTATTTAAGTTTTACCCCAAAAATATATAAATACACAATATTATTTAAAATTAGAAATATAGTAAATAATTTAAATTTATAAAAAAGGAGTAAATTATAAATAATAGTAAATGATTTTCTATTCAAACCATGGAACCAATTTTAATGTATTCATGTATGAAAGCATTTATGTAAATATGAATTTTATATTTTATATTTTATATTTTATATTTTATATTTTATATTTTATATTTTATATTTTATATTTTATATTTTATATTTTATATTTTATATTTTATATTTTATATTTTATATTTTATATTTTATATTTTATATTTTATATTTTATATTTTATATTTTATATTTTATATTTTATATTTTATATTTTATATTTTATATTTTATATTTTATATTTTATATTTTATATTTTATATTTTAT
>OX638132.1:42915290-42922790 GCA_951804985.1 Dryomyza anilis | reverse complement strand
TATATTTTATATTTTATATTTTATATTTTATATTTTATATTTTATATTTTATATTTTATATTTTATATTTTATATTTTATATTTTATATTTTATATTTTATATTTTATATTTTATATTTTATATTTTATATTTTATATTTTATATTTTATATTTTATATTTTATATTTTATATTTTATATTTTATATTTTATATTTTATATTTTATATTTTATATTTTATATTTTATATTTTATATTTTATATTTTATATTTTATATTTTATATTTTATATTTTATATTTTATATTTTATATTTTATATTTTATATTTTATATTTTATATTTTATATTTTATATTTTATATTTTATATTTTATATTTTATATTTTATATTTTATATTTTATATTTTATATTTTATATTTTATATTTTATATTTTATATTTTATATTTTATATTTTATATTTTATATTTTATATTTTATATTTTATATTTATATTTTATATTTTATATTTTATATTTTATATTTTATATTTTATATTTTATATTTTATATTTTATATTTTATATTTTATATTTTATATTTTATATTTTATATTTTATATTTTATATTTTATATTTTATATTTTATATTTTATATTTTATATTTTATATTTTATATTTTATATTTTATATTTTATATTTTATATTTTATATTTTATATTTTATATTTTATATTTTATATTTTATATTTTATATTTTATATTTTATATTTTATATTTTATATTTTATATTTTATATTTTATATTTTATATTTTATATTTTATATTTTATATTTTATATTTTATATTTTATATTTTATATTTTATATTTTATATTTTATATTTTATATTTTATATTTTATATTTTATATTTTATATTTTATATTTTATATTTTATATTTTATATTTTATATTTTATATTTTATATTTTATATTTTATATTTTATATTTTATATTTTATATTTTATATTTTATATTTTATATTTTATATTTTATATTTTATATTTTATATTTTATATTTTATATTTTATATTTTATATTTTATATTTTATATTTTATATTTTATATTTTATATTTTATATTTTATATTTTATATTTTATATTTTATATTTTATATTTTATATTTTATATTTTATATTTTATATTTTATATTTTATATTTTATATTTTATATTTTATATTTTATATTTTATATTTTATATTTTATATTTTATATTTTATATTTTATATTTTATATTTTATATTTTATATTTTATATTTTATATTTTATATTTTATATTTTATATTTTATATTTTATATTTTATATTTTATATTTATATTTTATATTTTATATTTTATATTTTATATTTTATATTTTATATTTTATATTTTATATTTTATATTTTATATTTTATATTTTATATTTTATATTTTATATTTTATATTTTATATTTTATATTTTATATTTTATATTTTATATTTTATATTTTATATTTTATATTTTATATTTTATATTTTATATTTTATATTTTATATTTTATATTTTATATTTTATATTTTATATTTTATATTTTATATTTTATATTTTATATTTTATATTTTATATTTTATATTTTATATTTTATATTTTATATTTTATATTTTATATTTTATATTTTATATTTTATATTTTATATTTTATATTTTATATTTTATATTTTATATTTTATATTTTATATTTTATATTTTATATTTTATATTTTATATTTTATATTTTATATTTTATATTTTATATTTTATATTTTATATTTTATATTTTATATTTTATATTTTATATTTTATATTTTATATTTTATATTTTATATTTTATATTTTATATTTTATATTTTATATTTTATATTTTATATTTTATATTTTATATTTTATATTTTATATTTTATATTTTATATTTTATATTTTATATTTTATATTTTATATTTTATATTTTATATTTTATATTTTATATTTTATATTTTATATTTTATATTTTATATTTTATATTTTATATTTTATATTTTATATTTTATATTTTATATTTTATATTTTATATTTTATATTTTATATTTTATATTTTATATTTTATATTTTATATTTTATATTTTATATTTTATATTTTATATTTTATATTTTATATTTTATATTTTATATTTTATATTTTATATTTTATATTTTATATTTTATATTTTATATTTTATATTTTATATTTTATATTTTATATTTTATATTTTATATTTTATATTTTATATTTTATATTTTATATTTTATATTTTATATTTTATATTTTATATTTTATATTTTATATTTTATATTTTATATTTTATATTTTATATTTTATATTTTATATTTTATATTTTATATTTTATATTTTATATTTTATATTTTATATTTTATATTTTATATTTTATATTTTATATTTTATATTTTATATTTTATATTTTATATTTTATATTTTATATTTTATATTTTATATTTTATATTTTATATTTTATATTTTATATTTTATATTTTATATTTTATATTTTATATTTTATATTTTATATTTTATATTTTATATTTTATATTTTATATTTTATATTTTATATTTTATATTTTATATTTTATATTTTATATTTTATATTTTATATTTTATATTTTATATTTTATATTTTATATTTTATATTTTATATTTTATATTTTATATTTTATATTTTATATTTTATATTTTATATTTTATATTTTATATTTTATATTTTATATTTTATATTTTATATTTTATATTTTATATTTTATATTTTATATTTTATATTTTATATTTTATATTTTATATTTTATATTTTATATTTTATATTTTATATTTTATATTTTATATTTTATATTTTATATTTTATATTTTATATTTTATATTTTATATTTTATATTTTATATTTTATATTTTATATTTTATATTTTATATTTTATATTTTATATTTTATATTTTATATTTTATATTTTATATTTTATATTTTATATTTTATATTTTATATTTTATATTTTATATTTTATATTTTATATTTTATATTTTATATTTTATATTTTATATTTTATATTTTATATTTTATATTTTATATTTTATATTTTATATTTTATATTTTATATTTTATATTTTATATTTTATATTTTATATTTTATATTTTATATTTTATATTTTATATTTTATATTTTATATTTTATATTTTATATTTTATATTTTATATTTTATATTTTATATTTTATATTTTATATTTTATATTTTATATTTTATATTTTATATTTTATATTTTATATTTTATATTTTATATTTTATATTTTATATTTTATATTTTATATTTTATATTTTATATTTTATATTTTATATTTTATATTTTATATTTTATATTTTATATTTTATATTTTATATTTTATATTTTATATTTATATTTTATATTTTATATTTTATATTTTATATTTTATATTTTATATTTTATATTTTATATTTTATATTTTATATTTTATATTTTATATTTTATATTTTATATTTTATATTTTATATTTTATATTTTATATTTTATATTTTATATTTTATATTTTATATTTTATATTTTATATTTTATATTTTATATTTTATATTTTATATTTTATATTTTATATTTTATATTTTATATTTTATATTTTATATTTTATATTTTATATTTTATATTTTATATTTTATATTTTATATTTTATATTTTATATTTTATATTTTATATTTTATATTTTATATTTTATATTTTATATTTTATATTTTATATTTTATATTTTATATTTTATATTTTATATTTTATATTTTATATTTTATATTTTATATTTTATATTTTATATTTTATATTTTATATTTTATATTTTATATTTTATATTTTATATTTTATATTTTATATTTTATATTTTATATTTTATATTTTATATTTTATATTTTATATTTTATATTTTATATTTTATATTTTATATTTTATATTTTATATTTTATATTTTATATTTTATATTTTATATTTTATATTTTATATTTTATATTTTATATTTTATATTTTATATTTTATATTTTATATTTTATATTTTATATTTTATATTTATATTTTATATTTTATATTTTATATTTTATATTTTATATTTTATATTTTATATTATATATTTAATATTATTTTATATTTTATATTTTATATTTTATATTTTATATTTTATATTTTATATTTTATATTTTATATTTTATATTTTATATTTTATATTTTATATTTTATATTTTATATTTTATATTTTATATTTTATATTTTATATTTTATATTTTATATTTTATATTTTATATTTTATATTTTATATTTTATATTTTATATTTTATATTTTATATTTTATATTTTATATTTTATATTTTATATTTTATATTTTATATTTTATATTTTATATTTTATATTTTATATTTTATATTTTATATTTTATATTTTATATTTTATATTTTATATTTTATATTTTATATTTTATATTTTATATTTTATATTTTATATTTTATATTTTATATTTTATATTTTATATTTTATATTTTATATTTTATATTTTATATTTTATATTTTATATTTTATATTTTATATTTTATATTTTATATTTTATATTTTATATTTTATATTTTATATTTTATATTTTATATTTTATATTTTATATTTTATATTTTATATTTTATATTTTATATTTTATATTTTATATTTTATATTTTATATTTTATATTTTATATTTTTTTATTTTTTTTTTATTTTTTATATTTTTTATATTTTATGTTATACAAATATTATCCTCCCTTATTTACATTTCAAAAAAAGTTCACATGAAGCGAACTAATTCTGGCTAATTTGTGTGTTTTTTCCTACTTTATTTACTTTTAGAAAAGATTAGTAAAATATTAAAAAAAACTACCTAAATAAATCACACAGTTGGGATTTTTAACGTACGTGGCAACACCTGTGCAAACACAACGAACTCGAGAAAAAATGCGCAATGAAATTTAAGATTTTTCTGGAGGCGTCTACATCTTCCATGGAATGCATATGCCAGTTCCACCAACTGATAGGAAATTATTCGCCAACTGATAGGAAATTATTCGACTAATCGAACTTATCATTTGAATGTCGAGGGCAAAAATAAATGTCTATATCGGACAATGCGCAGTACAAATACTTTTGTAAATGTGGGAAAAATGTATTAATAAATCCCACAGATGAGATTTTTCACACGAATGGCAACATGCATGACATGGCACAAAATGGAGTAGTAACGATGAACTGGAAAATTCTCCTGGATGCGTCTGCACCTTTTAATTAATCTTTTTGCCAAGGAAACTTTATTGACTAAAATTTAACATATTCATATTTAAGGGTTTCGTTATGTTCCTGATGAATAATTTGAAAAAAAAAATGTGCATTCGTTGCAAGCTATTCCAAGGACAAACCATGTCGTAGTCAGAATCAAAGTTAGTATTAAAAAAAATCAGAAAAAATTACTACTTGAAAATGATATTTTTGGCCATCCGCAACGTCGAAAACCACATGATAAACTGGAGGATTCAGATGAAGGCATTTATAGCGCGTATCTAAAGTAAAAGCAAGAAATGACAACCGCACCATTAGATGAACGATTGCTTTTTACCATCAGAAACGGTGAAAACTGACATAACCAAGTTGGTGGGTCCACCACTAGATTATATACCAAGTACAGGACGAACATAATATTGGTATCAAAAAATCAGGAAAAATAGGTAGATTAAGATGGCATACTTGTTTTTCTTAAACGAAACTAGCATGACCATATTTGTATGGTTTACGAAAGTTGTCTTTATTCATTAAACGGGATTTTTTATTGTTTCAAACTATTTTTTGTATTATGCTTGGTAATTTTGTGCACCATAAAAATGCTAGTTAGAGCCACTAATATTTAGTACAAGGCTCTAAAATGGGTAGCATGACATTTGGCCTGGGGACGGTTCGCCTTGGGATGTGTCGCCTGGGGACGTTTCGCCATTCCATTGTGAATTTTATTTTGAATATATTTTATCAGGGTTGCCACCACTTTATTTAAGTTTTACCCCAAAAATATATAAATACACAATATTATTTAAAATTAGAAATATAGTAAATAATTTAAATTTATAAAAAAGGAGTAAATTATAAATAATAGTAAATGATTTTCTATTCAAACCATGGAACCAATTTTAATGTATTCATGTATGAAAGCATTTATGTAAATATGAATTTTATATTTTATATTTTATATTTTATATTTTATATTTTATATTTTATATTTTATATTTTATATTTTATATTTTATATTTTATATTTTATATTTTATATTTTATATTTTATATTTTATATTTTATATTTTATATTTTATATTTTATATTTTATATTTTATATTTTATATTTTATATTTTATATTTTATATTTTATATTTTATATTTTATATTTTATATTTTATATTTTATATTTTATATTTTATATTTTATATTTTATATTTTATATTTTATATTTTATATTTTATATTTTATATTTTATATTTTATATTTTATATTTTATATTTTATATTTTATATTTTATATTTTATATTTTATATTTTATATTTTATATTTTATATTTTATATTTTATATTTTATATTTTATATTTTATATTTTATATTTTATATTTTATATTTTATATTTTATATTTTATATTTTATATTTTATATTTTATATTTTATATTTTATATTTTATATTTTATATTTTATATTTTATATTTTATATTTTATATTTTATATTTTATATTTTATATTTTATATTTTATATTTTATATTTTATATTTTATATTTTATATTTTATATTTTATATTTTATATTTTATATTTTATATTTTATATTTTATATTTTATATTTTATATTTTATATTTTATATTTTATATTTTATATTTTATATTTTATATTTTATATTTTATATTTTATATTTTATATTTTATATTTTATATTTTATATTTTATATTTTATATTTTATATTTTATATTTTATATTTTATATTTTATATTTTATATTTTATATTTTATATTTTATATTTTATATTTTATATTTTATATTTTATATTTTATATTTTATATTTTATATTTTATATTTTATATTTTATATTTTATATTTTATATTTTATATTTTATATTTTATATTTTATATTTTATATTTTATATTTTATATTTTATATTTTATATTTTATATTTTATATTTTATATTTTATATTTTATATTTTATATTTTATATTTTATATTTTATATTTTATATTTTATATTTTATATTTTATATTTTATATTTTATATTTTATATTTTATATTTTATATTTTATATTTTATATTTTATATTTTATATTTTATATTTTATATTTTATATTTTATATTTTATATTTTATATTTTATATTTTATATTTTATATTTTATATTTTATATTTTATATTTTATATTTTATATTTTATATTTTATATTTTATATTTTATATTTTATATTTTATAT
>OX638132.1:42905290-42907790 GCA_951804985.1 Dryomyza anilis | reverse complement strand
ATTTTTTATATTTTTTATATTTTATGTTATACAAATATTATCCTCCCTTATTTACATTTCAAAAAAAGTTCACATGAAGCGAACTAATTCTGGCTAATTTGTGTGTTTTTTCCTACTTTATTTACTTTTAGAAAAGATTAGTAAAATATTAAAAAAAACTACCTAAATAAATCACACAGTCGGGATTTTTAACGTACGTGGCAACACCTGTGCAAACACAACGAACTCGAGAAAAAATGCGCAATGAAATTTAAGATTTTTCTGGAGGCGTCTACATCTTCCATGGAATGCATATGCCAGTTCCACCAACTGATAGGAAATTATTCGACTAATCGAACTTATCATTTGAATGTCGAGGGCAAAAATAAATGTCTATATCGGACAATGCGCAGTACAAATACTTTTGTAAATGTGGGAAAAATGTATTAATAAATCCCACAGATGAGATTTTTCACACGAATGGCAACATGCATGACATGGCACAAAATGGAGTAGTAACGATGAACTGGAAAATTCTCCTGGATGCGTCTGCACCTTTTAATTAATCTTTTTGCCAAGGAAACTTTATTGACTAAAATTTAACATATTCATATTTAAGGGTTTCGTTATGTTCCTGATGAATAATTTGAAAAAAAAAATGTGCATTCGTTGCAAGCTATTCCAAGGACAAACCATGTCGTAGTCAGAATCAAAGTTAGTATTAAAAAAAATCAGAAAAAATTACTACTTGAAAATGATATTTTTGGCCATCCGCAACGTCGAAAACCACATGATAAACTGGAGGATTCAGATGAAGGCATTTATAGCGCGTATCTAAAGTAAAAGCAAGAAATGACAACCGCACCATTAGATGAACGATTGCTTTTTACCATCAGAAACGGTGAAAACTGACATAACCAAGTTGGTGGGTCCACCACTAGATTATATACCAAGTACAGGACGAACATAATATTGGTATCAAAAAATCAGGAAAAATAGGTAGATTAAGATGGCATACTTGTTTTTCTTAAACGAAACTAGCATGACCATATTTGTATGGTTTACGAAAGTTGTCTTTATTCATTAAACGGGATTTTTTATTGTTTCAAACTATTTTTTGTATTATGCTTGGTAATTTTGTGCACCATAAAAATGCTAGTTAGAGCCACTAATATTTAGTACAAGGCTCTAAAATGGGTAGCATGACATTTGGCCTGGGGACGGTTCGCCTTGGGATGTGTCGCCTGGGGACGTTTCGCCATTCCATTGTGAATTTTATTTTGAATATATTTTATCAGGGTTGCCACCACTTTATTTAAGTTTTACCCCAAAAATATATAAATACACAATATTATTTAAAATTAGAAATATAGTAAATAATTTAAATTTATAAAAAAGGAGTAAATTATAAATAATAGTAAATGATTTTCTATTCAAACCATGGAACCAATTTTAATGTATTCATGTATGAAAGCATTTATGTAAATATGAATTTTATATTTTATATTTTATATTTTATATTTTATATTTTATATTTTATATTTTATATTTTATATTTTATATTTTATATTTTATATTTTATATTTTATATTTTATATTTTATATTTTATATTTTATATTTTATATTTTATATTTTATATTTTATATTTTATATTTTATATTTTATATTTTATATTTTATATTTTATATTTTATATTTTATATTTTATATTTTATATTTTATATTTTATATTTTATATTTTATATTTTATATTTTATATTTTATATTTTATATTTTATATTTTATATTTTATATTTTATATTTTATATTTTATATTTTATATTTTATATTTTATATTTTATATTTTATATTTTATATTTTATATTTTATATTTTATATTTTATATTTTATATTTTATATTTTATATTTTATATTTTATATTTTATATTTTATATTTTATATTTTATATTTTATATTTTATATTTTATATTTTATATTTTATATTTTATATTTTATATTTTATATTTTATATTTTATATTTTATATTTTATATTTTATATTTTATATTTTATATTTTATATTTTATATTTTATATTTTATATTTTATATTTTATATTTTATATTTTATATTTTATATTTTATATTTTATATTTTATATTTTATATTTTATATTTTATATTTTATATTTTATATTTTATATTTTATATTTTATATTTTATATTTTATATTTTATATTTTATATTTTATATTTTATATTTTATATTTTATATTTTATATTTTATATTTTATATTTTATATTTTATATTTTATATTTTATATTTTATATTTTATATTTTATATTTTATATTTTATATTTTATATTTTATATTTTATATTTTATATTTTATATTTTATATTTTATATTTTATATTTTATATTTTATATTTTATATTTTATATTTTATATTTTATATTTTATATTTTATATTTTATATTTTATATTTTATATTTTATATTTTATATTTTATATTTTATATTTTATATTTTATATTTTATATTTTATA
>OX638132.1:42582790-42900290 GCA_951804985.1 Dryomyza anilis | reverse complement strand
TTTATATTTTATATTTTATATTTTATATTTTATATTTTATATTTTATATTTTATATTTTATATTTTATATTTTATATTTTATATTTTATATTTTATATTTTATATTTTATATTTTATATTTTATATTTTATATTTTATATTTTATATTTTATATTTTATATTTTATATTTTATATTTTATATTTTATATTTTATATTTTATATTTTATATTTTATATTTTATATTTTATATTTTATATTTTATATTTTATATTTTATATTTTATATTTTATATTTTATATTTTATATTTTATATTTTATATTTTATATTTTATATTTTATATTTTATATTTTATATTTTATATTTTATATTTTATATTTTATATTTTATATTTTATATTTTATATTTTATATTTTATATTTTATATTTTATATTTTATATTTTATATTTTATATTTTATATTTTATATTTTATATTTTATATTTTATATTTTATATTTTATATTTTATATTTTATATTTTATATTTTATATTTTATATTTTATATTTTATATTTTATATTTTATATTTTATATTTTATATTTTATATTTTATATTTTATATTTTATATTTTATATTTTATATTTTATATTTTATATTTTATATTTTATATTTTGTATTTTGTATTTTTTTATTTTTTTTTTTATTTTTTATATTTTATATTTTATGTTATACAAATATTATCCTCCCTTATTTACATTTCAAAAAAAGTTCACATGAAGCGAACTAATTCTGGCTAATTTGTGTGTTTTTTCCTACTTTATTTACTTTTAGAAAAAAAAAACTACCTAAATAAATCACACAGTTGGGATTATTAACGTACGTGGCAACACCTGTGCAAACACAACGAACTCGAGAAAAAATGCGCAATGAAATTTAAGATTTTTCTGGAGGCGTCTACATCTTATGCCAGTTCCACCAACTGATAGGAAATTATTCGACTAATCGAACTTATCATTTGAATTTCGAGGTCAAAAATAAATGTCTATATCGGACAATGCGCAGTACAAATACTTTTGTAAATGTGGGAAAAATGTATTAATAAATCCCACAGATTAGATTTTTCACACGAATGGAAACATGCATGACATGGCACAAAATGGAGTAGTAACGAAGAACTGGAAAATTCTCCTGGATGCGTCTGCACCTTTTAATTAATCTTTTTGCCAAGGGAACTTTATTGACTAAAATTTAACATATTCATATTTAAGGGTTTCGTTATGTTCCTGATGAAAAATTTGAAAAAAAAAATGTGCATTCGTTGCAAGCTATTCCAAGGACAAACCATGTCGTAGTCAGAATCAAAGTTAGTATTAAAAAAAATCAGAAAAAATTACTACTTGAAAATGATATTTTTGGCCATCCGCAACGTCGAAAACCACATGATAAACTGGAGGATTCAGATGAAGGCATTTATAGCGCGTATCTAAAGTAAAAGCAAGAAATGACAACCGCACCATTAGATGAACGATTGCTTTTTACCATCAGAAACGGTGAAAACTGACATAACCAAGTTGGTGGGTCCACCACTAGATTATATACCAAGTACAGGACGAACATAATATTGGTATCAAAAAATCAGGAAAAATAAGTAGATTAAGATGGCATACTTGTTTTTCTTAAACGAAACTAGCATGACCATATTTGTATGGTTTACGAAAGTTGTCTTTATTCATTAAACGGGATTTTTTATTGTTTCAAACTATTTTTTGTATTATGCTTGGTAATTTTGTGCACCATAAAAATGCTAGTTAGAGCCACTAATATTTAGTACAAGGCTCTAAAATGGGTAGCATGACATTTGGCCTGGGGACGGTTCGCCTTGGGATGTTTCGCCTGGGGACGTTTCACCATTCCATTGTGAGTTTTATTTTGAATATATTTTATCAGGGTTGCCACCACTTTATTTAAGTTTTACCCCAAAAATATATAAATACACAATATTATTTAAAATTAGAAATATAGTAAATAATTTAAATTTATAAAAAAGGAGTAAATTATAAATAATAGTAAATGATTTTCTATTCAAACCATGGAACCAATTTTAATGTATTCATGTATGAAAGCATTTATGTAAATATGAATGATGACATATTTGTGCAAAACATATTTGACATGACATATTTGTTAAATTGATATATTTTTACTATGGGTGTGTGCGAGTTTGTTTTAATTTTGAAAATAATGAAGTGTTTACTATTCAAGTTTTAATGGCTAAATAATTTGCTAATAAAAACTATATTTTATGATAGCTAACAAACAGAATTCCGGTTATCAAATAACGATTGAATGAAAACCCAATATTTGAATTTTGTCTTCAAATTTTAGAAAAACTCGTATTTCCTTTAATATCATCAGAAAAATAAACAATCATTCGTAAATTGGCAGATTTAATATAATACTTTGAAAATATAATATATTGAAAATCATCCATTTTTATATTTAATTATGCAGATTATAATAATTGTAATTCTTTAAAAATTACCTAAAAATAAAATTACAAATACATTTTCATAAATTAAATTTAGTATGGCAACTCTGACTCTTTGTCTTTTCTTCATTCTCTTCTATTTCGTAATATTCACAATTAAATTCACAATGAAATGGCGAAGCATCCCCAGGCGAAACGTCCTAAGGCGAACCATCCCCAGGCCAAACGTCATGCTACCCTAAAATGCATATTAAATGTATTTAAAATGCAATTTTTTCGGTCTCTGAAACACCCTGTTCATTCTCAATTTTTCGTCGTCCTCTTTGTGCTCATTTTTCGTTGCTAATTTTTCATTGCTATCTTTGCGCTGGTCTTTCTGTTAAGGTTATTTGGTTGCTGAATTTATATAATCAAATGTGAGTATTATATGTTTTAATTAATTCATGTGCATTAATTTAAATGTGTGTTATTAGTGTTCATGTTAATTTTGTGTGTTATTTCATTCGTGGTGCAAGAAACCACTGTGTTAGCCGGGCTAAATTGTTTTTTCATTGCAGCAGTCTACGGAATTCTCCACTCGCTCGCCTTCTCGGAAACCACGGGAAGTATTCACTTTATTGAATTTGTATACTTTGTGATTTTTTTTTGTTTTTATTACAGGTTTTCTGTTGATTATATTTTGCTGATATTATTCTGCTGGCGGTGTTCCTGGTGATGACTCCGCTGACAATGACGTCGTGGTCATTCATCCGAGCTGCACGATTCGTCTATGAGTTGGATGCCTCGTCTCAATGCGTTGCAATTGGGCGTTGTTACGACAATCCTGCTGGTCGAGGTTTCTGCACAAGTTGGTGATTGTTGAATGCTGGCGCCACGTAGATCATGGGGCTGTTGCTGTGGACATTTTTGGAGGATTTGCTTTTGTGTCGCCTTGATCACGTTCGAAAGACAACTCTGCTTCAGAATGCCGCTGACGTGCTGTAAATGTTGCTACGCCGTGCATACGTTGTCGACCATACGCTGTCGCGCTCCTGTTGATGTCTCTGGTGCTGCAATGCAGTTGTCTGCTGCGCTGTCGGTGCTACCAATACGTTGTCAATGATAATACGCTCACTGTGGGTTTCTACTGATGCTGAGCTGCTGCAGTTGCTGTGCTATGATATCTTAACTTCCGCCACCGTGTATCATCGTACAGCTGTTGTTTCTGTGAGCTGATCGCCACTAGGACTACTACTGCTATCACAGGTTAGAGATTTCATTTATTATTTTGAAATAGTTCTGAACTATCTAGAATAATATCATCGTTTTAGAGATACCCAGACAGACAAACATACAACAATTTAAAATAAGATATATATAATATCATGACTATCATTCTCATCACCGGCGTGTCGCTTATGATGGAACGTATGAGCCAGTTTTTATGAATATAAATGAGAAAATGAGTATAAACAAAATGAGCTAAAATTCAATTATATACTTTATGCAGTGAAATCAAAAGTACGAACAATTCAAACATTCATACTTTTTAATTGATGTTTTCAAAAATTAATCATGGTGAACGCATAGCTTGGCAAACAAAAGTGTTCTAATATTGGAATCAGAGCATCATACTCAATTCAGTTTGACTTCATTAAATTGTTTTTATAAGACTCATTTTTTTCTCATTTCTATTACATGAATTCCCAGCCAACGCAAGAACTCCGAAAAGATTGTTTTCACAAACTTTTGCCTGAGCCTGAGCGCTCATGTTTCATTCAGAATAGAGTCTTAAAATATACATTTTCTGATAAAAATGCGTCATTCAGACCTGAGCATAGGTAGAAGACTCTTTTGTGAGTCTTGTTTCGGAGCCTAAAAACAACCTAGAAAATGAGTCTGAACATAAACTAAAAATGCTCTTGTAACTGAATCTTATAAGATTCATTTTTTGTTGAAAATAGCTTCAGAAAAGGCTCCCAGAAACTAATAAGCAGGAAATTGATCTGTACCGGAAATTATTTTTTTTAAATAAGTAAATTAGTGCAATATTATTAACAATACAGGTTAAATTGTTTAATATATTAAATTGTGCATTTTAACAAAAAGAATTAAAGAACAAAAAAAAAGGACAAAAGTAACATAAACAAAGATGTCAAACTTTGGAATCGACTAAGTGGACCAACGGGCGCTGATCGTTCGTAGTTTCATGCAACCCTAGCAGACGCCGTCGCCCTGCGCTATTACATAATTGGTATTGGGTGCATGTGCAGCGTTGTAGACCTCATTGAAATTACAGATGTTTCCATTTCATTATTTTTTTTTTCTTCAAAATTACGTATCATCGTTACTCTAAACTGCGAACCATCACCGATTCACGTGACGCCAATTGGTCGTTCCATTTCATGCGGTATCGATGAACCTTCCGAGCCGCCACGTCCTAGCTTGCCAAAGTCGCCATCGCGTCATTGGAACCACCCGCATTGTTTATAGGACATATAAGAGACGCAGCCGACTAAAATTAATATGAATTAATATTAATACTAATATAGTATTAATAATATTATATTATTACCTTTTAACAGCAATTGAAAAACGTAATTATTTGTTGAATGTCACAATTGTTTTTGAAAATAATTTTTTTGTTGCTTGATAAAAAAATTAAATTGTACTAAAACACTTGTGGTATGAAATCAAAACATTCAAGTTAGATTCAAGCATGATACAAATATTTACAGGTACGATCACTCTGACATTAGGCAAGTTTTTTTGACAAATTTTAAAATATTTTGTTTTGATTCAAATTCAAATTTTCAAAAATTGAAATTTATGTTCAAAGAAAATATGAAAAATATTTTTCAGATTTTGTTTTGATTATAAAAATTTTTGTGAACATTTTTAAGTTACCTCAAAGCATACCTTGATAATTATTTTTCATTTCTATAGAATTTTATATTGATTTGTTTTTAATTGTCGATTTTGTTTTGGTTTTAAAACTAAACTTCAAAAAACTTGCCTAGTATCACCTAAAGTAAACATTGGAAAAAAATGGGAGAGTGATCGTACCTGTATATATTTGTATCATGGATTCAAGATACTGGAGCCTGATTATAACTTGAACTCTAGCGTTAGCTGGGTTGTTTTTTATCTTCCATCATGTATACAACATTTTGTGATTTTAATACATATCAACCATTTTTTTTTTGAAAAATATATGAAAATGTTCAGTGGTTATAAACGTCTGAGGACGGACGTTCTTATATTTTTATTTAGTTGTTGAATCGCTCGAGTAGTTGTGAATCGCTCGAAAGAGTCCAACTTCATGTATTTTAATATGAGACATCAAGCATCCAAATAGTTTTATTGCAACATAATCTATAACCATTATAATTGTTCGCAGTTGGGAATCCCTGATGACGTTCTTTCTCGCGAAATGGTTTGTGGTGCTGTTTTTTTTTTTTTTTTTTTAGATTTAAGTTAATGGCCGGAGCAAAAAGCCCTCATATTGCCAGGGTATCCCACATAGTGACAGAAAGCAAGTTGTCAGAAAGACAGTTGTTGCCAGCATTTAAAGTTGGGCTTTTTAAAAACACCTACTTCCAGCAGTATACAACTGCAACTAAGATGGTTGTGATTTTTTTTTTTTAATTTTTAATAACATATTTGCAAAACGGATTATAATTCAATCTTTGCTGCACTTATGAATTCTAGAAATTCTGAAATGACTTTGTTATTTTTTGATTTTAGTATGTCTGCAATGGACACGTAATTTTTGAAAAAATTAAAAGTGTTTCTTGTCTTTTCTAATTGTTTACACTCAAAAATTAGGTGTTGATCTGTTTCTACCACATCACAAGACAAACACATAGGCGAGTCAACAGCTCCAATCATAAAAAGATACTGCTTATTGTATGTGTGTCCCGCAAACAATCTGTTTAATATTTTAATGTTTTTTGTATTCAATGAAGTATCGTGATACCATGCTTTTATCTTTTATAGAGATTTCAGGAAATAAATCAAAGAACCATTTTCCCTTTTCTTGCGATAATAATACAAATTTCCTATTCCATTTTTCAACGAGTTGGGCTCGAATAAGTTTTATAGCTTCTTTGATATTGAATTTTATTTTTAATGGTGCACCGACCTCACAATCCAATTTTGCAATTTCATCTGCCGTTTCATGTCTACATGACTGGGCGTCCATACAATATGAACATTTGTGACTGCCGAGTTATTAATTGTGTTGTGTATTTCAGCTACACAATAATCTTCGGTGAAATTAGATTTTAGAGTTAAACATGCCCCTAAACTGTCAGTGAAAATAACAAAGTTTTTAATATTGTCATCAATCGCTATTTCAATGGCTTTTTTTATGCCAATTAATTCTCCAAACATGGAGGAACATTTAAAAGGAAGTTTAAAATAGATTTTCTGGTTGTTTGACACATTAAAAATTCCACACCCTGCTAGCTCACCAGATACTGACGCATCTGTAGCAAAAATAGTGAAACCTTTTGCTTTATATTCATTTATTTTGAATGAATATTCAGCTTTAATATGCTCTGTTGATAGGTTCGTTTTTTTATCGTTTAAAGTTTTCAAATAGAAAGACATTTTTGACGTTTTCTCATAAAATATGTTTGTATCTATGTTGTCAAAAATGTCTTTGAATTCAAAATAAGTCATGCTGTAGCTAGATTTTATTTCAGAAGAGTTGCAAATACTATTATACAGAGATTCATTAAAAAGTTTTATTTTAATAAGTTCTTTAGCTGTTAAAAAGCTGGCTCTTTCTGCGGGAGGTAACTCACCCGACAACGCATATATTACATGAACCGGTGTCGATGGCGTAAGGCTAAGACAACGAAGCATCGTTGCATTTTGAAATGTTTGTACTTTATTATTAATGTACGTCGGAGAGTGCGCCGTGGTAGTGCGCGCATACTCAACTTTGGATCTTACAATACTTTTATAGAAATCAAGAGACACACGTGGATGAAGGCCTCCTTTAATAGTTGTTAGCATTTTTAATAGATTGCTATTACTACTTGTTTCTTTAATTACTCTATCATAGTGTTCACGAACACTTAGACTAGATGTAATTGTTCTACCCAAAAACTTAAAACTATTTACCTGCTGCACAGTATGATTATTTATATTTATATTAACTTGTTTTCTACCGCCTTTTGCAAGGTATATAACATTCGTTTTTTCTGAATTAAAAGTAAATTTAAGTTACAGGTTTAAAACCGTATTTTCAAAATTTTTATCATATGATAAAATTAAGAAATCATCTGCAAACTGGTAAATTTGTGTCATATGATCCTCCAACATGTGCAACGCCTTGGAATAAACATTAAACAGTACAGGTGAAAGACAGCTACCTTGTGGTAATCCATCTTCAACCTCCACCACCTCTTTTCCCATTTGTAGTTTTCTATATGATAAAAAATTACATATCCACTCTCCAACAGACGAAGGTGTATTTATTTCAATTAAAATTTGATTCAGCCTAGAAACAGAAACACAATTGTAGGCATTGCTTATATCGAGATTAACAAGAACGGCTTTAAACCCATAGCTTTTAAAGAGGGTTACAAAGTGAAGAAGCTCATTTATGCACATTGCAGCTGATTTATTTTTCCTATATGCAAAGCACCGATCTGGCAGAAAATTTTGACTATTTAAAAAACTTGTAAAACGATCCTTTATCATAAGGTTTAAACATTTTACATAAACAGATATTAATGAAATTGGACGAAAATTTGTATAATCATCTAAATGTTTGTCTCTTTTGGGTATTGGAACTATTTTTATTAATCTCCAGCTATCTCGCATCTGGCAATTTAAAAACGCCTCATTAAGCCCGTCAAGAACTGCCTTTTTGGATTTGTCAGATAAACATCTGAGCATTTCATAGGTGATACCATCTACACCTCCTGCTGAGGCCTTTCTCTTGTTTTGTAGGACAACAGAAAGATCTTCAAAAGTGAAACTTCTTTTAGGTGTCACATACGGAAAGGCAAAGGTGTTAAAAACCGCAGAGGGAGTCGAAGATACCTGACTTTTTAGAAACTGCAAATACATTAAATTGTTGTCAACATTCCAAAAATTTCTGCTATTGTACTTAGAATTTCCTTTAACATTTCTAACAAAACGCCACGCCTCCTCTGTGTTAGGATTCATGTTTAGTTCATCAATGCGCTGATTATAACTTTCTTTTTTATCTACTTTGACAGCCTCTTTCCATGCATTTTTTGCAGTAGAAGCCAATTCAAAATTAATAGGAGAAGGAAATTTATCACATTTTTTCCTTGCAGCAACATGCAGTCTGAAAAGTTTATTTAGTTCATCGTTCCACAAAAATTTAGGAACCTTTTAACTTTTTTCTAAATTAAAGGTTGCATTTTTAACTTCATATTTAAAAGCATTTTCAATATCGTCAAAGTGTGGTTTCAAATCTATTTTTTCCAAAGCAGAAAAAAATTGTTTTTTTGATAAAAATGTTTTAACTTTGTATTGAACATTTGGGAAATCAATCATTATAGGATAATTATGACTACCCCCAAAAATTGCAGACACAATGGACCATTCAACCCTCAAAGCCGAGTTTGAAAAAGTTATCTGGAACCATAATGCTTGGTTCGAAATATACAGAACAGACCACGAAATTTTCAGACAAATTAGTGGTTTGAACTATAACAATATCAAAAACTGAATTAAAAGAAATTTTTTTAAAATTAATTTGTTTTTTTAAACAAATTGCAACACCCCCATAACCATCCGGGCGTGTTTTGGTTACTACATTATAATTAATAAGTTTATGATCGGTTTTGATGTCACCATGTGAAAAAATTTCAGCAAGGCAACACAAATCCACATCATTATTGTTTAAAAAATATTCAATATTGTGTTTATTGGCTTTTAACGACTGACAATTATATTGCAGGATTTTCATCATAAGAATCTGTCTCCTTGCTAACTGCTTCTTCATTGACTAAGTCTTTATCAATGTCCAACGCTAAAACGTCTAATTGTTTTTTAAAGTGATTTACTGCATTTAAGCAAACGTGGTTTTCTTCTTTCGTAAAATAATCTGAAACATATCTTGTTAGTTCTGAAACAGTCTTTTCAAATTGAGAAACCTTTGAAAAGTTTGGTTTTGTAAGGACAGAATCTTGGTTATTTTTTGGTAATTCAAAATTTGGTTTTTGTGGTGCAGCACCAGCCGTACGCATAACCACTTTGGTAAACTTATTTTTTGTAAGCAATTTGTTTACTTCATTATCCCCATTTTTAAAGTTTTTATTATTATTATTTAGACTAGGAAACTTTGTTTCATAATCATTTAAAATGTCAAAGCGATTTGAATTTAATGAGTATGTTGAAAGTACCTCTGCACGAGATAATTTCTTCATCACCATAATTTTATTAACGTCTTCCTCCTTAGCCCAGTTAGGACATTTGTCTTTTTGTGTTGCCGAATGATCGGTAGCTTTGCACAAGATGCATTTCAACTTATTACATGCCGGAACACACTCTCTTTCAACACCACATTTTGAACAACGCTTTTTGGATTTACACGAATTCTGCGTGTGACCAAATCTTTCGCAAACTCTACACTGTCTAACCGGTGGAAAGTAATGATTTACTTTTAGATTTGTGTAGTTTAACACAACTTCCTCAGGAAGCTCACCTCCACCAAATCATATTTTCACTGAATACGTTGGTTTAAAAATACTTAAGTTTTGTTGATCTCTTCTTTTAAATCTGTAAACTGACAGAACCTCCACCGGGGAGACAATACTTTTTTTAATATCTTCGTCCGACAGATATAAAGGAACATCCCTTACCACACCATATGTTTCAATGAAACTTCTGGGCACAAAAGCCTTTAGTTGTTTAACTTTTAATTCTTTGCACTGAACAAAATTGTTAGCGTTCAATACGCTGTCGAATTTTATTTTGAAAAGGGACCTACCCACTGTCTTAATCGTAATAATACCTTGCGGTTTGGAGTCTTTGATTAACTCCCACAAGAACAAACCATTTTTCATTTTGTTGCTATTGTTTTCAAGAGCAGAAGTGTCTACTAACACTCCTAGTTCACCATTGTGATGTTCTGAATATAAAGTAGGCAAAGCTAAATTAAAACTGGCGTCTTTAACTACGCCATTTTGAAAACTGTTTTTTTTCCTTCACCACTAGCAGTTGCCATGGCATCACGACTCACACACATTGATTGCGAAACATTATTGACGCTTTGATCGGCCATTTTGTACGCTTCGCTATTTAGGGCTTCCCTAATATCAGCATTTAATTGATTTGAGAAAATGAATTTTTTATTACTTTTAGCAGTATCTTTTTAAAATTTTTCCTTTCTTTTCACACCTGAAACAAATTTATCAAATTTGTCTCGTGCCGCAGTTACAGTATTGAGAGACACGTCGTCCCCCATTATGAAAGCAATTCAACAAGAAACACTTTTCCTTTTCACTACACTATTTTAGCCAAATAGTTATTATTATTTATTAAAAATGATCAAAAAAAACACTCAAATAGAAAACACTAAAAAAAAAGCTCAGCAAAGTTTAAGTCATAGACTAAAGGTAGAAATCCACGCAAGCTAGAAAAAACAACCGCCTTAGGCGACACACAAAATGGAAGTGTTGTGGTGCTGTTGTTTGTACTGATGGTTCGTTACGGCGCTGCTTCCGTTGTTGATCAGATGTTGCATGGCTGTGCTTGAGATGTTGATTTATTGCTGCGCTACCTGTTCTGTGCGGCGCTTCCGTTGTTACGCTGTTGTTCGCGCGTCGCACAAATTTCGTTTTTTTTCTAATTTAAAAAAAAAAAAAATTATTGGCGTATGTCCTTGACACAAATACGCCAATGCTTTTGCTCTTCGTGTTCTCAAGTTCGTACATGTTATTTCCGATAGGTTTGACGATTCGACACTTCACGAACTTAGGGAAAAGCTTGGCGTTTATATTATGCGCGAAATCGCTCAATATAAAATTACGCTTGAAGACCTCTTGCCCTGGCATGAACTTTATTATTCTGATGCGCTTGTTGTAACCTTCTGCCGCGCGATCGTAGGCCATGTGCAGTTTTTCCTTAATTTTAGATCGCAACAATTCTAGTTTTAAGTTCGTTGGCAATAAATGAATTTCGCTGTCGTTTAATGCGCTCAGCCGCTTCGCCAGTCGGTACATGCTTCCATGCGTGATCATATTTTGTCCAAATAGTGCAAAATATGGTGACACATCTGTGGCTGAGTGGACGGCGCTTCTTAGTACGCATTCGATATTGCTTATGTGCAGATCCCAATCTCTCTGATCTGCTTCCAAATGTGTTCTCACTGCTGCCAGTACCGACTGATTTATGCGTTCGGAAGCGTTGGCTTGCGGCGCATAATATGCGGTTTTAAATGGCGAATGCTGTAGTTTTCAGCCATTTTCCCGAACTCTTTGATAGTGAATTGTATCGTGATAAATTTGTGATAAATTTCTGATATCAGAAATTTTATAACATTTTCGGACGTGGCCTTCCGCATAGGTTTCAGGAACGCGAATTTACTCATATGGTCGAGTACAATGAAAATATAGCTATTTCCATTTCTCGAGCGTGTGTATGGGCCCAGGAAGTCGATGTACAGTTTCTGAAATGGTCGTTCGGTTACTGCTTCTGCTCCCATCGGTGGTTTTAGAACTTTGTTCACTGACTTGTTCTCTTTACGCGAATCGCATTTTGCTATGTAAACGCGAAATGATTTGGGACGCCAAGAAAACTGAAGACGTGCACTAAGTGGGGACACGCGCAGTTCTCACCAGTCGCACCTACAATTGGTTTTTTTATCAGTATTTACTTGATGGCTCATTGCAAAAAAAAATATTAATCAATCATCTGCGGATAAACACTAAATAATATATTATTTTTTAAGTTCTTTAGTTTTTATTTCTAAACATGATAGAATGGAAATTTCAAAAATAACATTTTTGTCCACAGTCATTGCTCTAGCGCCCATCGACTACAGCAGGAAACCGACTTCATTCAGCTACCCAGCTATTACAATCCAATCGGCAAAAAATACGCGAATCTTTTGAAGAACCTCAAATTGATTTATAAAGAATGTGTCTTGGGATCCGCTAAGTTTTCGAAATACTTAAATGGCAAGGTGGCTTGGAAGTTTGTGCGTCTTATGAGCATTAGCAGTGGTGTTGCTCTTAATAGTGAAGAAGTAGCGGGAAACTTTTCTCCAATATTGATCCACAGTACGACGAATCGGCGTCATATGATGCACACGATGTGTGGACATGGACTTGGCTTTAGCACACGATAGTCTTATTTAAACGCTGGGTCAGTTAATCAAATTAATTTTAAACAAACCTATATTTTTTATTTGTTTTTTGTTTTGACAGAAAATGGTTTATGAAAAACGTATAAGAGGAGTTTTCATTTTACCACCCTGAGTGCGTTTGCATGATGCTGATATGAACGCCTTTGCATGAACGTGCATGATACGCAACGTGCTGTCTGATATGAATGGACCTTAAACTTCAAAAAACTTGCCTAGTGTCACCCAAGGTGTATTAAGGAAGGTGAGGAAAATTTGGAGAAGCTAAAAATTTGAGCGTAATTCTGTACACATATTTGTTTTTATTTAAGTTTTCTGTATATTAAAGTCAATTTATTTGTTTTTGTTGACATTTGTAATGCTTTTTCTGATTTGCTTTTATTAAATAATTTAAATGACATAAAATTTGTCTACAAACTATATTTTGGCTATATTTTTTTAATAAAGACAACGAGGACAATAAGGCACACTCAGACTTGTCGCACATTTGAGCGAGGATGTACCCCTTGATGTGTACAAATGTGTTAAATCGGTTTGCGGCGTTTAAATACACATGCTCGATATTTTTGAATATCCCTTCCCCTCGGCCAAGTGTGCAAGGGTTCATAATTAGTAAATCTTAGACAAGCTTGCCCACACTCTACTTGGCGATTAACATGATTTTTTCATCGATATTTGTAACTACTTCAGGTAGTTTTAATTTTAAAAATATTGGTTATATGGGATGTTCCACGCCACGTTCTGAACCCCTACTTCAAAAGCTGAAGCAGTAGATGTCGTGGCAGTTGGGGGCATAAAAATGGGCATAAATGGGAGTTCCGGAACAGTTGACACCTCAACGATCATGTGGCTATTTTTGAGATGCTAGTACGGTAGATTTAACATTAATAACATTTTGGTATACCAAACGGATATAAATGTGAACTATTTTTCGGGGGGTTCAATAAATTCGCGATTATAGTGTCCACCCCATATTTCTTCATCTAGAGATTGCGGGAAACATGAAATTTTCATTTACCGCAACTGGTCACAGGCAGAATAAGATGGTCTCGGCATTAGTTTGTACGCGATGTTCGTTTTTTAATTGTTTCACAATTTTTATTTTAATCACCAAATTTATTAACCGGAAACGAGGGAAATTAACAAACGAATGACAAAAAAAAAATTAAAATTGAAAAATAAAAAATGAGAAGAGCTATATTTTCATTGTACTCGACCATATGAGTAAATTCGCGTTCCTGAAACCTATGCGGAAGGCCACGTCCGAAAATGTTATAAAATTTCTGATATCATCGGTGGTTTTAGAACTTTGTTCACTGACTTGTTCTCTTTACGCGAATCGCATTTTGCTATGTAGTTTGGCACCTGTGTTGTCATGTCTGGCCAATAATAGAGTTGGCGTAGGCGATGCAACGTTTTGCGAATGCCGCCGTGAGCTGTTATTGGTGGCTCGTGAGCTTCGGCAATGAGCGTGGTTGTGAGCGACGACGGTATCCAGAGTTTCCACGTGAACTCTTCTGTTTCTGGCATCCGATTGCACAGAGTGTGCTTGTATATGTTTTTTTTTCAGACATACTATATCCATTGTACTGCGAAATCTATTCCCTACAATTTTGTGGTTAATATCACCACGAGCGCCCATGCCCAAGCCGGGATTCGAACCCGAGACCTTCAGAATGCAAGTCCAGCGCGCTACCTCTGGACTGCTGAGGCCGGCTTGTATATGTAGTTGTCTATGATTTTTACGTCTGGCAGGTTTTCTTTATTTTTGTTTATCGTTTTAATCATGATACAAATATATACAGGTACGATCACTCTCTCATTTCTTTCCAATGTTTGCTTTAGGTGACACCAAGGTGAGGAAAGTATAAAAACTCTTCTCATTTTTTATTTTTCAATTTTAATTTTTTTTTTGTCATTCGTTTGTTAATTTCCCTCGTTTCCGGTTAATAAATTTGGTGATTAAAATAAAAATTGTGAAACAATTAAAAAACGAACATCGCGTACAAACTAATGCCGAGACCATCTTATTCTGCCTGTGACCAGTTGCGATAAATGAAAATTTCATGTTTCCCGCAATCTCTAGATGAAGAAATATGGGGTGGACACTATAATCGCGAATTTATTGAACCTCCGGAAAAATAGTTCACATTTATATCCGTCTGGTATACCAAAATGTTATTAATGTTAAATCTACCGTACTAGCATCTCAAAAATAGCCACATGATCGTTGAGGTGTCAACTGTTCCGGAACTCCCATTTATGCCCATTTTTATGCCCCCAACTGCCACGACATCTACTGCTTCAGCTGAAGTAGGGGTTCAGAACGTGGCGTGGAACATCCCATATAACCAATATTTTTAAAATTAAAACTACCTGAAGTAGTTACAAATATCGATGAAAAAATCATGTTAATCGCCAAGTAGAGTGTGGGCAGCTTGTCTAAGATTTACTAATTATGAACCCTTGCACACTTGGCCGAGGGGAAGGGATATTCAAAAATATCGAGCATGTGTATTTAAACGCCGCAAACCGATTTAACACATTTGTACACATCAAGGGGTACATCCTCGCTCAAATGTGCGACAAGTCTGAGTGTGCCTTATTGTCCCGTTGTCTTTATTAAAAAAATATAGCCAAAATATAGTTTGTAGACAAATTTTATGTCATTTAAATTATTTAATAAAAGCAAATCAGAAAAAGCATTACAAATGTCAACAAAAACAAATAAATTGACTTTAATATACAGAAAACTTAAATAAAAACAAATATCTCACTGACTTTTGTATACAGAAAATATTTCAAAATTTGAAATATGTGTACAGAATTACGCTCAAATTTTTAGCTTCTCCAAATTTTCCTCACCTTCCTTAATACACCTTGGGTGACACTAGGAAAGTTTTTTGAAGTTTAAGGTCCATTCATATCAGACAGCACGTTGCGTATCATGCACGTAGCGTATCATGCACGTTCATGCAAAGGCGTTCATATCAGCATCATGCAAACGCACTCAGGGTGGTAAAATGAAAACTCCTCTTATACGTTTTTCATAAACCATTTTCTGTCAAAACAAAAAACAAATAAAAAATATAGGTTTGTTTAAAATTAATTTGATTAACTGACCCAGCGTTTAAATAAGACTATCGTGTGCTAAAGCCAAGTCCATTTCGACACATCGTGTGCATCATATGACGCCGATTCGTCGTACTGTGGATCAATATTGGAGAAAAGTTTCCCGCTACTTCTTCACTATTAAGAGCAACACCACTGCTAATGCTCATAAGACGCACAAACTTCCAAGCCACCTTGCCATTTAAGTATTTCGAAAACTTAGCGGATCCCAAGACACATTCTTTATAAATCAATTTGAGGTTCTTCAAAAGATTCGCGTATTTTTTGCCGATTGGATTGTAATAGCTGGGTAGCTGAATGAAGTCGGTTTCCTGCTGTAGTCGATGGGCGCTAGAGCAATGACTGTGGACAAAAATGTTATTTTTGAAATTTCCATTCTATCATGTTTAGAAATAAAAACTAAAGAACTTAAAAAATAATATATTATTTAGTGTTTATCCGCAGATGATTGATTAATATTTTTTTTTGCAATGAGCCATCAAGTAAATACTGATAAAAAACCAATTGTAGGTGCGACTGGTGAGAACTGCGCGTGTCCCCACTTAGTGCACGTCTTCAGTTTTCTTGGCGTCCCAAATCATTTCGCGTTTATTTATCTGCTTGATTTGATACGGGAAGTCTTATGAGGCTGTGGGCCATTAGCGCTTTGCGAGTTAGGAAGAGCTCTAAGTTGCGTTCCGAAAATTGATCACTGCGGCTGATGGACTTGATGCTGCCCAAGCGCCAGGAATCGCGAGACCGACGGTGTGATAACGTGATCGAGCATGTACTCGATAACAACTTTTTGACATTTATTTTAAATTTGATTCAAATTATTTGACGTTGAAAAAAAGGGTGATCTTGTTAAAATAAATAATTAAAAAATACTACAATATCACTACAATCTCAAAATTTTGTACTAAAAACAAGAAAAAGCAGTAAATATTTTATATTTCTACAACAATGCATGCAGCAGGCTCCTGCAAAAATATGCAAACGCATGATATGAACACTTTCATATAAAATGTACTGAAGAATATTTGTCGTGCATGATACGCTACGTGCATGATACGCTACGTGCATGATACGCAACGTGCTGAATGATATGAATGGACCTTTAGTTTTAAAATCAAAAAATCTCATATAAAATTATATGGAAATGAAAAATAATAATCAAGGTATGCTTTGAGATAACTTAAAAATGTTCACAAACATTTTTATAATCAAAACAAAATCTGAAAAATATTTTTCATATTTTCTTTGAACATAAATTTCAATTTTTGAAATTTTGAATTTGAATCAAAACAAAATATTTCAAAATTTTTCCAAAAAAACTTGCCTAGTGTCAGAGTGATCGTACCTGTAAATATATGTATCATGGTTTTAATCATTTCCAAATACTCTTCACCTTCGAACTCAGTGGTGTCGAAATTCAAAATTGGAAATTCAGCGGTCGTGAGTGCTTCTATGTATGCGAGCGAGAGTGTGTCTGGTACGACGTTGAATGTGCCCTTTCGATGCTCTATCGTGAAATCAAATGCTTGCTATTTCAAGCTCCAGCGCGCTAATCTACCAGACAAGTCCTTGAGTGTCATTAACCATTTGAGTGAGGCGTGGTCAGTGATCACTGTAAAAGGCATACCTTCGATGAATGGTCTGAACTTTTGAATTGGGGCCACGGCTGCCAGACACTCTTTTTCTGTGACAGTATAGTTCACCTGCACCTTCTTCGTTCTTTCCCGCGATTTGAGGCATCACACTGGACGTAGAATTGGCGTGTGAAATCCGCTTTGATTAACACTGGTGCGGTAGATAGAGCGTTCTTCATTTTCTGGAATGCTTCTGGTGTCATTTTAAATTTTGTACCTTTACGTAGACAGTCGGTTATGGGTGATGACAGCGTCGATATGTCTTCGACGAAACGGCGGTACCATCCAGCTAAGCCCATGAAGCTTCTCACGTCTCTTGGTGTCTTCGGGATTGCATATCTTTTCATCGCCAACGATGAACCCAAGGTACCGAAGATGTTTGAACCCGAACTTTGAATTTATATCATTTATTGTTAATTTAGCTTTTTTTAAGCATTTGGCGACCTCCGTCAGAGTTTGCAAAAACGAGTCAAATTCGTTTCCAATGACGAGTAGGTCATACAGTTACACGAATACCTTCGTATTCTTCCTACTCAACCACTCCGATCCTTCGCAAATTACAATTACGCCCATGCCAATCATCCGGTCGAATTCTTCTTCTAGCGGTGCTTGTATCGCTGGGGAGACCATCTGGATTTTGTGCTTTACAGGTTTGGCACCAGCTACTATTTGTATGGAGTGTTGTTCCAAATCGGTTTTACCTAAACCATATTCGTCGAAAGAGTTAAATTGGTCAACAACCACATCCAGGAGATGCCTTTCATGCGGCGTGAATTCGTGCATATCTATTTTGTTGTTTGTTTTCAATAGGCTATTTATTTCTGGAGTTCGATAAATTTTTAAATTTAAATTTTTTTGTTGATATTTTGTAAAATTTGTATGTTTGTTTCCTTTTCAGGTGCTGGAGTTAAATTTATGGTTGCCTGTACTGATGGTGTTAGTTCGACGGAGCGTTCGTTTCTACCGAGCGCGACGTCTCCGTACGTGCCTCGCCCGTCCGAGAGTTTCCCGGATTGTACCTCGGGCACTATGGCGTTATCACGTTCTCTCAGCCGCAGTGGTAGCAGAACAAATTTCGCTGTGGTGCTGGACACGCAAAGAAACCGTGGACCTGCTGCTTGCAGTTCCAACATGCAAGTTCACGCCGTTGAGTATTCGACACTGGACGTCGTTGCTGTTATATAGCCTCTACGCGTTCTTCCAGGTAAGTGTCGTTGTCTTCCTCATTATCATGCATCAACTCATATGATTTATACACAGGTGTGCGTTGCATTCGTGGAGCGTCTTTCTGGGGAAATGCCATTTCCGCTACCAGGCCGGCTTCACAAAGTTGGTCTAGACTGAATATGGAATGCGGATATACCATCCGACAAATATTTTCAACCATATTCCGCTTTATGATCCTAATGATCTCATCTTCGGTTAGAGGGCGTACTAATTGGTCGCAGAGCGTTATGACGTCATCGAAAAATGAATCCAAACGTTCCCGATATCCCTGCCGCCGATCATATATTTCGCGCACGTTGTCAAAGTCCGACTTCCTGGATTTGAATTTGTTACGCAGTGCGTCGCGCAAAGTCGTCCACTCAGGAGATGGTTGCTGCTTCAGGAACCTCCAATAAAATTCACTGGCCGCACCGACGACCAAGATATAGAAATCCCGTAAAACTGCTTCCCAGGGATGACTATATTGACGCTGGAGTGTTTCTAGCCGAAAGATGAATTCGTCAACTGAGAGGCCCTGACGTCCTTCAAATATGAGTCCCCATTTGTCGACACGGATGGCTTCTGGAGGTGGATAGCATGCCTGTCTCGGTTGTATCTGCTGGTGTCTTTCAGGTCTGTATTGTTGTGGTGGCTGGTTTTGACAACCGTGCCATTGTTGCTGATGTGGTTGGTGAACTTCGGGTTGTGTTAGACGTTGTTGTCGTGGGGACGGCTGTTGAGCGCTTCGCTGATTTTGGTGCTGATGCGTCCACAATGGTTGTCGAGGCGAGAATTGCTGCACCGGTCTCTGAGTTTGTGGAATAAAGTTTCCAGCCATGCGGTTTAGAGTTGATGTGGTTCTCGTGGGAATTTTCTTTTTAGTTGCGCCAGTTTCACTCTGCATCGATGTTGTTGATGACCATTTTTTTATAGGCGCTACTCTTGGATTGTCCACCTGGGCACCAATTTGAAATTTGAGTTGCCGAACTTCCTCTGTAAGCCGGTCAATTTCATCATTTTCCGCGGTTCTATTCTCAGTGAAACCTAAAAATTCACTTTGGCGTGAAACCGATTCACCCCCCAGATTCTCACCCCCGTATGTAAACTCTGATTCACGTTTATTAAATATGTGTGTGAAGATATCCATAAAAAGATATCCATAAATGTTATGACTTAACAGATGAGGAACGTATGTGAAACCTATGTTAATATTGAAAATATTTTTATTTTTTGTCATTTTTAGCGTTTTTTAGTAGTTATTTATTATAGAAAACATTAAAATAATCAATAAAATATTAAAATTATCATTTACGATAGTCGTTTTATTTATTTAAACCCAATATTGGCGAATTAGGTTGAAAGCAAATTCCTTTTGGAAACTTCCGTATCTACCAAGATCCGTCTCGTCCGGACATGTGGGATACATCATTGGAATTGTCATGGTCCCACCTTTTTTCGTATATGGTCAATACCCCTCGAAAGTTTCAGGAGTCCTGCCAAGTGGTGCCAAAGACATCACTTATTATCTGCACGGGATCCTTAAAACATGTCCCTATGGAAACGGCTATAACTTCCAAGATCCGTCTCCTCCAGACATGTGGCATACGCCTATGGGATCCTTATTATCCCTTCTTTGATTCATATATAGTGTCTCACCCTTGAAAGTTTCAGGGGACCTTCAAAATGGTACCAAATGTACCAATCACTATTTGTATGTTAAATTTATGTTAAATTTAACATTTGTGGAACGCATCATCTCAAAACTGAGTTAAAGTGAGACAACTATATAATTGTATAAGTCAGCTGTGAAGTTGCCAATTTCTATAACTTGGAAAATGACACAATTTTGACTTTTTAATAAAAATATTTTAAAATACAAAAGGTTCATTAAAGTTTACGTGAATGCCATTCATTGATTTAAGCGAAAACTAATATTATTAAATAATAAACATTTGTTTTTAATAATCATACAACAGGCCAAAATATATCAGATTTTGTTAAAAAATAATTAATTGTAGAAAACTAAAGAAATTGTTGAAGAGAATAGTACTCGATTGAAAAGTAATATTTTTTAATTAATAACTACTAAAATAACGACTAAAATACTACTAAAAAACGCTAAAAATGACAAAAAATTAAAATATTTTCAATATTAACCTAGGTTTCACATTTTTTTTCAGATCTAGCTTGTTTCAGTATTTTTAGGTATAATTAAGAACCTTTTAAGTAAACTGTACAAGGCTATGTTACGCCAGATAAATACTAAAAATTATGTCAATACAAGTAATAAAATTTTTAAAAATTATTTTAAAGCAAGGATTGAAACCGTAACCGATATCCGTTTAAAACCGTTTCATTTTTAAAACCGAAACCGTAACCGAAACCGTTATACGAAAATCAGAAATAAACCGGTTTTATACCGGTTTAAAACGGTTTTTAAAAAAGTATAAAAAGAAAAACATATTTTATATAGAAGATCTTAAGTAAACTGTCATTAATTAAATTTGGAGTTCCCAAAATAAACATTTTTGGTTGTACAAAAATTCACATTTTTTTTGAGAAACGATATTTCCAAAACAACGGTATTTGGTCTAAAATTTGTTTTTTTGTTTAATTAATCGAATTTAAACATTTCAAGTATAAGGCAGATATTTGTTTACATTAGTGATGATTAAAAATGTCTTGTTCTTGCATTTTTTGCAAGAACAAAAGCGAGAACAAGAATGAGATTTTGCAAGAAAAAGAACAAGAGCAAGTGCAAGACTAAGACTGCAAGAAAAGGAAGACTCTTGCGTTTTTTTATGATTTTAATGTATTTATTATGTTTTTAAGGTAATAATAATATACAAAGAATTCATGATATTACTAAATATTGAACAACAAGTAACAATGGAAAGCGTGCAAAATATTTATGAACGTGAACAGTAATGAAGGTGTGTTTTTTTGTTTTTGTCAATTCTAAAGAATATAAGCATCTTAAAAATAAGGCCTGTGAAGCACTTTTGAAGCGGTTAATAGCTTTAAAAGTGCTTCAAAAGTCGCTTCAAAAAGATAAAATAAACAAAACAATGTTTTTTCGCACAAGTTCGTATATCGATTGTGCATATGCACTGTGCTATGCACATTATTATTTTTGTTTTACTTTTATATATAATTTTTTTTTTTAATTGTAAAATCATGAAGTAATAAAAAATTATATATGAACATTTTCACAGTGCTGATATATTGCTATTGATACTGATAGCTGATATATTGTTTTTTATGTTTTTCTTCTTTCACAAATCCGCTGATTCGTTTGAAAGTGCAACAACAACAAAAATGCGAATAAAGCAGCATCCATCCAAGCTTTTGATAGAATTTTTGGCGGGAAATTTTGTGTACCACAAAGAGAACTAGTTGTTGTTGCCAACTAGAGAGCTGTACTAGATACATACATGTAGTGTGGTGCCATGCGTCTGTCCGTTGTCATGCATCTGTCTGTTGTCATGCGATGATACAGGATAGCAACGAAGAGTTGTCGTTGTGAAAGTGTGTGTATACGAATCGTTATTGTTATATTCTCTTCTTTCTGTTAGTATTCGCTTTGTAGCGTTTGAGTTTGTGCCCGCATGGTGTTCGCAAAGAAAAATGTTACTCTGTAAGATATTATTTGATTTTTTTTTCTTCTGTTTTTTAATCTGTGACGAAAACAGAAATATGCCTATATTCATATATTTATTGTAAGTATATGTATATCGTATAATGTATATCGTATAATGTATATCGTCGTTGTAGAACGAAAAGTCACCAAATACATTTTTATGAAAAACTTAATTTTCGAGTTTGTTGATTAATATTATAAAAAGTAATTGATGCATTTTTAAAGTTGAAATATCAATTGATAGATTTACATTTTCTTATCATGTGGTAAAAAATGGAGATAATCGATTAAAAATTGACAGATACATAAAGATGTTTGTAAAAAATATTTAGCATTTTGAAAATGTATTTGGTGACTTTTCGTTCATTTTATTATGGCCTTGAGATTTTGAATTGTTTCGTCAACATCACTTGATTTAAACAATTACTTTTTGTTAGTTAATTCTTGTTAAAATATAATTAAAATTTTCATGTTATTGGATTTTTTTTTTTTAGTAAAATGTTGAAGAAATTGAAAATATGAAAAATAAGTAACTTAAATACAATTAGTGTTCAAATTCTGTTCGTTTTCATAATTAATATGCAGTTTAAGATATTTGTCTTCGATCTTTTATTTAAAATTTAAAAGATTAAGATTACCATTTCTTGCCTTTCTCTTGCAAATGATCATCACTAATTTACATATATGGCAGTTCACAGAATTGTTGAAATTTAATTTCTTTGGCTTTTATGGATGAAATTTGTACAAAATTCTTCTTCTTTGCAATTCAGATCATATCTAAGGTGAAGTCAAAATGTTGCTTTTCATTGGTTTGTGGTCACAAAATTTTAAATTAAATTTTTTTCTTGGCGTAATCTATTAAATAATTCATATAACACAATATTTTTACTAAAATAACAACAAACATTGTTTAAATTACGTTTCCCACTTTACCCCAGTATCATAATTTGACCATAATTTAGCATCATATAAAAAATGTTAAATTATTTGAAAAATATGGAAATAAAGAAAATTTATACAAAAACCGAAACCGTAACATGGAACCGGTATACCGAAACCGTTTCGTTATAAAAACTTAAAACCGAAACCGTAACCGAAACGCGGAAAAAACCGAAATCGAAACCGTTATTCGTTTAGGTTTAAATCCTTGTTTTAAAGTATTATTAAACTTAAAACATAAAACAAAATTAATGAAATTCAAATTTAGAAAGTTAATAATAATAATAGTTTGGCGCTACAGTTCTGTATAGAACTTCGGCCGAGCTCTCTCACCATTTTGAGCTGTGCGTGTTATATTTGTACTCAAAGTGGTGGGACCTACAGTTTATTGCCGAATCCGAACGGCGGGTGAGAGCTTTTCATAGGCAATGTTTTTACTCTCGGAGGTTTGCCATTTACTGCCGAGAGGTAGCGCGGTATAGAAAAATGTTTCTATGAAAAGATGTTGTTAGCCCCAGTCCAGGCTTGAACCGGGGACCTTTCGGCTCGCAGTCCAACGCACTAACCACTGAGCTACCGCGGCTAGAAAGTTACAATTAACCAAATTTTAAAGATGTAAAATTAAAATTGACTAAATGTTACAACTTTTGAATAAAAATGAAATTTTATGTTGAAGTTAAAAAGGTTTGAAATTTATTGTTCGAAAAATCGAACTTAATGATTAACACCAACGCAATAATATAAGTTAAAATATGAAACTAATTCAATTTTAAAATGTATAAAAGATTGTAATATTGAAATATGTAATTTATATATAATGGCGTGACTATGGTTAGGATCGAACATAATTGTTTTGACAAAGACGAACATGAATGAGACAAACACATAATTACTGTCAGTGTATTCTAGTGTCATTTTCGTCAAGTCTTGATTATATAATTACTTAATCTAAAATTTGTAAAAACGGTATAAAAAAATTGTGTAAATAATGATACGATTATGCTGAACATTTCATTGTCACACTTAAGACATCATTATTTAAACAACATGAAAACTCGAACATTTAGAACTTGGATGCAATTGAGGGCAGCTATATCAGTGACTATCAGTGTCGCTTATGATGGAACGTATGAGCCAGTTTTTATGAATATAAATGAGAAAATGAGTATAAACAAAATGAGCTAAAATTCAATTATGTATTTTATGCAGTAAAATCAAAAGTACGAAAAATTCAAACATTCATACTTTTTAATTGATGTTTTCAAAAATTAATCATGGTGAACGCATAGCTTGGCAAACAAAAGTGTTCTAATATTGGAATCAGAGCATCATACTCAATTCAGTTTGACTTCATTAAATTGTTTTTATAAGACTCATTTTTTTTCTCATTTCTATTACATGAATTGTTTTTTTATCTTCCATCATGTATACAACATTTTGTGATTTTAATATATAACAACCATTTTTTTTTTGAAAAATATATGAAAATGTTCAGTGGTTATAAACGTCTGAGGACGGACGTTCTTATATTTTTATTTAGTTGTTGAATCGCTCGAGTAGTTGTGAATCGCTCGAAAGAGTCCAACTTCATGTATTTTAATATGAGACATCAAGCATCCAAATAGTTTTATTGCAACATCATCTATAAACATTATAATTGTTCGCAGTTGCGAATCCCTGATGACGTTCTTTCTCGCGAATCGACTTCCTGGATTTGAATTTGTTACGCAGTGCGTCGCGCAAAGTCGTCCACTCAGGAGATGGTTGCTGCTTCAGGAACCTCCAATAGAAATTCACTGGCCGCACCGACGACCAAGATATAGAAATCCCGTAAAACTGCTTCCCAGGGAAGACTATATTGACGCTGGAGCGTTTCTAGCCGAAAGATGAATTCGTCAACTGAGAGGCCCTGACGTCCTTCAAATATGAGTCCCCATTTGTCGACACGGATGGCTTCTGGAGGTGGATAGCATGCCTGTCTCGGTTGTATCTGCTGGTGTCTTTCAGGTCTGTATTGTTGTGGTGGCTGGTTTTGACAACCGTGCCATTGTTGCTGATGTGGTTGGTGAACTTCGGGTTGTGTTAGACGTTGTTGTCGTGGGGACGGCTGTTGAGCGCTTCGCTGAATTTGGTGCTGATGCGTCCACAATGGTTGTCGAGACGAGAATTGCTGCACCGGTCTCTGAGTTTGTGGAATAAAGTTTCCAGCCATGCGGTTTAGAGTTGATGTGGTTCTCGTGGGAATTTTCTTTTTAGTTGCGCCAGTTTCACTCTGCATCGATGTTGTTGATGACCATTTTTTTATAGGCGCTACTCTTGGATTGTCCACCTGGGCACCAATTTGAAATTTGAGTTGCCGAACTTCCTCTGTAAGCCGGTCAATTTCATCTTTTTCCGCGGTTCTATTCTCAGTGAAACCTAAAAATTCACTTTGGCGTGAAACCGATTCACCCCCCAGATTCTCACCCCCGTATGTAAACTCTGATTCACGTTTATTAAATATGTGTGTGAAGATATCCATAAAAAGATATCCATAAATGTTATGACTTAACAGATGAGGAACGTATGTGAAACCTATGTTAATATTGAAAATATTTTTATTTTTTGTCATTTTTAGCGTTTTTTAGTAGTTATTTATTATAGAAAACATTAAAATAATCAATAAAATATTAAAATTATCATTTACGATAGTCGTTTTATTTATTTAAACCCAATATTGGCGAATTAAGTTGAAAGCAAATTCCTTTTGGAAACTGCCGTATCTACCAAGATCCGTCTCGTCCGGACATGTGGGATACATTATTGGAATTGTCATGGTCCCACCTTTCATTCGTATATGGTCAATACCCCTCGAAAGTTTCAGGAGTCCTGGCAAGTGGTGCCAAAGACATCACTTATTATCTGCACGCGATCCTTAAAACATGTCCCTATGGAAACGGCTATAACTTCCAAGATCCGTCTACTCCAGACATATGGCATACGCCTATGGAATCTTTATGATCCCTTCTTTGATTCATATATAGTGTCTCACCCTTGAAAGTTTCAGGGTACCTACAAAATGGTACCAAATGTACCAATCAATATTTGTATGTTAAATTTATGTTAAATTTGACATTTGTGGAACGCATCATCTCAAAACTGAGTTAAAGTGAGACAACTATATAATTGTATAAGTCAGCTGTGAACTTGCCAATTTCTATAACTTGGAAAATGACACAATTTTGACTTTTTAAAAAAAATAATTTAAAATACAAAAGGTTCATTAAAGTTTACGTGAATGCCATTCATTGATTTGAGCGAAAACTAATATTATTAAATAATAAACATTTGTTTTAAATAATCATACAACAGGCCAAAATATATCAGATTTTGTTAAAAAATAATTAATTGTAGAAAACTAAAGAAATTGTTGAAGAGAATAGTACTCGATTGAAAAGTAATATTTTTTAATTAATAACTACTAAAATAACGACTAAAATACTACTAAAAAACGCTAAAAATGACAAAAAATTAAAATATTTTCAATATTAACCTAGGTTTCACAATTTTTTCAGATCTAGCTTGTTTCAGTATTTTTAGGTATAATTAAGAACCTTTTAAGTAAACTGTACAAGGCTATGTTACGCCAGATAAATACTAAAAATTATGTCAATACTAGTAATAAAATTTTTAAAAATTATTTTAAAGCAAGGATTGAAACCGTAACCGATATCCGTTTAAAACCGTTTCATTTTTAAAACCGAAACCGTTATACGGAAATCAGAAATAAACCGGTTTTATACCGGTTTAAAACGGTTTTTAAAAAAGTATAAAAAGAAAAACATATTTTATATAGAAGATCTTAAGTAAACTGTCATTAATTAAATTTGGAGTTCCCAAAATAAACATTTTTGGTTGTACAAAAATTCACATTTTTTTTTTGAGAAACGATATTTCCAAAACAACGGTATTTGGTCTAAAATTTGTTTTTTTGTTTCATTAATCGAATTTAAACATTTCAAGTATAAGGCAGATATTTGTTTACATTAGTGATGATTAAAAATGTCTTGTTCTTGCATTTTTTGCAAGAACAAAAGCGAGAACAAGAATGAGATTTTGCAAGAAAAAGAACAAGAGCAAGTGCAAGACTAAGACTGCAAGAAAAGGAAGACTCTTGCGTTTTTTTATGATTTTAATGTATTTATTATGTTTTTAAGGTAATAATAATATACAAAGAATTTATGATATTACTAAATATTGAACAACAAGTAACAATGGAAAGCGTGCAAAATATTTATGAACGTGAACAGTAATGAAGGTGTGTTTTTTTGTTTTTGTCAATTCTAAAGAATATAAGCATCTTAAAAATAAGGCCTGTGAAGCACTTTTGAAGCGGTTAATAGCTTTAAAAGTGCTTCAAAAGTCGCTTAAAAGATAAAATAAACAAAACAATGTTTTTTCGTACAAGTTCGTATATCGATTGGGCATATGCACTGTGCTATGCACATTATTATTTTTGTTTTACTTTTATATATAATTTTTTTTTAATTGTAAAATCACGAAGTAATAAAAAATTATATATGAACATTTTCACAGTGCTGATATATTGCTATTGATACTGATAGCTGATATATTGTTTTTTATGTTTTTCTTCTTTCACAAATCCGCTGATTCGTTTGAAAGTGCAACAACAACAAAAATGCGAATAAAGCAGCATCCATCCAAGCTTTTGATAGAATTTTTGGCGGGAAATTTTGTGTACCACAAAGAGAACTAGTTGTTGTTGCCAACTAAAGAGCTGTACTAGATACATACATGTAGTGTGGTGCCATGCGTCTGTCCGTTGTCATGCATCTGTCTGTTGTCATGCGATGATACTGGATAGCAACGAAGAGTTGTCGTTGTGAAAGTGTGTGTATACGAATCGTTATTGTTATATTCTCTTCTTTCTGTTAGTATTCGCTTTGTAGCGTTTGAGTTTGTGCCCGCATGGTGTTCGCAAAGAAAAATGTTACTCTGTAAGATATTATTTGAGTTTTTTTTCTTCTGTTTTTTAATCTGTGACGAAAACAGAAATATGCCTATACGATATATTCATATATTTATTGTAAGTATATGTATATCGTATAATGTATATCGTCGTTGTAGAACGAAAAGTCACCAAATACATTTTTATTTAAAACTTAATTTTCGAGTTTGTTGATTAATATTATAAAAAGTAATTGATGCATTTTTAAAGTTGAAATATCAATTGATAGATTTACATTTTCTTATCATGTGGTAAAAAATGGAGATAATCGATTAAAAATTGACAGATACATAAAGATGTTTGTAAAAAATATTTAGCATTTTGAAAATGTATTTGGTGACTTTTCGTTCATTTTATTATGGCCTTGAGATTTTGAATTGTTTCGTCAACATCACTTGATTTAAACAATTACTTTTTGTTAGTTAATTCTTGTTAAAATATAATTAAAATTTTCATGTTATTGGATTTTTTTTTTTAGTAAAATGTTGAAGAAATTGAAAATATGAAAAATAAGTAACTTAAATACAATTAGTGTTCAAATTCTGTTCGTTTTCATAATTAATATGCAGTTTAAGATATTTGTCTTCGATCTTTTATTTAAAATTTAAAAGATTAAGATTACCATTTCTTGCCTTGCTCTTGCAAATGATCATCACTAGTTTACATATATGGCAGTTCACAGAATTGTTGAAATTTAATTTCTTTGGCTTTTAGGGATGAAATTTGTACAAAATTCTTCTTCTTTGCAATTCAGATCATATCTCAGGTGAAGTCAAAATATTGCTTTTCATTGGTTTGTGGTCACAAAATTTTAAATTAAATTTTTTTCTTGGCGTAATCTATTAAATAATTCATATAACACAATATTTTTACTAAAATAACAACAAACATTGTTTAAATTACGTTTCCCACTTTACCCCAGTATCATAATTTGACCATAATTTAGCATCATATAAAAAATGTTAAATTATTTGAAAAATATGGAAATAAAGAAAATTTATACAAAAACCGAAATCAAAACCGAAACCGTAACATGGAACCGGTATACCGAAACCGTTTCGTTATAAAAACTTAAAACCGAAACCGTAACCGAAACGCGGAAAAAACCGAAATCGAAACCGTTATTCGTTTAGGTTTCAATCCTTGTTTTAAAGTATTATTAAACTTAAAACATAAAACAAAATTAATGAAATTCAAATTTAGAAAGTTACAATTAACCAAATTTTAAAGATGTAAAACTAAAATTGACTAAATGTTACAACTTTTGAATAAAAATGAAATTTTATGTTGAAGTTAAAAAGGTTTGAAATTTATTGTTCGAAAAATCGAACTTAATGATTAACACCAACGCAATAATATAAGTTAAAATATGAAACTAATTCAATTTTAAAATGTACAAAAGATTGTAAAATTGAAATATGTAATTTATATATAATGGCGTGACTATGGTTAGGATCGAACATAATTGTTTTGACAAAGACGAACATGAATGAGACAAACACATAATTACTGTCAGTGTATTCTAGTGTCATTTTCGTCAAGTCTTGATTGTATAATTACTTAATCTAAAATTTGTAAAAACGGTATAAAAAAAATTGTGTAAATAATGATACGATTAAGCTGAACATTTCATTGTCACACTTAAGACATCATTATTTAAACAACTTAAAAAGTCGAACATTTAGAACTTGGATGCAATTGAGGGCAGCTATATCAGTGCCTAGCTCAAGACACCAAGACTAAATATAACTACACACATCTACATAACTATTTCGTTTAAGAACCTGGTCAAGTAACATGAACTTACTAGACTAAGATGCAAACGAAACAGTTAATATAATTTAAACAAAGTAACAATACGACATCAACAGGATACGCTGTCGCGCTCCTGTTGATGTCTCTGGTGCTGCAATGCAGTTGTTTGCTGCGCTGTCGGTGCTACCAATACGTTGTCAATGATAATACGCTCACTGTGGGTTTCTACTGATGCTGAGCTGCTGCAGTTGCTGTGCTATGATATCTTAACTTCCGCCACCGTGTATCATCGTACAGCTGTTGTTTCTGTGAGCTGATCGCCAGTAGGACTACTACTGCTATCACAGGTTAGAGATTTCATTTATTATTTTGAAATAGTTCTGAACTATCTAGAATAATATCATCGTTTTAGAGATACCCAGACAGACAAACATACAACAATTTCACATAAGATCTATATAATATCATGACTATCATTCTCATCACCGGCGTGTCGCTTATGATGGAACGTATGAGCCAGTTTTTATGAATATAAATGAGAAAATGAGTATAAACAAAATGAGCTAAAATTCAATTATGTATTTTATGCAGTAAAATCAAAAGTACGAAAAATTCAAACATTCATACTTTTTAATTGATGTTTTCAAAAATTAATCATGGTGAACGCATAGCTTGGCAAACAAAAGTGTTCTAATATTGGAATCAGAGCATCATACTCAATTCAGTTTGACTTCATTAAATTGTTTTTATAAGACTCATTTTGTGATTTTAATACATATTTTATATTTAAATCATATTCACAACATACAATCATTTTTTTTTTTTGAAAAATATATGAAAATGTTCAGTGGTTATAAACGTCTGAGGACGGACGTTCTTATATTTTTATTTAGTTGTTGAATCGCTCGAGTAGTTGTGAATCGCTCGAAAGAGTCCAACTTCATGTATTTTAATATGAGACATCAAGCATCCAAATAGTTTTATTGCAACATAATCTATAAACATTATAATTGTTCGCAGTTGGGAATCCCTGATGACGTTCTTTCTCGCGAATCGACTTCCTGGATTTGAATTTGTTACGTAGTGCGTCGCGCAAAGTCGTCCACTCAGGAGATGGTTGCTGCTTCAGGAACCTCCAATAGAAATTCACTGGCCGCACCGACGACCAAGATATAGAAATCCCGTAAAACTGCTTCCCAGGGATGACTATATTGACGCTGGAGCGTTTCTAGCCGAAAGATGAATTCGTCAACTGAGAGGCCCCGACGTCCTGCAAATATGAGTCCCCATTTGTCGACACGGATGGCTTCTGGAGGTGGATAGCATGCCTGTCTCGGTTGTATCTGCTGGTGTCTTTCAGGTCTGTATTGTTGTGGTGGCTGGTTTTGACAACCGTGCCATTGTTGCTGATGTGGTTGGTGAACTTCGGGTTGTGTTAGACGTTGATGTCGTGGGGACGGCTGTTGAGCGCTTCGCTGATTTTGGTGCTGATGCGTCCACAATGGTTGTCGAGACGAGAATTGCTGCACCGGTCTCTGAGTTTGTGGAATAAAGTGCTCAGCCATGCGGTTTAGAGTTGATGTGGTTCTCGTGGGAATTTTCTTTTTAGTTGCGCCAGTTTCACTTTGCATCGATGTTGTTGATGACCATTTTTTTATAGGCGCTACTCTTGGATTGTCCACCTGGGCACCAATTTGAAATTTGAGTTGCCGAACTTCCTCTGTAAGCCGGTCAATTTCATCTTTTTCCGCGGTTCTATTCTCAGTGAAACCTAAAAATTCACTTTGGCGTGAAACCGATTCACCCCCCAGATTCTCACCCCCGTATGTAAACTCTGATTCACGTTTATTAAATATGTGTGTGAAGATATCCATAAAAAGATATCCATAAATGTTATGACTTAACAGATGAAGAACGTATGTGAAACCTATGTTAATATTGAAAATATTTTTATTTTTGGTCAATTTTAGCGTTTTTTAGTAATTATTTATTATAGAAAACATTAAAATAATCAATAAAATATTAAAATTATCATTTACGATAGTCGTTTTATTTATTTAAACCCAATATTGGCGAATTAAGTTGAAAGCAAATTCCTTTTGGAAACTGCCGTATCTACCAAGATCCGTCTCGTCCGGACATGTGGGATACATTATTGGAATTGTCATGGTCCCACCTTTCATTCGTATATGGTCAATACCCCTCGAAAGTTTCAGGAGTCCTGCCAAGTGGTGCCAAAGACATCACTTATTATCTGCACGCGATCCTTAAAACATGTCCCTATGGAAACGGCTATAACTTCCAAGATCCGTCTCCTCCAGACATATGGCATACGCCTATGGAATCCTTATGATCCCTTCTTTGATTCATATATAGTGTCTCACCCTTGAAAGTTTCAGGGTACCTACAAAATGGTACCAAATGTACCAATCAATAATTGTATGTTAAATTTATGTTAAATTTAACATTTGTGGAACGCATCATCTCAAAACTGAGTTAAAGTGAGACAACTATATAATTGTATAAGTCAGCTGTGAACTTGCCAATTTCTATAACTTGGAAAATGACACAATTTTGACTTTTAAAAAAAAATAATTTAAAATACAAAAGGTTCATTAAAGTTTACGTGAATGCCATTCATTGATTTGAGCGAAAACTAATATTATTAAATAATAAACATTTGTTTTAAATAATCATACAACAGGCCAAAATATATCAGATTTTGTTAAAAAATAATTAATTGTAGAAAACTTAAGAAATTGTTGAAGAGAATAGTACTCGATTGAAAAGTAATATTTTTTAATCAATAACTACTAAAATAACGACTAAAATACTACTAAAAAACGCTAAAAATGACAAAAAATTAAAATATTTTCAATATTAACCTAGGTTTCACAATTTTTTCAGATCTAGCTTGTTTCAGTATTTTTAGGTATAATTAAGAACCTTTTAAGTAAACTGTACAAGGCTATGTTACGCCAGATAAATACTAAAAATTATGTCAATACTAGTAATAACATTTTTAAAAATTATTTTAAAGCAAGGATTGAAACCGTAACCGATATCCGTTTAAAACCGTTTCATTTTTAAAACCGAAACCGTAACCGAAACCGAAACAGAAATAAACCGGTTTTATACCGGTTTAAAACGGTTTTTAAAAAAGTATAAAAAGAAAATGAAAAACATATTTTATATAGAAGATCTTAAGTAAACTATCATTAATTAAATTTGGAGTTCCCAAAATAAACATTTTTGGTTGTACAAAAATTCACATATTTTTTTTTGAGAAACGATATTTCCAAAACAACGGTATTTGGTCTAAAATTTGTTTTTTTGTTTCATTAATCGAATTTAAACATTTCAAGTATAAGGCAGATATTTGTTTACATTAGTGATGATTAAAAATGTCTTGTTCTTGCATTTTTTGCAAGAACAAAAGCGAGAACAAGATCGAGATTTTGCAAGAAAAAGAACAAGAGCAAGTGCAAGACTAAGACTGCAAGAAAAGGAAGACTCTTGCGTTTTTTTATGATTTTAATGTATTTATTATGTTTTTAAGGTAATAATAATATACAAAAGAATTCATGATATTACTAAATATTGAACAACAAGTAACAATGGAAAGCGTGCAAAATATTTATGAACGTGAACAGTAATGAAGGTGTGTTTTTTTGTTTTTGTCAATTCTTAAAAATAAGGCCTGTGAAGCACTTTTGAAGCGGTTAATAGCTTTAAAAGTGCTTCAAAAGTCGCTTCAAAAAGATAAAATAAACAAAACAATGTTTTTTCTCTTTTCTTCGCTACGCAAGTTCGTACATCGATTGTGCATATTCACTGTGCTATGCACATTATTCTTTTTGTTTTACTTTTATATATAATATTTTTTTTAATTATAAAATCATGAAGTAATAAAAAATTATATATGAACATTTTCACAGTGCTGATATATTGCTATTGATACTGATAGCTGATATATTGTTTTTTATGTTTTTCTTCTTTCACAAATCCGCTGATTCGTTTGAAAGTGCAACAACAACAAAAATGCGAATAAAGCAGCATCCATCCAAGCTTTTGATAGAATTTTTGGCGGGAAATTTTGTGTACCACAAAGAGAACTAGTTGTTGTTGCCAACTAGAGAGCTGTACTAGATACATACATGTAGTGTGGTGCCATGCGTCTGTCTATTGTCATGCGATGATACAGGATAGCAACGAAGAGTTGTCGTTGTGAAAGTGTGTGTATACGAATCGTTATTGTTATATTCTCTTCTTTCTGTTAGTATTCGCTTTGTAGCGTTTGAGTTTGTGCCCGCATGGTGTTCGCCAAGAAAAATGTTACTCTGTAAGATATTATTTGAGTTTTTTTTCTTCTGTTTTTTAATCTGTGACGAAAACAGAAATATGCCTATACGAAATATTCATATATTTATTGTAAGTATATGTATATCGTATAATGTATATCGTCGTTGTAGAACGAAAAGTCACCAAATACATTTTTATGAAAAACTTAATTTTCGAGTTTGTTGATTAATATTATAAAAAGTAATTGATGCATTTTTAAAGTTGAAATATCAGTTGATAGATTTACATTTTATTATCATGTGATAAAAAATGGAGATAATCGATTAAAAATTGACAGATACATAAAGATGTTTGTAAAAAATATTTAGCATTTTGAAAATGTATTTGGTGACTTTTCGTTCATTTTATTATGGCCTTGAGATTTTGAATTGTTTCGTCAACATCACTTGATTTAAACAATTACTTTTTGTTAGTTAATTCTTGTTAAAATATAATTAAAATTTTCATTTTTTTTTTTTAGTAAAATGTTGAAGAAATTGAAAATATGAAAAATAAGTAACTTAAATACAATTAGTGTTCAATTTCTGTTCGTTTTCATAATTAATATGCAGTTTAAGATATTTGTCTTCGATCTTTTATTTAAAATTTAAAAGATTAAGATTACCATTTCTTGCCTTTCTCTTGCAAATGATCATCACTAGTTTACATATATGGCAGTTCACAGAATTGTTGAAATTTAATTTCTTTGGCTTTTATGGATGAAATTTGTACAAAATTCTTCTTCTTTGCAATTCAGATCATATCTAAGGTGAAGTCAAAATGTTGCTTTTCATTGGTTTGTGGTCACAAAATTTTAAATTAAATTTTTTTCTTGGCGTAATCTATTAAATAATTCATATAACACAATATTTTTACTAAAATAACAACAAACATTGTTTAAATTACGTTTCCCACTTTACCCCAGTATCATAATTTGACCATAATTTAGCATCATATAAAAAATGTTAAATTATTTGAAAAATATGGAAATAAAGAAAATTTATACAAAAACCGAAACCGTAACATGGAACCGGTATACCGAAACCGTTTCGTTATAAAAACTTAAAACCGAAACCGTAACCGAAACGCGGAAAAAACCGAAATCGAAACCGTTATTCGTTTAGGTTTAAATCCTTGTTTTAAAGTATTATTAAACTTAAAACATAAAACAAAATTAATGAAATTCAAATTTAGAAAGTTACAATTAACCAAATTTTAAAGATGTAAAATTAAAATTGACTAAATGTTACAACTTTTGAATAAAAATGAAATTTTATGTTGAAGTTAAAAAGGTTTGAAATTTATTGTCCGAAAAATCGAACTTAATGATTAACACCAACGCAATAATATAAGTTAAAATATGAAACTAATTCAATTTTAAAATGTATAAAAGATTGTAAAATTGAAATATGTAATTTATATATAATGGCGTGACTATGGTTAGGATCGAACATAATTGATTTGACAAAGACGAACATGAATGAGACAAACACATAATTACTGTCAGTGTATTCTAGTGTCATTTTCGTCAAGTCTTGATTGTATAATTACTTAATCTAAAATTTGTAAAAACGGTATAAAAAAAAATTGTGTAAATAATGATACGATTAAGCTGAACATTTCATTGTCACACTTAAGACATCATTATTTAAACAACATGAAAACTCGAACATTTAGAACTTGGATGCAATTGAGGGCAGCTATATCAGTGCCTAGCTCAAGACACCAAGACTAAATATAACTACACACATCTACATAACTATTTCGTTTAAGAACCTGGTCAAGTAACATAAACTTACTAGACTAAGATGCAAACGAAACAGTTAATATAATTTAAACAAAGTAACAATACGACATCAACAGGATACGCTGTCGCGCTCCTGTTGATGTCTCTGGTGCTGCAATGCAGTTGTTTGCTGCGCTGTCGGTGCTACCAATACGTTGTCAATGATAATACGCTCACTGTGGGTTTCTACTGATGCTGAGCTGCTGCAGTTGCTGTGCTATGATATCTTAACTTCCGCCACCGTGTATCATCGTACAGCTGTTGTTTCTGTGAGCTGATCGCCACTAGGACTACTACTGCTATCACAGCTTAGAGATTTCATTTATTATTTTGAAATAGTTCTGAACTATCTAGAATAATATCATCGTTTTAGAGATACCCAGACAGACAAACATACAACAATTTCACATAAGATCTATATAATATCATGACTATCATTCTCATCACCGGCGTGTCGCTTATGATGGAACGTATGAGCCAGTTTTTATGAATATAAATGAGAAAATGAGTATAAACAAAATGAGCTAAAATTCAATTATGTATTTTATGCAGTAAAATCAAAAGTACGAAAAATTCAAACATTCATACTTTTTAATTGATGTTTTAAAAAATTAATCATGGTGAACGCATAGCTTGGCAAACAAAAGTGTTCTAATATTGTAATCAGAGCATCATACTCAATTCAGTTTGACTCATGATACAAATATATACAGGTACGATCACTCTCTCATTTTTTTCCAATGTTTACTTTAGGTGACACTAGGCAAGTTTTTTGAAGTTTAGTTTTAAAACCAAAACAAAATCGACAATTAAAAAAAAATCAATATAAAATTCTATAGAAATGAAAAATAATTATCAAGGTATGCTTTGAGATAACATAAAAATGTTCACAAAAATTTTTATAATCAAAACAAAATCGGAAAAATATTTTTCATATTTTCTTGGAACATAAATTCCAATTTTTGAAAATTTGAATTTGAATCAAAACAAAATATTTCAAAATTTGTCAAAAAAAACTTGCCTAATGTCAGAGTGATCGTACCTCTAAATATTTGTATCATGGTTTGACTTCATTAAATTGTTTTTATAAGACTCATTTTTTTCTCATTTCTATTACATGAATTATTTTTTATCTTCCATCAAGTATACAACATTTTGTGATTTTAATACATATTTTATATTTAAATCATATTCACAACATACAATCATTTTTTTTTTGAAAAATATATGAAAATGTTCAGTGGTTATAAACGTCTGAGGACGGACGTTCTTATGTTTTTATTTAGTTGTTGAATCGCTGGAGTAGTTGTGAATCGCTCGAAAGAGTCCAACTTCATGTATTTTAATATGAGACATCAAGCATCCAAATAGGTTTATTGCAACATAATCTATAAACATTATAATTGTTCGCAGTTGGGAATCCCTGATGACGTTCTTTCTCGCGAAATGGTTTGTGGTGCTGTTGTTTGCACAGATGCTGATGGTTCGTTACGTCGCTGCTTCCGTTGTTGATCAGATGTTGCATGGCTGTGCTTGAGATGTTGATTTATTGCTGCGCTACCTGTTCTGTGCGGCGCTTCCGTTGTTACGCTGTTGTTCGCGCGTCGCACAAATTTCGTTTTTTTCTAATTTAAAAAAAAAAAATTATTGGCGTATGTCCTTGACAACAAATACGCCAATGCTTTTGCTCTTCGTGTTCTCAAGTTCGTACATGTTATTTCCGATAGGTTTGACGATTCGACACTTCACGAACTTAGGGCAAAGCTTGGCGTTTATATTATGCGCGAAATCGCTTAATATAAAATTACGCTTGAAGACCTCTTGCCCTGGCATGAACTTTATTATTCTGATGCGCTTGTTGTAACCTTCTGCCGCGCGATCGTAGGCCATGTGCAGTTTTTCCTTAATTTTAGATCGCAACAATTCTAGTTTTAAGTTCGTTGGCAATAAATGAATTTCGCTGTCGTTTAATGCGCTCAGCCGCTTCGCCAGTCGGTACATGCTTCCATGCGTGATCATATTTTGTCCAAATAGTGCAAAATATGGTGACACATCTGTGGCTGAGTGGACGGCGCTTCTTAGAACGCATTCGATATTGCTTATGTGCAGATCTCAATCTCTCTGATCTCCTTCCAAATGTGTTCTCACTGCTGCCAGTACCGACTGATTTATGCGTTCGGAAGCGTTGGCTTGCGGCGCATAATATGCGGTTTTTAAATGGCGAATGCTGTAGTTTTCAGCCATTTTCCCGAACTCTTTGATAGTGAATTGTATCGTTTCTGGCACTCCGAATTTGTGATAAATTTCTGATATCAGAAATTTTATAACATTTTCGGACGTGGCCTTCCGCATAGGTTTCAGGAACGCGAATTTACTCATATGGTCGAGTACAATGAAAATATAGCTATTTCCATTTCTCGAGCGTGTGTATGGGCCCAGGAAGTGAGCTTCGGCAATGAGCGTGGTTGTGAGCGACGACGGTATCCAGAGTTTCCACGTGAACTCTTCTGTTTCTGGCATCCGATTGAACAGAGTGTGCTTGAATATGTTTTTTTTCAGACAGACTATATCCATTGTACTGTGAAATCTATTCCCTACAATTTTGTGGTTAATATCACCACGAGCGACCATGCCCAAGCCGGGATTCGAACTCGATACCTTCAGAATGCAAGTCCAGCGCGCTACCTCTGGACTGCTGAGGCCGGCTTGTATATGTAGTTGTCTATGATTTTTACGTCTGGCAGGTTTTCTTTATTTTTGTTTATCGTTTTAATCATGATACAAATATAAACAGGTACGATCACTCTCTCATTTCTTTCCAATCTTTGCTTTAGGTGACACCAAGGTGAGGAAAGTATAAAAACTCTTCTCATTTTTTATTTTTCAATTTTAATTTTTTTTGTCATTCGTTTGTTAATTTCCCTCGTTTCCGGTTAATAAATTTGGTGATTAAAATAAAAATTGTGAAACAATTAAAAAACGAACATCGCGTACAAACTAATGCCGAGACCATCTTATTCTGCCTGTGACCAGTTGCGGTAAATGAAAATTTCATGTTTCCCGCAATCTCTAGATGAAGAAATATGGGGTGGACACTATCATCGCGAATTTATTGAACCCCTGGGAAAATAGTTCGCATTTATAGCCGTCTGGTATACCAAAATGTTGTTAATGTTAAATCTACCGCACTAGCATCTCAAAAATAGCCACATGATCGTTGAGGTGTCAACTGTTCCGGAACTCCCATTTATGCCCATTTTTATGCCCCCAACTGCCACGACATCTACTGCTTCAGCTTTTGAAGTAGGGGTTCAGAACGTGGCGTGGAACATCCCATATAACCAATATTTTTAAAATTAGAACTACCTGAAGTAGTTACAAATATCGATGAAAAAATCATGTTAATCGCCAAGTAGAGTGTGGGCAAGCTTGTCTAAGATTTACTAATTATGAACCCTTGCACACATGGCCGAGGGGAAGGGATATTCAAAAATATCGAGCATGTGTATTAAAACGCCGCAAACCGATTTAACACATCAAGGGGTACATCCTCGCTCAAATGTGCGACGGGTCTGAGTGTGCCTTATTGTCCTCGTTGTCTTTATTAAAAAAATATAGCCAAAATATAGTTTGTAGACAAATTTTATGTCAGTTAAATTATTTAATAAAAGCAAATCAGAAATGCATTTCAAATGTAAACAAAAACAAAAAAATTGACTTTAATATACAGAAAACTTAAATAAAAACAAATATCTCACTGACTTTTGTATACAGAAAATATTTCAAAATTTGAAATATGTGTACAGAATTACGCTCAAATTTTTAGCTTCTCCAAATTTTCCTCACCTTCCTTAATACACCTTGGGTGACACTAGGCAAGTTTTTTGAAGTTTAAGGTCCATTCATATCAGACAGCACGTTGCGTATCATGCACGTTCATGCAAAGGCGTTCATATCAGCATCATGCAAACGCACTCAGGGTGGTAAAATGAAAACTCCTCTTATACGTTTTTCATAAACCATTTTCTGTCAAAACAAAAAACAAATAAAAAATATAGGTTTGTTTAAAATTAATTTGATTAACTGACCCAGCGTTTAAATAAGACTATCGTGTGCTAAAGCCAAGTCCATTTCGACACATCGTGTGCATCATATGACGCCGATTCGTCGTACTGTGGATCAATATTGGAGAAAAGTTTCCCGCTACTTCTTTACTATTAAGAGCAACACCACTGCTAATGCTCATAAGACGCACAAACTTCCAAGCCACCTTGCCATTTAAGTGTTTCGAAAACTTAGCGGATCCCTAGACACATTCTTTATAAATCAGTTTGAGGTTCTTCAAAAGATTCGCGTATTTTTTGCCGATAGGATTGTAATAGCTGGGTAGCTGAATGAAGTCGGTTTCCTGCTGTAGTCGATGGGCGCTAGAGCAATGACTGTGGACAAAAATGTTATTTTTGAAATTTCCATTCTATCATGTTTAGAAATAAAAACTAAAGAACTTAAAACATAATATATTATTTAGTGTTTATCCGCAGATGATTGATTAATATTTTTTTTTGCAATGAGCCATCAAGTAAATACTGATAAAAAACCAATTGTAGGTGCGACTGGTGAGAACTGCGCGTGTCCCCACTTAGTGCACGTCTTCAGTTTTCTTGCCGTCCCAAATCATTTCGCGTTTATTTATCTGCTTGATTTGATACGGGAAGTCTTATGAGGCTGTGGGCCATTAGCGCTTTGCGAGTTAGGAAGAGCTCTAAGTTGCGTTCCGAAAATTGATCACTGCGGCTGATGGACTTGATGCTGCCCAAGCGCCAGGAATCGCGAGACCGACGGTGTGATAACGTGATCGAGCATGTACTCGATAACAACTTTTTGACATTTATTTTAAATTTGATTCAAATTATTTGACGTTGAAAAAAAGGGTGATCTGTTAAAATAAATAATTAAAAAATACTACAATATCCCTACAATCTCAAAATTTTGTACTAAAAACAAGAAAAAGCAGTAAATATTTTATATTTCTACAACAATGCATGCGGTAGGCTCTTGCAAAAATATTTTGCATGATACGATACGTGCATGAACGGACCCAAAACGCATGATATAAACACTTTCATATAAAATGTACTGAAGAAAATTTGTCGTGCATGATACGCTACGTGCATGATACGCAACGTGCTGTATGATATGAATGGACCTCATATAAAATTATATGGAAATGAAAAATAATCAAGGTATGCTTTGAGATAACTTAAAAATGTTCACAAACATTTTTATAATCAAAACAAAATCTGAAAAATATTTTTCAAATTTTCTTTGAACATAAATTTCAATTTGTGAAATTTTGAATTTGAATCAAAACAAAATATTTCAAAATTTTTCAAAAAAACTTGCCTAGTGTCAGAGTGATCGTACCTGTAAATATATGTATCATGGTTTTAATCATTTCCAAATACTCTTCACCTTCGAACTCAGTGGTGTCGAAATTCAAAATTGGAAATTCAGCGGTCGTGAGTGCTTCTATGTATGCGAGCGAGAGTGTGTCTGGTACGACGTTGAGTGTGCCCTTTCGATGCTCTATCGTGAAATCAAATGCTTGCTATTTCAAGCTCCAGCGCGCTAATCTACCAGACAAGTCCTTGAGTGTCATTAACCATTTGAGTGAGGCGTGGTCAGTGATCACTGTAAAAGGCATACCTTCGATGAATGGTCTGAACTTTTGAATTGGGGCCACGGCTGCCAGACACTCTTTTTCTGTGACACCTTCTTCGTTCTTTCCCGCGATTTGAGGCATCACACTGGACGTAGAATTGGCGTGTGAAATTCGCTTTGATTAACACTGGTGCGGTAGATAGAGCGTTCTTCATTTTCTGGAATGCTTCTGGTGTCATTTTAAATTTTGTACCTTTACGTAGACAGTCGGTTATGGGTGATGACAGCGTCGATATGTCTTCGACGAAACGGCGGTACCATCCAGCTAAGCCCATGAAGCTTCTCACGTCTCTTGGTGTCTTCGGGATTGGAAACTTGTTGATGGCTTCAATTTTTTCCGGGTCGTTGCAGGTACACGAATACCTTCGTATTCGTCCTACTCAACCACTCCGATCCTTGGCAAATTTCAATTACGCCCATGCCAATCATCCGGTCGAATTCTTCTTCTAGCGGTGCTTGTACCGCTGGGGAGACCATCTGGATTTTGTGCTTTACAGGTTTGGCACCAGCTACTATTTGTATGGAGTGTTGTTCCAAATCGGTTTTACCTAAACCATATTCGTCGAAAGAGTTAAATTGGTCAACAACCACATCCAGGAGATGCCTTTCATGCGGCGTGAATTCGTGCATTTCTGTTTTGTTGTTTGTTTTCAATAAGCTATTTATTTCTAGAGTTCGATAAATTTTTAAATTTAAATTTTTTTGTTGATATTTTGTAAAATTTGTATGTTTGTTTTCTTTTCAGCTGCTGGAGTTAAATTTATGGGTGCCTGTACTGATGGTGTTAGTTCGACGGAGCGTTCGTTTCTACCGAGCGCGACGTCTCCGTACGTGCCTCGCCCGTCCGAGAGTGTCCCGGATTGTACCTCGGGCACTATGGCGTTATCACGTTCTCTCAGCCGCAGTGGTAGCAGAACAAATTTCGTTGTGGTGCTGGACACGCAAAGAAACCGTGGACCTTCTGCTTGCAGTTCCAACATGCAAGTTCACGCCGTTGAGTATTCGACACTGGACGTCGTTGCTGTTATATAGCCTCTACGCGTTCTTCCAGGTAAGTGTCGTTGTCTTCCTCATTATCATGCATCAACTCATATGATTTATACACAGGTGTGCGTTGCATTCGTGGAGCGTCTTTCTGGGGAAATGCCATTTCCGCTACCAGGTCGGCTTCACAAAGTTGGTCTAGACTGAATATGGCCTGCGGATATACCATCCGACAAATATTTTCAACCATATTCCGCTTTATGATCCTAATGATCTCATCTTCGGTTAGAGGGCGTACTAATTGGTCGCAGAGCGTTATGACGTCATCGAAAAATGAATCCAAACGTTCCCGATATCCCTGCCGCCGATCATATATTTCGCGCACGTTGTCAAAGTCCGACTTCCTGGATTTGAATTTGTTACGCAGTGCGTCGCGCAAAGTCGTCCACTCAGGAGATGGTTGCTGCTTCAGGAACCTCCAATAAAATTCACTGGCCGCACCGACGACCAAGATATAGAAATCCCGTAAAACTGCTTCCCAGGGATGACTATATTGACGCTGGAGTGTTTCTAGCCGAAAGATGAATTCGTCAACTGAGAGGCCCCGACGTCCTTCAAATATGAGTCCCCATTTGTCGACACGGATGGCTTCTGGAGGTGGATAGCATGCCTGTCTCGGTTGTATCTGCTGGTGTCTTTCAGGTCTGTATTGTTGTGGTGGCTGGTTTTGACAACCGTGCCATTGTTGCTGATGTGGTTGGTGAACTTCGGGTTGTGTTAGACGTTGTTGTCGTGGGGACGGCTGTTGAGCGCTTCGCTGATTTTGGTGCTGATGCGTCCACAATGGTTGTCGAGGCGAGAATTGCTGCACCGGTCTCTGAGTTTGTGGAATAAAGTTTCCAGCCATGCGGTTTAGAGTTGATGTGGTTCTCGTGGGAATTTTCTTTTTAGTTGCGCCAGTTTCACTCTGCATCGATGTTGTTGATGACCATTTTTTTATAGGCGCTACTCTTGGATTGTCCACCTGGGCACCAATTTGAAATTTGAGTTGCCGAACTTCCTCTGTAAGCCGGTCAATTTCATCTTTTTCCGCGGTTCTATTCTCAGTGAAACCTAAAAATTCACTTTGGCGTGAAACCGATTCACCCCCCAGATTCTCACCCCCGTATGTAAACTCTGATTCACGTTTATTAAATATGTGTGTGAAGATATCCATAAAAAGATATCCATAAATGTTATGACTTAACAGATGAGGAACGTATGTAAAACCTATGTTAATATTGAAAATATTTTTATTTTTTGTCATTTTTAGCGTTTTTTAGTAGTTATTTATTATAGAAAACATTAAAATAATCAATAAAATATTAAAATTATCATTTACGATAGTCGTTTTATTTATTTAAACCCAATATTGGCGAATTAGGTTGAAAGCAAATTCCTTTTGGAAACTTCCGTATCTACCAAGATCCGTCTCGTCCGGACATGTGGGATACATCATTGGAATTGTCATGGTCCCACCTTTTTTCGTATATGGTCAATACCCCTCGAAAGTTTCAGGAGTCCTGCCAAGTGGTGCCAAAGACATCACTTATTATCTGCACGGGATCCTTAAAACATGTCCCTATGGAAACGGCTATAACTTCCAAGATCCGTCTCCTCCAGACATGTGGCATACGCCTATGGGATCCTTATTATCCCTTCTTTGATTCATATATAGTGTCTCGCCCTTGAAAGTTTCAGGGGACCTACAAAATGGTACCAAATGTACCAATCACTATTTGTATGTTAAATTTATGTTAAATTTAACATTTGTGGAACGCATCATCTCAAAACTGAGTTAAAGTGAGACAACTATATAATTGTATAAGTCAGCTGTGAAGTTGCCAATTTCTATAACTTGGAAAATGAAACAATTTTGACTTTTTAATAAAAATATTTTAAAATACAAAAGGTTCATTTAAGTTTACGTGAATGCCATTCATTGATTTGAGCGAAAACTAATATTATTAAATAATAAACATTTGTTTTAAATAATCATACAACAGGCCAAAATATATCAGATTTTGCTAAAAAATAATTAATTGTAGAAAACTAAAGAAATTGTTGAAGAGAATATACTATTCTCTTCAACAATCGATTGAAAAGTAATATTTTTTAATTAATAACTACTAAAATAACGACTAAAATAACGACTAAAATACTACTAAAAAACGCTAAAAATGACAAAAAATAAAAATATTTTCAATATTAACATAGGTTTCACATTTTTTTTTCAGATCTTGCTTGTTTCAGTATTTTAAGATATAATTAAGAACCTTTTAAGTAAACTGTTACGCCAGATAAATACTAAAAATTATGTCAATACAAGTAATAAAATTTTTAAAAATTATTTTGAAGTATTATTAAACTTAAAACATAAAACAAAATTAATTAAATTCAAATTTAGAAAGTTACAATTAACCAAATTTTAAAGATGTAAAACTAAAATTGACTAAATTTTACAACTTTTGAATAAAAATGAAATTTTATGTTGAAGTTAAAAAGGTTTGAAATTTATTGTTCGAAAAATCGAACTTAATGATTAACACCAACGCAATAATATAAGTTAAAATATGAAACTAATTCAATTTTAAAATGTATAAAAGATTGTAAAATTGAAATATGTAATTTATATATAATGGCGTGACTATTGTTAGGATCGAACATAATTGTTTTGACAAAGACGAACATGAATGAGACAAACACATAATTACTGTCAGTGTATTCTAGTGTCATTTTCGTCAAGTCTTGATTGTATAATTACTTAATCTAAAATTTGTAAAAACGGTATAAAAAAAATTGTGTAAATAATGATACGATTAAGCTGAACATTTCACTGTCACACTTAAGACATCATTATTTAAACAACATGAAAACTCGAACATTTAGAACTTGGATGCAATTGAGGGCAGCTATATCAATGCCTAGCTCAAGACACCAAGACTAAATATAACACACATCTACATAACTATTTCGTTTAAGAACCTGGTCAAGTAACATGAACTTACTAGACTAAGATGCAAACGAAACAGTTAATATAATTTAAACAAAGTAACAAGACGACTTGAATTGACTATAAAAGGACAATACAAGGACATCGTTATTTAACCCATGTAAACTAAATTTATATCACAGCACATTTAAATGAATTGTATTGCACTTAATTTGGTGTCAACTTAGTCGTTCATGTCAGAAGCGATTTGAGTTGATGCGCATTTGTTGCATCACACAAAGACTCTAAATCCGACTACGACAAGACTAAATATTGCACTTTATTTTAAATTGAACTTGAAATTAATTTTCCGTGAATTAGCACTTTTTAAGTTCGCTCCAACTTGTCGCAAATTGGGTATACGGGTTGTGTAAACCCAAAACGTGTAGTTGCCCAAAGACTAACAAGTGGATTGAACTTAGCAATGCACTATATCACCGATTTTTGCTTTAATTTCTTTATCGTCGATATCATATATTAGTTGTCGCGATTTGGACTGGCGAATGTTTTAGCGCCATCCAAAGACTTACAGCTATAAATGATTTCGACGAAAATAAATTATTGCACTTGAAAACTAAACTATTCTATATCAAATTTATTGCACCAATTTATTTCTTGCTGGCGTTAATCGTATGCTGTCGCAATCTGGAATAAGGGGTTTTATCTCTTTATCCAAAGACTTACAGACACGGTTGACGTCAGCTAAAGTCAATTATTGCACTACAAAATCCCTAAACATGACAAAAATTTGTTTTTCGTCCGGAATAAGCCCCACGTTGGGCGCCACTGTTAGTGCGAGCGTGCTGTCTAGTAGGGGGATAGGAAAAAGGGAAAAATAGAGTCAGATAATCTACTTTTTATCTGAATTGGCTTCTGTCCCACAGTGCAATACAGGAAATTGTAGTACTGTTAAAGCTGAATATAAGATTTATACACAGAAAATTCATAATATTGTCATGATCATAGAGAACAATTCACTAATTTATACAGTAATTTAATAGTACAATTTCTAGAAAATTTTCATGTAAATTCTTGCGTGACATTTTTCTTTAAGAAAAAATGCCGGAAATAAATTATTTATGACTTCATAAATTAAAGGAACTTGACTGCAATATCGACTGGCTACGTTCAGATCATGAAACATGATGTCAAAAATAAACTCTAATACCAAAAATGACAGGAACGACCGGAAATTAATTGTTAATTTTAGGCGTTAATTATAAAATAAACGAATTAGCAACAAATGAGTAGTTATTGTTCGTCAATTGTCGTTACATGTTGCAGAGTAAATAGAAATAATGCATATTGTCGTTAAATCGTATAAATGTTGGTAGCGTCTATTGTTCGTCTCTTTACTCCAATTTTTACTGATTTTATGTATTTATAATTGCAACATAACTTCGGCTGCAACAGCAGAACTGAAAAAATGCGGAAACATTCAGCATGTTTTACTTTAAAGCGACGGTCGCAAAATTTTTAAAGAAAAAAAAGTGTTTGAAAAATTAAATAAAAAAATTTTAATAAAAATTCGTGGCGACGCGAAAAAGCCAATACCAAAAATATTATAAATTGGCAGTATAAGGTTGGTCACAACAAATACACCAAAATATTTAAAAGTAAAATTTAATTTTTATTTAATAAGCTTGTGCAGCAGTGCAGCGATTAAATCGGAAAAATTGGAGTCAAGTTAGGTGATGTAGTTGTTCAGTGTGAGTGTCTTTAATCTTGTGTCTGAGCGTTCTATTAAAGTTTATGTTTTCCATAGTTTGTTCATTGTCCCTGGAGGCGCAAAGTGGCGGATCCATATTGCAGATCCAACTGGTTGAACATTAGAAACCGCATACCAGCAAGATAAGTACCACTTTACTTACAATATACCCCAGGGGCAAATAATTAAGTTCCATTTTCGAAGTTTTAAATTTTGCCGGCTACAGCTCGTCGGACATACGGTTAGTCTTTGCTCATCCATTAGGGTTACACGCACTATTCAGATATGTCTTTCCGTCAATACTAAACAGAAACTAAAATAACTCAAAACAAACTAAACAAAACCCTACCAAAAAAAACATATGCTGTGACGAAACGAAAACGCAGTAATTATACAAACAAAAACTGACGAACACAGGGGCGATTAGGTGGTTTTTAATCGCCCCGGGTATATCCCTCCCCACCATGGATTACCTATGCCCATTAATTAGTAACCCCCTAACAAAACTTGACACATATGATGAGAAACGAGTTAATTATCCTGTCATGATATTTACTCAGATCAATCTGCAACATTCTAAAGCTGCTACCGCTTTACTAGGTAAGCGGCTCTCCATGTTGCATACATTACCTCACATCACAGCTATTCAAGAACCATGGGTGTATAACAAACGCATCTGTGGTCTTAGTGAACTACGTGGTGAAACCATACTATGCGATGAGCAAGACGCAAGGCCTAGAAGCTGTCTTATAGGAAGTGATTGACAGGAAGACAGGAAGTGATTGACCTTACTTTGTCTAACTGTAGACTGAGAGAGTCAATCTTGTTCTTAAAGAAGATTCTTTATCGGACCACAGGTATATCGAGTTTCATAGTGACCGAGAGGTGCTGCCCTCTATGACGGTAAGAAACCCTAGAAAAACGAACTGGGCACGCTTCAGACATGAACTTGAGAATTCCCTCAATATTCCTGTCAGAATTCGTACCAAAGAAAGTATTGAGACGTCCGTTCAAGTTATGAACGATGTCATAAAATCTAGTTTTGTACGAACATGTCCGGTACGAAAAACGTTATCTAGACCTCCGTTCCTTGGTGGAACGCTTGTCTTGAAACCTTGCGCAAGGATTCCAGAAAGCTTCTAAATAGGGCCCTAAGGACCAACTTAGACTCTGACTGGTTTCTTTATCGAGCTAAGCAGAAAGAGTATAAGAAACGAATTAGTAAATCGAAAAGTGTTTCCTATAAAGACTTCTGCAGTAGCATCGAATCCTGCAGTGAGACTAGCAGATTGGTCAAGTTTCTTAAAAGAGACCGAACTGCTCGACTGGACTCACTGCGGAGACCTGATGGCTCGTATACTGAGTCTAAGACAGAGGCACTCAGTATCCTAGTTGAGACTCACTTTCCGGGAAATAAAATCCACATAGGGCCACTTTGTAATCCCAGCACTGGGGACTGCAATAACAACTCTAATGTGACAAAACATGACTGCCAGGTTGCTCTTGGGTCGCCTCCGCACACAAGAGCAGATGGCTGAATGAGACGAAATGCAGATTCTCCAAGCTCATGACACCGACGATAACCAAAAGATCGGCCTCGTTTCCACTTTCCTTAAGTAGAAAGGAGTGCAGAAAACTGACGGGACTTCTAACGGGACACAACGCATGTGAAAAACACATGAACGCAATCGGCCTGGCCGAAAGCGCCTTATGTTCTGCCTGCTATGAAGAAACTGGCACCACAGAGCACTATCTCAGTGACTGTCCAGCATTTTTTAGAATTAGAAGGCAGATCTTTGGCACAGACGTGATGAGAGAGGATCAGCTTCACTCTCTATCACACAATAGCCTTCTTAGATTCAATAATGAATCTAAGAAGTATCATTAAAAACCAGGGAACTGGGTCACAGCACAATGGATATAACCCTGTCTGAATGCTGTGGCTCTATTTTTTATCCCACATTAAAAAAAAAAAAACACTTGACGTTTCACATCTCAAATTCCCTACTGTTCGATCCAACATAATTCAAAACGAAAACCCAAAAATAAACAGAAGCAACAAGTAGATTTTTAAACATTTTTAATTAAACAAAATTAAAACTAATACATAAAACAAAAATTATTGAAATAAATTGAAATTAAAATGAAAAAAACTAAATTAATAAAATAAAAATACTGAATTTAAGACATTAAACATTTAATTAAAACAAAACAAGAAATTAAAAATAACGAATACCTAAAGAATTGCAAACATTTTTAAATTCTCCCATAATTTCTGGGGACGATAACCAATTAAAACTAAAACACCTAAAAAGAGCTCTCTTTAAGGGACACGCAAAAATGGGACACTTTGAAACCTCTTACAAAACTTACACGCGCTAAATATGTTTGCTAAAAGAATGTTATTAGAAAGAAAGTAATTTATGAAATATAAAAATATAATAAAATGTAATATAAAAATTATAATAAAATTAAAACTACGACAACACAACATAAAAATAACTAAACTACTGGGGCATTGGTCCCTCGCTGCGCGGACGTGCCAATGTACGCCGCGTTTATTAATTTTCCCGCGATACGTTTTTATAAAATTTAAACAAAAATTATAAAAACGATTAAAATTTATTTTAAAAATGGCCAAAATTGATGCCAAAATATTGCCAAAATGGTGGCTGAGTTCTCGGGTATGTGATGCGTCTATTTAATGTTTTCCCGCGTTACGCCGCTGCACGTAGTGCACGACGATAAATACATATGTATTATTGTATAAAAAATAGCGATTTTTAGAGCGTTTACGATGGAGTTGGGCGACAACAACCGTCGCAGTTTCAAATGTTCAAATTTAAAACTTCGAAAATGGAACTTAATTATTTGCCCCTGGGGTATATTGTAAGTAAAGTGGTACTTATCTTGCTGGTATGCGGTTTCTAATGTTCAACCAGTTGGATCTGCAATATGGATCCGCCACTTTGCGCCTCCAGGGACAATGAACAAACTATGGAAAACATAAACTTTAATAGAACGCTCAGACACAAGATTAAAGACACTCACACTGAACAACTACATCACCTAACTTGACTCCAATTTTTCCGATTTAATCGCTGCACTGCTGCACAAGCTTATTAAATAAAAATTAAATTTTACTTTTAAATATTTTGGTGTATTTGTTGTGACCAACCTTATACTGCCAATTTATAATATTTTTGGTATTGGCTTTTTCGCGTCGCCACGAATTTTTATTAAATTTTTTTTATTTAATTTTTCATACACTTTTTTTTCTTTAAAAATTTTGCGACCGTCGCTTTAAAGTAAAACATGCTGAATGTTTCTGCATTTTTTCAGTTCTGCTGTTGCAGCCGAAGTTATGTTGCAATTATAAATACATAAAATCAGTAAAAATTGGAGTAAAGAGCCGAACAATAGACGCTACCAACATTTATACGATTTTACGACAATATGCATTATTTCTATTTACTCTGCAACATGTAACGACAATTGACGAACAATAACCACTCATTTGTTGCTAATTCGTTTATTTTATAATTAACGCCTAAAATTAACAATTAATTTCCGGTCGTTCCTGTCATTTTTGGTATTAGAGTTTATTTTTGACATCATGTTTCATGATCTGAACGTAGCCAGTCGATATTGCAGTCAAGTTCCTTTAATTTATGAAGTCATAAATAATTTATTTCCGGCATTTTTTCTTAAAGAAAAATGTAAAAGTAAATAAAAAAGTGTTTGATATCATTAAAAAGAAGAGATTTCAAGGAATCTATGTTGCGAATATAAGGACATCCTGTGTATACAAAATACCGGCCAGAATAGCATGGTTATTTTGTGGTTAGTACTATGAGTCCTCTTTCTTTGTGCTCGAGGTTGGGACTTGTTTTCTTGTTTAGAGTAAAATAATTGTGTTGGTGCAGCTACTTGTAGGGGTTCAGTATTGAGCTGAACTCCTTGTTTGTCAAGTTCGTCTGCCTTCTCATTTCCTTCTATATTGCAGTATCCTGGTAACTGAACTACATTATTTACACTGAGTAGTTGCAGTACCTGCAAACATATTTCTGCTGTGTTATATTTTATGGTGTTGTTTTTTAAAGCTTTGAGTGCTGCTTGACTGTCTACATAAAAGTATATTTCGTTTCCCAGTTAAATAGTAAGCAGCTTTAGTAATTGCTACTACCTCTGTTTAGTATATTTAAATTTCCCCGGTTCGTGATGACCAGTACTTGATGGATATTCTTGATGGATATTTTATCGAGAATTTCCTGTCGAATCGTGTTTTTGGAGCCATGTAATCCGTAGTAATATTTGTAATATTTCCTATGATACTATGTCCAAAAGCTCGATACTTGAAACAATTGCATTCTTTGAGCCTGAGTGCCGTATTATACGTCACCCTTTTTGGAAAGATATATATTGGCATCAGATGTAGAATCGAATTTAGTGACTCTGCTGATGTAGTTCTGAGGGCTCCGGTAATGCCCATTCATATGAGACGTTGGAGTTTTCCAGGCTCTTAGTAGTGACCATTGTAACACTCCATAAAGTAAGATAGGTCTTACTATAGAATAGTTCTCCTGTTTTTAAAGAGAAGAAAAAGATATAAAATAATCCCAAGGCAAACAAAAATTTTAAATTTGATTGAAATACGTAGGGGAAAGGTCTGTAGGTTGTGCCAGTCCGTAGGCTGGGCCACCGCTCTGTTTTTGTTTTTATACACTGGCGATCTTACATTTTTAATGCAACATCTCAATTAACATTGCACTTCAACTTTTCGAGAAACTTTGAAGTGAAATGACCAGACGAATACTAAAATGTACTGAAAATAAAAGTTTTTATTGACTTTTTCTAGGAGGTCAATTTAAATTATTAAATGTATTAAAATGCCTATTTATAATGTAAACTAAATATGTATCAAAATTTGATGTAAAAAAAATGTTGACATTTTTTAAAAAATTGATAAAAACGTAGGTTGGGTCACTGATGGTACTTAGGTTGGGCCACCTATTTTCTTATTATTAGAAACACTCACAAAGTTTTCTTTTGCATATAATTGCTCAGATGCAAGTGTCATAGTGATTTTTCTTAAATATAGAGTGTCAAATAAAAACATTTTTGAATGATTTGAAAAGAACAACATCAAATTGAAAACATAACACAGGCAATGATTATCGGACCGTTTCGGATACAGACAAGTATTCTTATCAGTGATCTTTGTGTGATGATGTTGTGATAACATCAAATGTTTCGTATATATGAATACGGCGTGTCGTCAGAAACGATGGGAATTGGTAGACAAGCACGCTAGGTGTTTGGCTACAGAACCACACAACCATAACTCGTCTAATTTGCAGTATTGCCTGTTCTATTTTTAGGACAGACTTTGTTGCAACAACGAGAAATGGTGCCGAAGTTCGATAGAACGAATGCATTTAAGTAACGCATCGGTTTTGCTTTCGGGTGTTCCTTTTTTATTTTCAATGATTTTTTAATTTAGGGTTTTCGGTTCACATTTACGTATAAATATCACAATGAACAACCATCACTAGTTCATGATTTTGTAAGTCCCATTAAATGGAAAATATTACACACAGAAAAAAATAGTTCATACTATTTATGAATTTGTTCATCAATTTCACCAATGACCAAATTCATCTAATTTATGAATCGTTCATAAAACCGAAATGAATAAGTTCATAATATTAATGAACGCTTTCATAATATTTATAAAAAATCATGATATTTATGAACTTTAAACTATTTAAAAATAAACAAAAAAACATTTTTTTTATTTTCTTGTATTATTTTTATACCCTACACTAAAAGTGAAAGGGTATATTCAGTTTGGTACGCCGTTTGCAACACCCAGAAGGAAGCATCTCCGGTATGGAAAAGTATATATATTCTTGATCAGCATAACCTCCTGAGTCGATTTTGAGTCGAGTAGGCTGTCTGAACAAGAAAATTGGCATGATCGGTCTATTGTGACCTGAGAACCGACCACTTATGTTCAAATACCTCGTATAAAATTTATATCTACAGATCAATTTTACTGTATACGTGCTTAGAAAAACTTTTTTGGTCAAATATATATTGACTCATACTCAAATACATGAAAATAATGGGTGCCGGCGAAACGACTTGTGGTTCCAAAAAAAAAAAGTTAAATTCGGTACACCTACCCATTTGTAAATATGGGTATCAAATGAATGGAAATTATTCAGCGATTGAATGTTTGTAGTTATTTTCAGGATTCGTATACCCTGGTGACCTATATACCACTTTTAATGGTAACCACACATATGTGTAGGGTATTTATAGTCGGCTTAGACCGACTATAGTTTTGATAATCATAACTTCATACTAAAACATACTTTAAAATTTCCCATGTGATCTAACCTTCCCAACTGGTTTTTATTTTATTATATTACTTTATTAATTTTATTTTAATTTGTTTTTTTTTTTAATTTTATTTTATATCTACTCTTGCTGTTGCTGCCTATTGCTGCTGTTTGTTGTTGTTAAGTACCTGCGTCGCACATTTCTTTGGAGTCGTAAACAACGAAGGAAACGATTTGCTTTATAAGTACGAAGTGACAAACGCATAAAAAACTAAGAACTGTACTATCATCGACTATTGACACATCGCGACGAGTAGTCAAAATAATCACTGCGCGTCATGCGGCATGACGCGTCTGTAAAATAAAAATATCTATTTATGAATGGTCAAAATAGTTGCACACATACGATCAAACACAAATACTCAAATACCTACCTACCTATTTTGTGATGTATTATTTTCTATGCTCCTTTTTGTGGACCGGTTTATTATTTTTCAGTATCGCCTTTATGCTCGGCTGAATTACACGTGACGTGGACAGAGTTGCCAAAACTCAACGCACATTGTGCTGAATGTATGGAAAAGGCGCGCATCGATGTTTTTTGTATGTAACTTTTGAAGTAAAAAAGAAAAATTGTTTTGAAAACTAGACACTTCAGGGAATATATTTTAGTTTTAAAATCGTTTTATGAGTACACTACATGTAATTGAAAGACAGAGTTGACTGATTTATTGATATGAAATATATATATAAAAAAAAGAAATTCTTAGTTTTTCAACAAAATATCACTAAATAATATTAATTTATATAATTCTCTTATTTCTGGCATAATCAGTTACATTTTGTTAATTAATTATGGAATTATTGAACAAAATGTGAAATACGACTAAAATTCTCACTATAAAAACCTGGAAATAATGTAAAAAAAATGTGGGCGGATCACGCCTATTTTTGGAAGAAATATTTTTAGGTAAATTCTAACAATACGTTTTAAATTTTGTAATTATTTCTTCGGTATATGTTCCTAAAGTGTTGGGAAGTTGGGCGTGTCCGTTGAACGATTTGGCTTATTTCCGTACTCAAAACCATTTTTTTGGTAGAACATACCGAAACAAAATTTCATTGAATTCCGATTAGTATTTCTCAAGTTACCGTGTAACAGATAGACAGACGGATAGACAGACACACTGACATAGCTAAACGGACTCGGGTCGTGATGCGATATATATACTTTTCCATAAAGGCCACGCATCATAAGCGTTACCATATCTGCACCAACTTAATATACCCTGTACGTCATAGGTCTAGGGTATAATTAATAGTATAAATTTGTCAATTTTTTAAAAAAGACGCTTTTTCAAATCGGGTTTTTTTTTATCTCGCCGGTGCGTTCCGGGCCTAAGTTTTTATACTAGCATATGGCTAAATATCTGTAGTTATTGATCCTAGTGTGTTTTGCATTAGCCACGATTAGCCACACAAGTTTACAAAAATGTTTTTTTTCGAAAAATTTCATAATTTGTTTTCGAATGTCGAACTTAAAAATTTAAATTTTTAGTAATTTTAAAAGTGCATAAGAAATACATTATTTTATAATATGTGAACATTTCAATGTAATAACAAGAAGTAATTTAAATTAAATTTTAAAAAAAGTATTCAAAAAATATTAAAATTAACAAAAAAATCAAAAATGAGCCCACTTTCGACTGATATGCTGTTGAAAATAATACATATAATACAATTCAATTAATGGTTTTCTATTCACTAGGATGATTGCACAAAAAAAAGTTCAAATTGATGAAATATTTGTTTCGGCCCAAATGTGCGCTTTCGACCCACTGTGCAACGGCCAAATATGGCTAAAATTTCTCAAAAAATGGCTAAATTTTATTTTATTTAATACAAAACATCAGATTAGAAATTCTTAGGTTAACGGCCTCGTTTTTTGAATAATTTTTCGGATTGGGCACTTAAATAATCCCGTTTAAGTTTCCTGAAGTACTTTAATATTCATTTGTTAACCACTTTAATGCAAATATCATCTATTCGAGATCCATGTCGATACCTAAAAATGTTAATCTTTTTATACTGGTGTGAAGATAGCCCACAGGGCGAATTGAAAGATAGCCCACAATTTGAATTCGCCGTAATTTTTTTTTTTGCTTAAAAGTACAAAATATCATTGTTTTATAGATAAATTAAATTATTTATGCAATTAAATGATCATTATGCATTTAAAATACCAAAAACTATATTTTTTTAACGAATTAACTGACTTTCAGTGCACTTCAAGTGGCCATAGTATTTTAATGCAGATTGCGTTGTAATACTAAATATTCGCATCCTAAAATAACTTAATAGTATAACAAAGGCATTAGAAGATATTTTTAGGGTCGGTCCACTTCAGAATTAGGTGAAATCCTTTATAAAAACACGTGTAAAATCACAAAACACGTATTTTTCACAAGGTATTCACATTGAAATAGATAGCTAACATTTATAGATAGCTAAAAATATAAGGAAACATATTCTATATTCGATATATATGATTTCAGGGGACATCGCACAGAAATCGAGCACTGAATTTGAAATATTAGTTTTATGACACAAAATATATTGTGTTATATTTGAATGAATATTTTAAGAGTTATGAATATTTGCTCATCGTGTATTTTTTTTATAAATAACTAATAACAATACAAAACTTTTCTGAAACCAACATATCTTCGATTTAGAGGAGATCATATAGAAATCGGGCGTTGAACATAACATGTGGTTATTACACTCATTTTTTTTTTAAACCACATATTTGAAGATGATATAAGTATAGAAAACGTAAACGGATTTTCAATATTTTTATTTCTAATTAAAGATTGTTTAATTATCTTTCTTTAATTTTTTAAAAGTACCAGCCCACAATTTATTTTGAGTCCTTCATGGTTAAAATTGATGTTTAAAAAAAGTAAATATTTATTATTTACAAAATTAACACCAATATTGATGTACTATTTTTGTACTTTAAATGATTTTTTCACCGTGTATTTAATTTTAAACAATCGACCATGTTATTCTACAACTTTTGTGGACATAACTTTTAAATCTGGTCATAAAAGTGAAAAAAGTATATTTTACGTGAAGTTTTTACACTAATTTACAGATTTTGAGTCAGTAATAACCTTTCTCACAGTGTAATTTTTTATAAAATTGCTAATGATATTTGTAAACAGTTTTAAATTCGTTTTACCTCAAATTTAGGTGAAATACATAAAAAATAGTAATAACTGCAAAATATGTGAATTGGTCATGTGGTACTCATATTGAAATCCCCGTTCGGGATAAGGAAACATATTCTGTATTCCATATATATGATTTCAGGGGACATCGAACCGAAATCGACTACTGCATTAGAAATATTAGTTTTATGATACAAAATATAGGGTGTTACATTTGTATTTTTATACTGTTACGAAAGGAGGTAATTTGCCCCATAGTGCAAGCAATCAACAATAATTAATGAGACGCAATACAATTCAGCGCACTAAGCATGTGTTAGAAAGAGACGGAAGATCATTCAGCGCACTGAGGCAGTGTGCGAGAAAGAGATGGAAGATCAGCGCATTAAAACACATGAGTGCGAATGAGATGCCAATAGCACGCGTCATTCACGAAATGAGTAGAAGGTTCTCGAAACAAGTCGAAGCTTGTCGAAACGTGTCGAACTGATGCATGTAGTATATAAGGGAGCCGCATCTGAGGTACAGGACTTCAGTAGTGATTGGAAAGTGATAGAGGGCATCTCGTGTGATAATTGTCAAGTTAAATTGTGGACATGCAGCAGTTGTTAGAATTTGTTATTAGTAAAGTTGTTTATTAAAGTGAATTAATAAAGTTAATTGTTATAATTTAAAACAAACATAAGAGTGTTTTTATTTTGTACACAATTCAGCGATACGAACTCGTGAACAGTTTTCCGTAGACTGAATTTTCGTAACATTGGTGTCAGAAGTGGGATTGTGATACAAAATGGTTAAATTCGAACAAGTTAAAGTCGAACAGCTAAAGAAGGAGCTGGCGATTCATAATCTTACAACTGTAGGTACGAAAGTAGAGCTACAAATGCGTCTAATGGAAGAATTAGAGAATCAAGGCATTGACCTCGCAGATCACGAGTTTGAAGTGGAAGCTGCAACCGCGTCATCGAAAAGTGTGGACACGGAGCAAAAAGTACAGTCCCAAAGTTTTGATATGAGCCAGTTGCTCGGAGCAATACAACAACAGCTTCTAGAAAATTCCAATCAGCTCGAATTAGACATGAAGCACGAACTTGTAGAAAATTCCAATCATCTCAAATTAGACATGAAGCATGAACTTGTAGAAAATTCTAACAAAATAGAACAGAAACTTCAGGAAAATTCTGAACAGCTGCAAGAACATTCTAAGCAGCTTCTGGAAGTTTCTAATACACTACATAGCAAAGTAAATGAACTTGAAGCGCATATAAATGATGTTGATGATAAAATTCAAAGATTAGAAAATGGTATAGACAAAGAAATCCAGGAAATAAAAAAAGATGTGCACGTGTTGCAGATAAATGGACCTACACAGCATGTTGTTAGTGGTACGAGGCTAAAATCGCCGATTTACGATGGAACCACAGCGTTCAACATTTTCAAGCTGCAATTTGAGACCACGGCTGTAAGTAATCGATGGAACAATGAAGACATGGTAAGCAGCGCTTATTGTGGCACTGAAAGGAGGAGCAGCCGAAGTTTTGCTGACAGTTCCAAAAGGTGACATAAACAGTTATTCAGCGGTCATGGGTGCATTGCAACGAAAATACGGCAGTGACCACATGGCACCTATTTACAGAATACAGCTGAAGTTCCGAAGGCAAAATAATTGCGAATCGTTGCAGGAATATGCTGCGGATGTTGAGAGACTTGTACATTTGGCGTATTCCGATTCAGCCTGTGGTTTCTTGGAAATGTGCAAGATAAATGCATTCGTTTATGGCATACGGGATCCTGAGACAAGACGGGCAACAATGACTAACCCAAAGGTGACATTTATGGAAACGGTCACCACAGCGCTTACGCAGGAGCGTCTACATTGTGCCGACCAGCGATGGAGAAACGTGTACTAGATGAGGAGAGAGAAAATTTATGTCAAGGAGTAAGTAGAGCGTCCAAAGCCAGCGTTAAATCCGGACATTATGCTGCCAACAGAAACACCCAATTGAAAGGTAAATGCTACAACTGTGGAAAATATGGGCATATGGAACGCGACTGTCGTGAAAGAAGTAAATATGTAAATCTGCAACCACCTAAAGGATACCGACCAGAAAAGAGACCTGAGGATGGCCAAGATAACGCCAGGGAACATCATGGCAATTCGGGCACTGTGTCGGCACGGGTGTGTAAAATGGAATCCAGAGAATGCTCGACGGAAGAAGAAAAGACGAACATAATTCACATTCGTTCGTTAAATGTCGTGCCAGATGATCAATGGAGTCTAGAGCAAATATGAAATGATCAAAAGATGGACCCCGACATCGCAAAAATTCGGACGTTCAAGGAACAGCAAAGAAAACCATTATGGAAAGAGTTAGCATCCAACAGTCCAATAAGCAGGGCTTACTGGGCGCAGTGGCAAAGCCTGAAGCTACAAAATGGTTGTTTGTACCGTGTGTGGGAAAGTGAAAATGGCAGATCTGCACGACATTTGATTGTTGTTCCCAAGTCAAAAATAAAAGCCATAGTACTGAAATGCCATTGTGGAACCAATGGATGTCACTTGAGCATTAATAAAACGATTGAAGAAGTCAGGAAGCATTTCAATTGGGTCGGATATCAGAAGTCAGCCGCCTACTGGATTCACAGATGTAAGAAATGTGTATCCGCAAAAAGAACAGCCGTCAGGAGTTGCGGTAAGACGAATCAATACAACATAGGAGGACATTGCGAACGTACTACCATGGATGTGAAAAATCCTATTTCAAAAAGTGTTTTGGGCAAGAAGAAAAGTGAAGAACAAGACGAGCTTCAGTTGTTAAGGCAGAGTATACAAATTGCAAGTGAAAAGATGAAGTCCCGATACGACTTGAGAGCAAACTCTGCGGGATTTAAGGAAGGAGATCTGGTCATGCTTTGTAGCCCGCCACGAGTGAAATTGTTAAATTCTAGAATAAGGACTGCGTCGAATAAAATTGTCCGTTACATATCTTCCCGTAATGTGCTATTGCAAGATTCAAATTAAAAAATTTGATCATAGTAGCTCTGAATTAAATGGCAGAAAATAATTTGTGTCAGTTATAGTCAATACAAAATTTATTTAACGCGAAAATGGCAAACGAAGTGGAAGTGCGAGAAAATATAATTAAAATTTTTCAAAAACAACCTAGCTGGTCTTTTAAAAAAATTGCCAAGGAGGTAGGGGCTAACCCTAAGACCATTTCTCGCGTTATCAACCGCTTTAAGGAAGACCTGAGTATTGATCGGAAGAAAGGCTCTGGTAAAAAAAAGGCCCACATGATCGTGAAAAGTCGAAGAAGGTTGTGAATATTTTAAAGAAAGATCCAAGCATATCCGGAAGGAAATTGGCGCGAAAGGCGGATTGCTCAGAATCTTTCGTGCGCAGGACTAAGAAGCTGGGCTGAAGACGTACAAGGTCCAAAAAGTTCCGGATAGAAATGCCGTCAAGAATGAAACCGCAAAACAACGAGCTAAAAAGCTGAACCAAGATTTTTTTAAAATTGCTGCATAATGTTAATGAAACTTATGTTTTAGCGGACTTTTCTCAGCTACCTGGGCAGGAATTTTATACAGCCGATTCTAGAGGAAATGTCGCTGAAAAATTCAAATAAAAAAAAATGCAAAATTCCCAAAGAATTTCTTTGTTTGGCAGGCAATTTGCAGTTATGGAAAAAGGAGCAGCTCATTCGTGACATCGGGTACAATTAATAGCGAAATATATATGAAGGAATCCTTGCAGAAGAGATTGCTTCCATTTTTACGCCAACATAAAGTGTCCACATTTTTTTGGCCATGAAGCGAGCTTCATGTCACTACAGCAAAACGGCCTTAGAGTGGATCCAACAAAATGCAATGATTTTGGTGCCTAGAGAAGCCAATCCACCAAACTATCCAGAACTCAGGCCGATTGAGAGATACTTGGCTTTAGTAAAAAGGGAGATGAAGACAACAAAAAAAGTGGCCAAAGACCTTCAAGACTTTAAAAGAAAGTGGTCTTCAGCAGCTGTGAGGGTGTCGGACACTACCATTACAACATTAATGGAAGGGGTTCCGGAAAAATGAAAACTTTTTATTAAAAAATAATAATTTCTGGTTTTTTATATTTTTTTTTAATCTAAAAATAATTTGCAAAATAAAATATTTTATTCTATAAAAATTCGATTACTAGATTTTTTCATTTTTGTAGCGGACAATTTTATTCGACGCAGTCCTTACTACTGGCGTCAGACGAAAAATGAAAGTCGTTCAGTTAGAAAGGTTGACGCAATACAGAGAGAGAGGATTAACATCTGTTCGGGACGAACAGATTTAGGTGGAGGGCAGTGTTACGAAAGGAGGTAATTTTCCCCATAGTGCAATCAATCAACAATAATTAATGAGACGCAAGACAATTCAGCGCACTAAGCATGTGTTAGAAAGAGACGGAAGATCATTCAGCGCACTGAGGCAGTGTGCGAGAAAGAGATGGAAGATCAGCGCATTTAAACACATGAGTGCGAATGAGATGCCAATAGCATGCGTCATTCACAAAACGAGTAGAATGTTCTCGAAACAAGTCGAAGCTTGTCGAAACGTGTCGAACTGATGCATGCAGTATATAAGGGAGCCGCATCTGAGGTACAGGACTTCAGTAGTGATTGGAAAGTGATCGAGGGCATCTCGTGTGATCATTGTCAAGTTAAATTGTGGACATGCAGCAGTTGTTAGAATTTGTTATTAGTAAAGTTGTTTATTAAAGTGAATTAATAAAGTAAATTTTGAGATTTCACCTTTTCGATTTAAATGAAATTTGGGCAGCTGGTAAAGCTTATTGAGATATGCATGGACCATTTTTTTTATTTTTTTCGACCACTACTTCCAGAGATACAGTGCTTCAAAGTTAGAAAAAAATGGGCCAAAAATCACTTTTCTATGGTTGTTTATATTTCAATATCTCTTAAAGTAAAAATGATAGAAACTCCGTTGATGGCTCGTTTTTTAAGTTAATAGAACAGACTTTTAGAAAAATTAAAAAGTAACTTCTAAACTTTAAAATGTGACCTGTCGTCATTATCCTAGCACTTTAAAATTGATGTCCTTAAAAAGGACCCATTTTAAAATCCTGAAAAAAATCACATTTTTTGGCTGATTTAATACATGCCAAATTTCAAGATGGTATTTTGATTGCATCATATTTTAAAATTTTTATTTATTTTTAGCATTGAAAAAAAAAAAAAAATTTAACATTAAAAGTTGCAAAATTTATGAATGTATTTCTAACTCTGATTTCTACAATGGTGCCAGTTTTATCATATTGATTCTAGTTTTTGAGATATTCATTTTGGGGTATATTTTTACATTTTTCAAAAAATGTGTTTATAGTGTTTCGAGACAAAGGCCAACTGAATATATGTCGCAACAATTGCGCAGTCAAAACCATTAAAATTAATTTTATTCAATTATTAAATAAAATTCAAACATTTTCTAAATAATTTTCCAATGGTTGTCAAAATTTTGTTCTGCCAAAATTTCATTTCATTTGGCACAGCATAAATGAAAATTTTGTTTCACCAGACAAAAATTTTATTCAACTTAATTTCATCGAGTAAAAAGTTACCGATTGACACAGGCCCTAAACACCCAGCAAATAAAACGATATATATATCATTTATAGGTTCAAATTGACGTTTTCCATAATCTATAATGATACGAAAATGATAGAAACGAACCTATCTAATATGATATCGCTGTTTTTCTCGCTATAGACTCCGTGATGATATCGTAAATGGTTTTATTTTCGATAAATAAATTTTAATTGTTGACAAAAATTTGAAACAATTAAATTTTCAATTACTTTGAGTTTTATATCGATAATTTATCATTATTATATCGAATTCAAAAATGATCGTCAAATGGTTTATAGGGATGTTACCTGCAAAATTGATTTTTCCCTGTGTGTATAATAATTAAAATTATTTTTAAAGTCTTCAGTTGGCAGTTCATAGATTGGTCACGGTGCTCTAGAGAAAAGTTAAATAACATTTGGATGTTACTCGAATCTGCAAATTTTTCGCGGCCAAAACAACTTTTTCAAAGTTTCTTTTATTTCAACTATTTATTTGGTCAACATTTTTTAATAATATAATTGTGCAAACAACTTCAACATTCAAATTTTATGATTCACAGCACTTAAATAATGGTATGTGTTTCTTAATGACTTTCAAAATAAAATAAGCTTATGTATATAATAAATTTGCATTAGCTAATAATTTTGCAACACTTGCTCATAAATATTTTTGGAAATTAGAAAATGTATATACAGATCAACATCAAACAGATGGATGGGTATGTTGGTATTGTATTTTTTATTATGTAAAGAAAAACTATAATATATAAAACAAGGATTGAAACCGTAACCGAAACCGATATCCATTTAAAACCGTTTCATTTTTAAAACCGAAACCGTAACCGAAACCGTTATACGAAAATCAGAAATAAACCGATATCCAAAACCGATATAAACGGTTTCGGTTTTATACCGGTTTAAAACGGTTTTTAAAAAAGTATAAAAAGAAACAGAAAAACATATTTTATTTTATATAGAAGATCTTAAGTAAAATGTTATTAATTAAAATTTGGAGTTCCCAAAATAAACATTTTTGGTTGTACAAAAATTCACATGTTGTTTTTTGAGAAACGATATTTCCAAAACAACGGTATTTGGTTTAAATTTTGTTTTCTGTTTCATTAATCGAATTACCAACAAAACACCAGCAACTCCAAGCAAAATTTTTACGTTAAAAAATGATTAAAATTTTAATAATATTGATTTTTTATTTATTTTATTAGTAAAATATATAGGGGAGCTTGAGGTAAAGTGGAACAAGTTTTGAAAAGTTCATTTGAATATATTTTAAATTCTTTTAAATGATCTATTCAATAGAATACCATTTATAAGTCTTCTAATGGATTTTTGACTGATGTTTCAAAATAGTCAATTTCGGACATAAACAAAGCAATGGTATTGCAAGAAAAAATGTAAAAAAAGTTTCAAATTATTAACATCTCAGTAACTATTTAAGGAAATACGAAAAATGAAGTGCAAGTTCGACAAGTTTAAAAATTTTAAGTATAAGGCAGATATTTGTTTACATTAGTGATGATTAAAAATTTCTTGTTCTTGCATTTTTTTTTTGCAAGAACAAAAACGAGAACAAGATCGAGATTTTGCAAAAAAAAGAATAAGAGCAAGGGCAAGACTAAGACTAAGACTGCAAGAAAAGGAAGACTTGCTTTTTTTATGATTTTAATGTATTTATTTTTCCACGAATAAATAATATAAGATCTTGATTATTACCTCCTTCACTAACACTATTATTAGTCAGTAGCATAGTAGAAAATGGAGCTGGTACAGGGTGAAGGTAATAATGATATACAAAATAATTCATGATATTACTAAATATTGAACAACAAGTAACTATGGAAAGCGTGCAAATTATTTGTCAATTCTAAAGAATATAAGCATCTTAAAAATAAGGCCTGTGAAGCACTTTTGAAGCGGTAAATAGCTTTAAAAGTGCTTTAAAAGTCGCTTCAGAAAGACAAAACAGACAAAACAATGTTTTTTATCTTTTCTTCGCTACGCTAGTTCGTACATCGATTGTGCATATGCACTATGCTCTGCACATTATTATTTTTGTTTTACTTTTATATATAGTTTTTTTGTTAATTGTAAAATCAAGAAGTAAATAAAAATAATATATGAACATTTTACAGTTTGATATATTTAGCTGATATATGGCTTTTTGTGTATTTCTTTTTTCACAAATCCACTGATTCGTTTGAAAGTGCAACAACAACAAAAATGCGAATAAAACAGCATCCAAGCTTTTGATAGAATTTTTGGCGGGAAATTATTTGTACCACAAAGAGAACTCGTTTTTGTTGCTAACTAGAGAGCTGTACTAGATACATACATGTAGTGTGGTGCCATGAGTCTGTCCGTTGTCATGCGTCTGTCCGTTGTCATGTGTCTGTCTGTTGTCATGCGTCTGTTTGTTGCCATGCGAAGATACAGTATAGCAACGAAGAGTTGTGAAAGTGTGTGTATAAGAATTGTATTCGTTATTGTTATATTCTCTTCTTTCTGTTAGTAACCGCTTTGTAGCGTTTGAGTTTGTGTTCGCATGGTGTTCGCAAAGAAAAATGTTACTATGCAAGATATTATTTGAGTTCTCTTGACATACGGTACGTGTAGCATACGGATTTTTTAATCTGTGACGAAAACAGAAATATGCCTATACGAAATATTTATTGTATATCGTATAATGTATATCGTCGTTGTAGAACGAAAAGTCACCAAACACATTTTTATGAAAAACTTAATTTTCGAGTTTGTTGATTAATATTATAAAAAGTAATTGATGCATTTTTAAAGTTGAAATATGAACTAATAGATTTACATTTTCTCATCAATTGAAGATACATAAATAAGTTTGTAAAAAATATTTAGCATTTGGTGACTTTTCGTTCATTTTATTATGGCCTTGAGATTTTGAATTGTCTCGTCAACATCACTTGATTTATACAATTATTTTTTATTAGTTAATTCTTGTTAAAATATAATTCAAATTTTTAAGTTATTGGATTTTTTTTTTGTTAGTAAAATGTTGAAGAAATTGAAAAATATGGAAAATAAATAACTTAAATACAATTATTGTTCAGATTCTATTCGTTTTCATAATTAATATGCAGTTTAAGATATTTGTCTTCGATCTTTTATTTAAAATTTAAAAGATTAAGATTACCATTTCTTGCCTTGCTCTTGCAAATGATCATCATTAGTTTACATATATTGCAGTTCACAGAATTGTTGAAATTTAATTTCTTTGGCTTTTATGAATGAAAATTGTACAAATTCTTCTTTGCAATTCAGATCATATCTCAGGTGAAGTCAAAATGTTGCTTTTCATTGGTTTGTGGTCACGAAATTTTAAATTAAATTTTTTTCTTGGCGTAATCAATTAAATAATTCACAATATTTTTACTAAAATAACAACAAACATTGTTTAAATTACGTTTTCCACTTTACTCCAATATCATAATTTGAACATAATTTAGCACCATATAAAAAATGTAAAATTATTTGAAAAATATGGAAATAAAGAAAATTTATACAAAAACCGAAATCAAAACCGAAACCGTAACTTGGAACCGGTATACCGAAACCGTTTCGTTACAAAAACTTAAAACCGAAACCGTAACCGAAACCGAAACGCGGAAAAAACCGAAACCGAAATCGAAACCGTTATTCGTTTAGGTTTCAATCCTTGATATAAAATAATATTTAATATATAAAATATATTAAATATATAATATATAAAATTCTAAAAAAATTAAATTTCATCCTAAACTGTACAGAAAATACTTGGCATTCTGAATATGTATTGTAACATGACCATAAAATACTTGGCAATTATGTGTTTGCAATATTCTGAATTTTTAAACTAAACATGTATTCCTGTAACATGTAAAATTCTTTTGCATTGTGAAAACACTGTATTATTAAATATCACAATAAATTTAATAAAAAGCACAGTTTCCTAAATATATATACCTAATTTGTATTAAAAAAAAAAATAAAAAAAAACAACATCCACTTCCAAAAGCGCCATCTACAGTAAGCTTTTGGCAAATGGTTCCGACATTTGTCTGTATATAGCAAATGCACAAACCTTTAAATGACGGTGTGAATACCTAACAGAGCAAACAGAGCAAAATCAATTTTAATCATTATGGAATTAAAGTTGAATAATTAAACAACCCTAGATTACCAGGTCGATTGTTTAAAATTAAATACACAGTGAAAAAATAATTTAAAGAATAAAAATACAAATGGGACACCCTATATATTGTATCATAAAACTAATATTTTAAATTAAGTGCTCGATTTCAGTACGATGTCCCCTGAAATCGGTAGGGGCTAACCCTAAGACCATTTCTCGCGTTATCAACCGCTTTAAGGAAGACCTGAATATTGATCGGAAGAAAGGCTCTGGTAAAAAAAAGGCCCACATGATCGTGAAAAGTCGAAGAAGGTTGTGAATATTTTAAAGAAAGATCCAAGCATATCCGGAAGGAAATTGGCGCGAAAGGCGGATTGCTCAGAATCTTTCGTGCGCAGGACTAAGAAGCTGGGCTGAAGACGTACAAGGTCCAAAAAGTTCCGGATAGAAATGCCGTCAAGAATGAAACCGCAAAACAACGAGCTAAAAAGCTGAACCAAGATTTTTTTAAAATTGCTGCATAATGTTAATGAAACTTATGTTTTAGCGGACTTTTCTCAGCTACCTGGGCAGGAATTTTATACAGCCGATTCTAGAGGAAATGTCGCTGAAAAATTTAAATAAAAAAAAAATGCAAAATTCCCAAAGAAATTCTTTGTTTGGCAGGCAATTTGCAGTTATGGAAAAAGGAGCAGCTCATTCGTGACATCGGGTACAATTAATAGCGAAATATATATGAAGGAATCCTTGCAGAAGAGATTGCTTCCATTTTTACGCCAACATAAAGTGTCCACATTTTTTTGGCCATGAACGGCCTTAGAGTGGATCCAACAAAATGCAATGATTTTGGTGCCTAGAGAAGCCAATCCACCAAACTATCCAGAACTCAGGCCGATTGAGAGATACTTGGCTTTAGTAAAAAGGGAGATGAAGACAACAAAAAAAGTGGCCAAAGACCTTCAAGACTTTAAAAGAAAGTGGTCTTCAGCAGCTGTGAGGGTGTCGGACACTACCATTACAACATTAATGGAAGGGGTTCCGGAAAAATGAAAACTTTTTATTAAAAAATAATAATTTCTGGTTTTTTATATTTTTTTTTAATCTAAAAATAATTTGCAAAATAAAATATTTTATTCTATAAAAATTCGATTACTAGATTTTTTCATTTTTGTAGCGGACAATTTTATTCGACGCAGTCCTTACTACTGGCGTCAGACGAAAAATGAAAGTCGTTCAGTTAGAAAGGTTGACGCAATACAGAGAGAGAGGATTAACATCTGTTCGGGACGAACAGATTTAGGTGGAGGGCAGTGTTACGAAAGGAGGTAATTTTCCCCATAGTGCAAGCAATCAACAATAATTAATGAGACGCAAGACAATTCAGCGCACTAAGCATGTGTTAGAAAGAGACGGAAGATCATTCAGCGCACTGAGGCAGTGTGCGAGAAAGAGATGGAAGATCAGCGCATTTAAACACATGAGTGCGAATGAGATGCCAATAGCATGCGTCATTCACAAAACGAGTAGAATGTTCTCGAAACAAGTCGAAGCTTGTCGAAACGTGTCGAACTGATGCATGCAGTATATAAGGGAGCCGCATCTGAGGTACAGGACTTCAGTAGTGATTGGAAAGTGATCGAGGGCATCTCGTGTGATCATTGTCAAGTTAAATTGTGGACATGCAGCAGTTGTTAGAATTTGTTATTAGTAAAGTTGTTTATTAAAGTGAATTAATAAAGTAAATTTTGAGATTTCACCTTTTCGATTTAAATGAAATTTGGCAGCTTATTGAGATATGCATGGACCATTTTTTTTATTTTTTTCGACCACTACTTCCAGAGATACAGTGCTTCAAAGTTAGAAAAAATGGGCCAAAAATCACTTTTCTATGGTTGTTTATATTTCAATATCTCTTAAAGTAAAAATGATAGAAACTCCGTTGATGGCTCGTTTTTTAAGTTAATAGAACAGACTTTTAGAAAAATTAAAAAGTAACTTCTAAACTTTAAAATGTGACCTGTCGTCATTATCCTAGCACTTTAAAATTGATGTCCTTAAAAAGGACCCATTTTAAAATCCTGAAAAAAATCACATTTTTTGGCTGATTTAATACATGCCAAATTTCAAGATGGTATTTTGATTGCATCATATTTTAAAAATAATTTTTAAAATTTTTATTTATTTTTAGCATTGAAAAAAAAAAAAAAATTTAACATTAAAAGTTGCAAAATTTATGAATGTATTTCTAACTCTGATTTCTACAATGGTGCCAGTTTTATCATATTGATTCTAGTTTTTGAGATATTCATTTTGGGGTATATTTTTACATTTTTCAAAAAATGTGTTTATAGTGTTTCGAGACAAAGGCCAACTGAATATATGTCGCAACAATTGCGCAGTCAAAACCATTAAAATTAATTTTATTCAATTATTAAATAAAATTCAAACATTTTCTAAATAATTTTCCAATGGTTGTCAAAATTTTGTTCTGCCAAAATTTCATTTCATTTGGCACAGCATAAATGAAAATTTTGTTTCACCAGACAAAAATTTTATTCAACTTAATTTCATCGAGTAAAAAGTTACCGATTGACACAGGCCCTAAACACCCAGCAAATAAAACGATATATATATCATTTATAGGTTCAAATTGACGTTTTCCATAATCTATAATGATACGAAAATGATAGAAACGAACCTATCTAATATGATATCGCTGTTTTTCTCGCTATAGACTCCGTGATGATATCGTAAATGGTTTTATTTTCGATAAATAAATTTTAATTGTTGACAAAAATTTGAAACAATTAAATTTTCAATTACTTTGAGTTTTATATCGATAATTTATCATTATTATATCGAATTCAAAAATGATCGTCAAATGGTTTATAGGGATGTTACCTGCAAAATTGATTTTTCCCTGTGTGTATAATAATTAAAATTATTTTTAAAGTCTTCAGTTGGCAGTTCATAGATTGGTCACGGTGCTCTAGAGAAAAGTTAAATAACATTTGGATGTTACTCGAATCTGCAAATTTTTCGCGGCCAAAACAACTTTTTCAAAGTTTCTTTTATTTCAACTATTTATTTGGTCAACATTTTTTAATAATATAATTGTGCAAACAACTTCAACATTCAAATTTTATGATTCACAGCACTTAAATAATGGTATGTGTTTCTTAATGACTTTCAAAATAAAATAAGCTTATGTATATAATAAATTTGCATTAGCTAATAATTTTGCAACACTTGCTCATAAATATTTTTGGAAATTAGAAAATGTATATACAGATCAACATCAAACAGATGGATGGGTATGTTGGTATTGTATTTTTTATTATGTAAAGAAAAACTATAATATATAAAACAAGGATTGAAACCGTAACCGAAACCGATATCCATTTAAAACCGTTTCATTTTTAAAACCGAAACCGTAACCGAAACCGTTATACGAAAATCAGAAATAAACCGATATCCAAAACCGATATAAACGGTTTCGGTTTTATACCGGTTTAAAACGGTTTTTAAAAAAGTATAAAAAGAAACAGAAAAACATATTTTATTTTATATAGAAGATCTTAAGTAAAATGTTATTAATTAAAATTTGGAGTTCCCAAAATAAACATTTTTGGTTGTACAAAAATTCACATGTTGTTTTTTGAGAAACGATATTTCCAAAACAACGGTATTTGGTTTAAATTTTGTTTTCTGTTTCATTAATCGAATTACCAACAAAACACCAGCAACTCCAAGCAAAATTTTTACGTTAAAAAATGATTAAAATTTTAATAATATTGATTTTTTATTTATTTTATTAGTAAAATATATAGGGGAGCTTGAGGTAAAGTGGAACAAGTTTTGAAAAGTTCATTTGAATATATTTTAAATTCTTTTAAATGATCTATTCAATAGAATACCATTTATAAGTCTTCTAATGGATTTTTGACTGATGTTTCAAAATAGTCAATTTCGGACATAAACAAAGCAATGGTATTGCAAGAAAAAATGTAAAAAAAGTTTCAAATTATTAACATCTCAGTAACTATTTAAGGAAATACGAAAAATGAAGTGCAAGTTCGACAAGTTTAAAAATTTTAAGTATAAGGCAGATATTTGTTTACATTAGTGATGATTAAAAATTTCTTGTTCTTGCATTTTTTTTTGCAAGAACAAAAAAGAGAACAAGATCGAGATTTTGCAAAAAAAAGAATAAGAGCAAGGGCAAGACTAAGACTGCAAGAAAAGGAAGACTTGCTTTTTTTATAATTTTAATGTATTTATTTTTCCACGAATAAATAATATAAGATCTTGATTATTACCTCCTTCACTAACACTATTATTAGTCAGTAGCATAGTAGAAAATGGAGCTGGTACAGGGTGAAGGTAATAATGATATACAAAATAATTCATGATATTACTAAATATTGAACAACAAGTAACAATGGAAAGCGTGCAAATTATTTGTCAATTCTAAAGAATATAAGCATCTTAAAAATAAGGCCTGTGAAGCACTTTTGAAGCGGTAAATAGCTTTAAAAGTGCTTTAAAAGTCGCTTCAGAAAGACAAAACAGACAAAACAATGTTTTTTATCTTTTCTTCGCTACGCTAGTTCGTACATCGATTGTGCATATGCACTATGCTCTGCACATTATTATTTTTGTTTTACTTTTATATATAGTTTTTTTGTTAATTGTAAAATCAAGAAGTAAATAAAAATAATATATGAACATTTTACAGTTTGATATATTTAGCTGATATATGGCTTTTTGTGTATTTCTTTTTTCACAAATCCACTGATTCGTTTGAAAGTGCAACAACAACAAAAATGCGAATAAAACAGCATCCAAGCTTTTGATAGAATTTTTGGCGGGAAATTATTTGTACCACAAAGAGAACTCGTTTTTGTTGCTAACTAGAGAGCTGTACTAGATACATACATGTAGTGTGGTGCCATGAGTCTGTCCGTTGTCATGCGTCTGTCCGTTGTCATGTGTCTGTCTGTTGTCATGCGTCTGTTTGTTGCCATGCGAAGATACAGTATAGCAACGAAGAGTTGTGAAAGTGTGTGTATAAGAATTGTATTCGTTATTGTTATATTCTCTTCTTTCTGTTAGTAACCGCTTTGTAGCGTTTGAGTTTGTGTTCGCATGGTGTTCGCAAAGAAAAATGTTACTATGCAAGATATTATTTGAGTTCTCTTGACATACGGTACGTGTAGCATACGGATTTTTTAATCTGTGACGAAAACAGAAATATGCCTATACGAAATATTTATTGTATATCGTATAATGTATATCGTCGTTGTAGAACGAAAAGTCACCAAACACATTTTTATGAAAAACTTAATTTTCGAGTTTGTTGATTAATATTATAAAAAGTAATTGATGCATTTTTAAAGTTGAAATATGAACTAATAGATTTACATTTTCTCATCAATTGAAGATACATAAATAAGTTTGTAAAAAATATTTAGCATTTGGTGACTTTTCGTTCATTTTATTATGGCCTTGAGATTTTGAATTGTCTCGTCAACATCACTTGATTTATACAATTATTTTTTATTAGTTAATTCTTGTTAAAATATAATTCAAATTTTTAAGTTATTGGATTTTTTTTTTGTTAGTAAAATGTTGAAGAAATTGAAAAATATGGAAAATAAATAACTTAAATACAATTATTGTTCAGATTCTATTCGTTTTCATAATTAATATGCAGTTTAAGATATTTGTCTTCGATCTTTTATTTAAAATTTAAAAGATTAAGATTACCATTTCTTGCCTTGCTCTTGCAAATGATCATCATTAGTTTACATATATTGCAGTTCACAGAATTGTTGAAATTTAATTTCTTTGGCTTTTATGAATGAAAATTGTACAAATTCTTCTTTGCAATTCAGATCATATCTCAGGTGAAGTCAAAATGTTGCTTTTCATTGGTTTGTGGTCACGAAATTTTAAATTAAATTTTTTTCTTGGCGTAATCAATTAAATAATTCACAATATTTTTACTAAAATAACAACAAACATTGTTTAAATTACGTTTTCCACTTTACTCCAATATCATAATTTGAACATAATTTAGCACCATATAAAAAATGTAAAATTATTTGAAAAATATGGAAATAAAGAAAATTTATACAAAAACCGAAATCAAAACCGAAACCGTAACTTGGAACCGGTATACCGAAACCGTTTCGTTACAAAAACTTAAAACCGAAACCGTAACCGAAACCGAAACGCGGAAAAAACCGAAACCGAAATCGAAACCGTTATTCGTTTAGGTTTCAATCCTTGATATAAAATAATATTTAATATATAAAATATATTAAATATATAATATATAAAATTCTAAAAAAATTAAATTTCATCCTAAACTGTACAGAAAATACTTGGCATTCTGAATATGTATTGTAACATGACCATAAAATACTTGGCAATTATGTGTTTGCAATATTCTGAATTTTTAAACTAAACATGTATTCCTGTAACATGTAAAATTCTTTTGCATTGTGAAAACACTGTATTATTAAATATCACAATAAATTTAATAAAAAGCACAGTTTCCTAAATATATATACCTAATTTGTATTAAAAAAAAAAATAAAAAAAAACAACATCCACTTCCAAAAGCGCCATCTACAGTAAGCTTTTGGCAAATGGTTCCGACATTTGTCTGTATATAGCAAATGCACAAACCTTTAAATGACGGTGTGAATACCTAACAGAGCAAACAGAGCAAAATCAATTTTAATCATTATGGAATTAAAGTTGAATAATTAAACAACCCTAGATTACCAGGTCGATTGTTTAAAATTAAATACACAGTGAAAAAATAATTTAAAGAATAAAAATACAAATGGGACACCCTATATATTGTATCATAAAACTAATATTTTAAATTAAGTGCTCGATTTCAGTACGATGTCCCCTGAAATCGGTAGGGGCTAACCCTAAGACCATTTCTCGCGTTATCAACCGCTTTAAGGAAGACCTGAATATTGATCGGAAGAAAGGCTCTGGTAAAAAAAAGGCCCACATGATCGTGAAAAGTCGAAGAAGGTTGTGAATATTTTAAAGAAAGATCCAAGCATATCCGGAAGGAAATTGGCGCGAAAGGCGGATTGCTCAGAATCTTTCGTGCGCAGGACTAAGAAGCTGGGCTGAAGACGTACAAGGTCCAAAAAGTTCCGGATAGAAATGCCGTCAAGAATGAAACCGCAAAACAACGAGCTAAAAAGCTGAACCAAGATTTTTTTAAAATTGCTGCATAATGTTAATGAAACTTATGTTTTAGCGGACTTTTCTCAGCTACCTGGGCAGGAATTTTATACAGCCGATTCTAGAGGAAATGTCGCTGAAAAATTTAAATAAAAAAAAAATGCAAAATTCCCAAAGAAATTCTTTGTTTGGCAGGCAATTTGCAGTTATGGAAAAAGGAGCAGCTCATTCGTGACATCGGGTACAATTAATAGCGAAATATATATGAAGGAATCCTTGCAGAAGAGATTGCTTCCATTTTTACGCCAACATAAAGTGTCCACATTTTTTTGGCCATGAACGGCCTTAGAGTGGATCCAACAAAATGCAATGATTTTGGTGCCTAGAGAAGCCAATCCACCAAACTATCCAGAACTCAGGCCGATTGAGAGATACTTGGCTTTAGTAAAAAGGGAGATGAAGACAACAAAAAAAGTGGCCAAAGACCTTCAAGACTTTAAAAGAAAGTGGTCTTCAGCAGCTGTGAGGGTGTCGGACACTACCATTACAACATTAATGGAAGGGGTTCCGGAAAAATGAAAACTTTTTATTAAAAAATAATAATTTCTGGTTTTTTATATTTTTTTTTAATCTAAAAATAATTTGCAAAATAAAATATTTTATTCTATAAAAATTCGATTACTAGATTTTTTCATTTTTGTAGCGGACAATTTTATTCGACGCAGTCCTTACTACTGGCGTCAGACGAAAAATGAAAGTCGTTCAGTTAAAAAGGTTGACGCAATACAGAGAGAGAGGATTAACATCTGTTCGGGACGAACAGATTTAGGTGGAGGGCAGTGTTACGAAAGGAGGTAATTTTCCCCATAGTGCAAGCAATCAACAATAATTAATGAGACGCAAGACAATTCAGCGCACTAAGCATGTGTTAGAAAGAGACGGAAGATCATTCAGCGCACTGAGGCAGTGTGCGAGAAAGAGATGGAAGATCAGCGCATTTAAACACATGAGTGCGAATGAGATGCCAATAGCATGCGTCATTCACAAAACGAGTAGAATGTTCTCGAAACAAGTCGAAGCTTGTCGAAACGTGTCGAACTGATGCATGCAGTATATAAGGGAGCCGCATCTGAGGTACAGGACTTCAGTAGTGATTGGAAAGTGATCGAGGGCATCTCGTGTGATCATTGTCAAGTTAAATTGTGGACATGCAGCAGTTGTTAGAATTTGTTATTAGTAAAGTTGTTTATTAAAGTGAATTAATAAAGTAAATTTTGAGATTTCACCTTTTCGATTTAAATGAAATTTGGCAGCTTATTGAGATATGCATGGACCATTTTTTTTATTTTTTTCGACCACTACTTCCAGAGATACAGTGCTTCAAAGTTAGAAAAAATGGGCCAAAAATCACTTTTCTATGGTTGTTTATATTTCAATATCTCTTAAAGTAAAAATGATAGAAACTCCGTTGATGGCTCGTTTTTTAAGTTAATAGAACAGACTTTTAGAAAAATTAAAAAGTAACTTCTAAACTTTAAAATGTGACCTGTCGTCATTATCCTAGCACTTTAAAATTGATGTCCTTAAAAAGGACCCATTTTAAAATCCTGAAAAAAATCACATTTTTTGGCTGATTTAATACATGCCAAATTTCAAGATGGTATTTTGATTGCATCATATTTTAAAAAATAATTTTTAAAATTTTTATTTATTTTTAGCATTGAAAAAAAAAAAAAAATTTAACATTAAAAGTTGCAAAATTTATGAATGTATTTCTAACTCTGATTTCTACAATGGTGCCAGTTTTATCATATTGATTCTAGTTTTTGAGATATTCATTTTGGGGTATATTTTTACATTTTTCAAAAAATGTGTTTATAGTGTTTCGAGACAAAGGCCAACTGAATATATGTCGCAACAATTGCGCAGTCAAAACCATTAAAATTAATTTTATTCAATTATTAAATAAAATTCAAACATTTTCTAAATAATTTTCCAATGGTTGTCAAAATTTTGTTCTGCCAAAATTTCATTTCATTTGGCACAGCATAAATGAAAATTTTGTTTCACTAGACAAAAATTTTATTCAACTTAATTTCATCGAGTAAAAAGTTACCGATTGACACAGGCCCTAAACACCCAGCAAATAAAACGATATATATATCATTTATAGGTTCAAATTGACGTTTTCCATAATCTATAATGATACGAAAATGATAGAAACGAACCTATCTAATATGATATCGCTGTTTTTCTCGCTATAGACTCCGTGATGATATCGTAAATGGTTTTATTTTCGATAAATAAATTTTAATTGTTGACAAAAATTTGAAACAATTAAATTTTCAATTACTTTGAGTTTTATATCGATAATTTATCATTATTATATCGAATTCAAAAATGATCGTCAAATGGTTTATAGGGATGTTACCTGCAAAATTGATTTTTCCCTGTGTGTATAATAATTAAAATTATTTTTAAAGTCTTCAGTTGGCAGTTCATAGATTGGTCACGGTGCTCTAGAGAAAAGTTAAATAACATTTGGATGTTACTCGAATCTGCAAATTTTTCGCGGCCAAAACAACTTTTTCAAAGTTTCTTTTATTTCAACTATTTATTTGGTCAACATTTTTTAATAATATAATTGTGCAAACAACTTCAACATTCAAATTTTATGATTCACAGCACTTAAATAATGGTATGTGTTTCTTAATGACTTTCAAAATAAAATAAGCTTATGTATATAATAAATTTGCATTAGCTAATAATTTTGCAACACTTGCTCATAAATATTTTTGGAAATTAGAAAATGTATATACAGATCAACATCAAACAGATGGATGGGTATGTTGGTATTGTATTTTTTATTATGTAAAGAAAAACTATAATATATAAAACAAGGATTGAAACCGTAACCGAAACCGATATCCATTTAAAACCGTTTCATTTTTAAAACCGAAACCGTAACCGAAACCGTTATACGAAAATCAGAAATAAACCGATATCCAAAACCGATATAAACGGTTTCGGTTTTATACCGGTTTAAAACGGTTTTTAAAAAAGTATAAAAAGAAACAGAAAAACATATTTTATTTTATATAGAAGATCTTAAGTAAAATGTTATTAATTAAAATTTGGAGTTCCCAAAATAAACATTTTTGGTTGTACAAAAATTCACATGTTGTTTTTTGAGAAACGATATTTCCAAAACAACGGTATTTGGTTTAAATTTTGTTTTCTGTTTCATTAATCGAATTACCAACAAAACACCAGCAACTCCAAGCAAAATTTTTACGTTAAAAAATGATTAAAATTTTAATAATATTGATTTTTTATTTATTTTATTAGTAAAATATATAGGGGAGCTTGAGGTAAAGTGGAACAAGTTTTGAAAAGTTCATTTGAATATATTTTAAATTCTTTTAAATGATCTATTCAATAGAATACCATTTATAAGTCTTCTAATGGATTTTTGACTGATGTTTCAAAATAGTCAATTTCGGACATAAACAAAGCAATGGTATTGCAAGAAAAAATGTAAAAAAAGTTTCAAATTATTAACATCTCAGTAACTATTTAAGGAAATACGAAAAATGAAGTGCAAGTTCGACAAGTTTAAAAATTTTAAGTATAAGGCAGATATTTGTTTACATTAGTGATGATTAAAAATTTCTTGTTCTTGCATTTTTTTTTTGCAAGAACAAAAACGAGAACAAGATCGAGATTTTGCAAAAAAAAGAATAAGAGCAAGGGCAAGACTAAGACTAAGACTGCAAGAAAAGGAAGACTTGCTTTTTTTATGATTTTAATGTATTTATTTTTCCACGAATAAATAATATAAGATCTTGATTATTACCTCCTTCACTAACACTATTATTAGTCAGTAGCATAGTAGAAAATGGAGCTGGTACAGGGTGAAGGTAATAATGATATACAAAATAATTCATGATATTACTAAATATTGAACAACAAGTAACTATGGAAAGCGTGCAAATTATTTGTCAATTCTAAAGAATATAAGCATCTTAAAAATAAGGCCTGTGAAGCACTTTTGAAGCGGTAAATAGCTTTAAAAGTGCTTTAAAAGTCGCTTCAGAAAGACAAAACAGACAAAACAATGTTTTTTATCTTTTCTTCGCTACGCTAGTTCGTACATCGATTGTGCATATGCACTATGCTCTGCACATTATTATTTTTGTTTTACTTTTATATATAGTTTTTTTGTTAATTGTAAAATCAAGAAGTAAATAAAAATAATATATGAACATTTTACAGTTTGATATATTTAGCTGATATATGGCTTTTTGTGTATTTCTTTTTTCACAAATCCACTGATTCGTTTGAAAGTGCAACAACAACAAAAATGCGAATAAAACAGCATCCAAGCTTTTGATAGAATTTTTGGCGGGAAATTATTTGTACCACAAAGAGAACTCGTTTTTGTTGCTAACTAGAGAGCTGTACTAGATACATACATGTAGTGTGGTGCCATGAGTCTGTCCGTTGTCATGCGTCTGTCCGTTGTCATGTGTCTGTCTGTTGTCATGCGTCTGTTTGTTGCCATGCGAAGATACAGTATAGCAACGAAGAGTTGTGAAAGTGTGTGTATAAGAATTGTATTCGTTATTGTTATATTCTCTTCTTTCTGTTAGTAACCGCTTTGTAGCGTTTGAGTTTGTGTTCGCATGGTGTTCGCAAAGAAAAATGTTACTATGCAAGATATTATTTGAGTTCTCTTGACATACGGTACGTGTAGCATACGGATTTTTTAATCTGTGACGAAAACAGAAATATGCCTATACGAAATATTTATTGTATATCGTATAATGTATATCGTCGTTGTAGAACGAAAAGTCACCAAACACATTTTTATGAAAAACTTAATTTTCGAGTTTGTTGATTAATATTATAAAAAGTAATTGATGCATTTTTAAAGTTGAAATATGAACTAATAGATTTACATTTTCTCATCAATTGAAGATACATAAATAAGTTTGTAAAAAATATTTAGCATTTGGTGACTTTTCGTTCATTTTATTATGGCCTTGAGATTTTGAATTGTCTCGTCAACATCACTTGATTTATACAATTATTTTTTATTAGTTAATTCTTGTTAAAATATAATTCAAATTTTTAAGTTATTGGATTTTTTTTTTGTTAGTAAAATGTTGAAGAAATTGAAAAATATGGAAAATAAATAACTTAAATACAATTATTGTTCAGATTCTATTCGTTTTCATAATTAATATGCAGTTTAAGATATTTGTCTTCGATCTTTTATTTAAAATTTAAAAGATTAAGATTACCATTTCTTGCCTTGCTCTTGCAAATGATCATCACTAGTTTACATATATTGCAGTTCACAGAATTGTTGAAATTTAATTTCTTTGGCTTTTATGAATGAAAATTGTACAAAATTCTTCTTTGCAATTCAGATCATATCTCAGGTGAAGTCAAAATGTTACTTTTCATTGGTTTGTGGTCACGAAATTTTAAATTAAATTTTTTTCTTGGCGTAATCAATTAAATAATTCACAATATTTTTACTAAAATAACAACAAACATTGTTTAAATTACGTTTTCCACTTTACTCCAATATCATAATTTGAACATAATTTAGCACCATATAAAAAATGTAAAATTATTTGAAAAATATGGAAATAAAGAAAATTTATACAAAAACCGAAATCAAAACCGAAACCGTAACTTGGAACCGGTATACCGAAACCGTTTCGTTACAAAAACTTAAAACCGAAACCGTAACCGAAACCGAAACGCGGAAAAAACCGAAACCGAAATCGAAACCGTTATTCGTTTAGGTTTCAATCCTTGATATAAAATAATATTTAATATATAAAATATATTAAATATATAATATATAAAATTCTAAAAAAATTAAATTTCATCCTAAACTGTACAGAAAATACTTGGCATTCTGAATATGTATTGTAACATGACCATAAAATACTTGGCAATTATGTGTTTGCAATATTCTGAATTTTTAAACTAAACATGTATTCCTGTAACATGTAAAATTCTTTTGCATTGTGAAAACACTGTATTATTAAATATCACAATAAATTTAATAAAAAGCACAGTTTCCTAAATATATATACCTAATTTGTATTAAAAAAAAAAAAAAAAAAAAAACAACATCCACTTCCAAAAGCGCCATCTACAGTAAGCTTTTGGCAAATGGTTCCGACATTTATATATAGCAAATGCACAAACCTTTAAATGACGGTGTGAATACCTAACAGAGCAAACAGAGCAAAATCAATTTTAATCATTATGGAATTAAAGTTGAATAATTAAACAACCCTAGATTACCAGGTCGATTGTTTAAAATTAAAAAAATAATTTAAAGAATAAAAATACAAATGGGACACCCTATATATTGTATCATAAAACTAATATTTTAAATTAAGTGCTCGATTTCAGTACGATGTCCCCTGAAATCGTATATGTCGAATAGAGCATATGTTTCCTTATACTATTAGCTTTCTAAAAAAAAATCCAGATGATGTTTTTTCTTAAAGTCTCGCAAAATCGATTTACATATTTTGCAGTTATTACAATTTTTATGTTTTACTCCTAAATCTGAGGCAAAACAAAAACTGTTTACAAATGTCATTAGATATTTAAAAAGTACACGGTGAGAATGTTTCTTACTGGCTCAAAATATGTACATTTGTCTAAAAACTTCATGTAAACTTCATGTAAACTTTTCTCATGTTTATGGACAGATTTTGAAGTTATGGCCCATATACTGGTAAACCACCAACTCTACAAAAGTTTTAGAATACCATGGTCGATTGTTTAAAATTGTGAAAAAATCATTTAAATTACAAAAATAGTACATCAATATTGGAGTTAATTTTGTGAAAAATAAAAAAAAAATTCCCTTTCTTTTAACATCAATTTTAACCATGAAGTACTCAAAATAAATTGTGGGCTGGTAATTTTTAAAAATTTAAAGTAAAATAATTAAACAATCTTTCAATAGAATCAAAATCCGTTCACGTTTTCTGTTCCTTTTTCATTTTTAAATACATGGTTTAAAAACAAAAAAAAATAATAAGTGTATTAACCACATGTTGTATTCAAGTTTTATTATTGGTATTGGGTATTTATAAAAAAAATACGCGGTGAGCAAATATTCCTAAATCTTAAAATATTCATTCAAATATAACACCCTATATTTTGTATCATAAAACTAATATTTCAAATTCAGTGCTCGATTTCGGTGCGATATCCCCTGAAATTATATATATCGAATATAGAATATGTTTCCTTATACTATTAGCTTTCTATAAAAAAATTCCCAATGATATTTTTTCTTAAAGTCTCGCAAAATCGATTTCAATGTGAGTACCTTGAGAAAAATACGTGTTTTTGTGATTTTACACCGGTTTTATATAGGATTTTACCTAATCCTGAGGTGGACCGACCCCAAAAATATCTTCTAATACCATTAAGTTAATTTAGGATGCGAAAATTCAGTATTGCAACGCAATTTGCATTGAAATGCTATGGCTACTTGAAATGCATTGAAAGTCAGTTAATTCGGTAATAATGTATAGTTTTTTGTATTTTAAATGCATTAATGATCATTTAATTGCATAAATAATGGAATTTATCTATAAAACTTTTAAGCAAAAAAAAAAAAATGCTGCGTATTCAAATTGTGTGCGTATCCAATTCGCCTTGTAGGCTATCTTCATTGCATTTTCAGTAAAAACATTTTGGTTTAATAAAAAAGGGAAATTTTGAAACTGCTCATTTTGCAATGATATCATGTTTGAAAAAGGACACTGTTTATTTTACTGAAAATATTCAGTCCTCTTGTATAATTAATAATAATAATAATATAATAGTTTGGCACTACAGCTCTATAAGAACTTAGGCCGAGCTCTCTCACAATTTTGAGCTGTGCGTGTTATATTTGTACTCAAAGTGGTGGGACCTACAGTTTATTGCCGAATCCGAACGGCGGGTGAGAGCTTTTCATAGGCAATGTTTTTACTCTCGGAGGTTTGCCATTTACTGCCAAGAGGTAGCGCGGTATAGAAAAATGTTTCTATGAAAAGATGTTGCTAGCCCCAGTCCAGGCTTGAACCGAGGACCTTTCGGCTCGCAGTCCAACGCACTAACCACTGAGCTACCGCGGCTACCTCTTGTATAATTAGTGTGAAACAAAGTTTCTTTCATTAATCGATTTTAATACTCACAAAATATACCTTTTAACAGTGATTTTTTACCTCTTTGCAGTGATTGCAGTACAATTGTTCTTTTTATATAACAATTTCAATATCAAAAGTACGCAAGTACTTCCCAGACCATTTTGGCACAATTCCATTGTTATAAATTCCAAAACAATAAATTAATTTATCACAAATTATTGTCGAATAAAATAGCCAATTTTAATCTACAACGTAATTTAATGAACCACATTTCACAAAATTCGTAATTAAATTTCAGTTCTAGGTAAATTTTTAAAGGCGGAATATTTTGAAGCAGCAATTGAAAGCGTTACTAAAATCATTTTAAAAGTTTCTTTTTTAAAACCGTTGCCGTAATTTAACTATAAACTAAAATCAGATGGACAAACATAAAAAAATTCATTTGAGTAAACAAATATTTATTTATCTACAAATTCTACACCCAAAGAACGAATCAGTTGGGGCAACCGTTTTTTTTTTTGCCAACCTATTTAATTAGTTCTGTCAACTGATTCAGTTGTTGCAACACAGCGTATCAGTTCACACAACTATTGAATACAATTGACACAACCAATTTGTTTAGTTGTGGTAGCCAATTTAATTATGAGAAATCGGCCATTTTACCTAGCCCTAGCGCTCCAACGTGTTGCAAACACGAATTCAGCATCACAACAGCGTTCCCGAGATCGGAAATTGCCGACAACTCGTTGTGCTGCTGACTTCGTGTTTGCAACACTTTGGAGCTCTAGGGCTGCATATATAAATACAACATATAGAAACACAATAACAAGTACTTTGTAGAATAGTATGAAGAAAGTGTATTTGGGCATGAAAAAACTGAACAGTAAAAACGAACAAGTCTTAAAACAATTCCAAATTTTGTTTTACACGTGACACGCGCAGTCCGTAAGCACACCAAAAAAAAGAGTGAAAAATCTGAAGCTTGTGCGACTGATATTGTCCTGCTTTGGCATTGCTTTTATACAAGACAACTGATTTCGCAGTTGAATCAAATAAATATTGGTTGCTTCAACCTAATATAACTAACTATCTGTTAAGTCAACATTCGATTGGTCAACATAAATATTGGTTATGTCTCATTTTAAATTTAGTTGCCGTAGCAATGGAAATAAAAAAATTTAAAATGGATAAAAAGTTTGTTTCCCCAATCAATGTTCCAGTTGCTTCAACTAATAGTTGATTACGCTTCATACTATTGTTTACCATAAATGAATTTCAGTTGAGGCTGACTACATTTGGTAGATGCAAATGAATATTCGATGAAACAACTGTACGCCAAGCTAATATTTCTTTGTGTGTATTAGACAAAATTGACTTCATTTTGATTTTTTTTAATGTCTAAAATAATGAAATTTAAAATATTATTTAACGTTTTTTACGACATTAATTCATTGTTTCTTTCTTTCGGAATACGGAAAGAAAGACAGAAAGAAATTATTTGAAATTTGTATATAATAACATTAAGGATATTTCGAGTCTCTATTTTTTAAATAATTTTCAAAAAAAATATTTTTATTTCAAGTACATGTATTTTTAAAAGAAATATATTGCAAAATTTGTATGATCTTCGTATTTGTAAATTAATAACATTTCAATTTTTGAAAAATACTATTTGATTCCATTAAGTTCAATTTTTTTACGATAAGTTTCAATATCGATATTTTCAAATATCATATCATCCCTGCCTGTTTGTACTTTGTCTTTTTTTTTAATATTTGTTATGTTTATAATCGATTAATAATTTATTTCGTTTAACAAAAATAAATATTTTAATTAAGTTTTGATTAAGTATTTAACTAAGCATGAATTGTGTATTTTTGAATATTCGCCACATACAAATAAAAATTTAATATAAAATAGCTAATATTACTAAAATAAAAAAGGGGCTAATAGTATTTTCAGAACTGAATGGCTAAAAAATTCCAAAAATGGCTAAATCTAGCCATAAAATGCCTACTTTGGCAACACTGGACGTGGAAGCTGCGCTGTTTTGTTAAAAAAAAGAATATGAACGCAATTCATAACAATTATAAACGCGTTTATTATATCATTTCGCTCAAATTGTGCGATTCGTATATACAAAGAATAGTTCATAAATAGAATGTTTTTTTTCTATAATATAGAACGGTGTCTCAATTAACGGCGTTCATTCCATTTATGAATTTTTTTTTTCTGTGCGGATTGGTTAAAAAACAGTAATATAATTAAAATAATTCATGTTTGGTATTTTTTGAAAGGTGTTCAACGGTTTTTTGTGGTGGCCCAACCTACGGACCAACATTTTTTTGCATTTTTTTTGTTCTTCAGAAAGTAGGCTGTATTTTTTAAAAATTGTATGTAACCATAAATGTTTTTTCTATAAAAGATGTCGAACCAACGGATCTTTCCCCTAGAAATAATTTTTCCTTAAAATTGATTACTTAAATTTTGCCTTTGGACTTTGAAAACTTTTCTAAACAAAAAAATGTTTCGACTTTATAATTTTATACACTAAACCACTGGAGAATTTTAATTTAATTTATGATTTATGTGTTAATTATTTATAAAAGTCCCATACAAATATTTTCATTTTATGATACGTAAAATATATGTATAAATATGTAAAGTAAAGTGTTGAAAAATTAAAAACCAAAATAAACTAGTTCAAGTCTATGTCTTTAAAACTAAACAAGATATTTTTTCAAGTAAGCACATTCAAGATACAACACTTTTTTACATCTTTAATATCGGTTGAGTGGTTCCGTAAGTGGTTCTCGATTTAAAAGCGTTTGGCACACTGTGCGTCGTAAGAGATATACATACTTATAATATTAGGTGCTATGAGCCACTTTGGTCAACTATAACGACAGAAAAGGCAAAACTAACATAATAAAATAACTAAATTATTTTACGATTTTCATATATTTTAATAAGTTAATTTTAAATGAGTTAAAAAGAAGACATCAGATTTCATATTATATTTTGAGAGCATTTGAAATCTTTTTTCCATGTCTTCTTTTGTATAAAAAATAGGTCATTTTTTTGCCTAATAACTCTCTGTAACAAACTGTAATTTTCGAATTTCGGTGAGCAAGACAAAGCTTGTGTCCCATAGTACATTGTTTCATATAAATTTATTTTTGTTTTCGATATCGTTCCAATTTCAAAAAATGTATCTTACCGAGAAAACTCCGAAAGAACGCATCGATATCTACTTACCATGTAAGTCCAATTTTACTCTCGATATCGCTACGTAAAATTGTATGATATCGTTTGAATTCTCATTCTTCTCGCATTGATTACTTCTGTTTAGAATAACCAGTAGATATTTTTAAAATCGGTTAAGATTACTAATTTATAGTTTTATTTCGTTGAATGGCAGATAAATATGACGCAATAACAACATAAATATTTCTGATCAAAATCTAAAAATTATAAAAAGTTATACTAAAGCAGATTTCTGTATATGAATCAAATAATATTGATAGAAATACACACATTAATACATACATACATAACATTTCCACGAGAATTCCGATCGTATGAACGCAAAGTTCAACAGTCAGTGTGAAGCAGTCAAAGTGAATCAGTCAGCAGAAGCCTAATGCGTATACACAAAAATCTTTGCACACTTTAATAAATCATTTGATGAACATATATTAGAAACATCTGTTGAAAATATTGTGAAAAATAAGTGAACTTTGTAAGTTGTTCGTTTTATATAGTGAAATCCAAATATTTTTACTCAAAATGAACCAATGAGACAATGAAGCGATCAATTTTAGAACATCGAACCAAATAAGTTTGTAAACAGTATATATATAAAAGTATATATATATATATATATATATATATATATATGTATATATATATATATATATATATATATATATATATATATATCTATATAGATATATATATATGAAAATTCATTACAATAGTGAGAAACTACTTTGCCGTTTGTATTGTGTTTATAGATTTCACATTTATATTATAAACATAAATAAGTGCGTCATCAATATATGAAATTCGTACGCATAGAATAGAGATTTGTTGGTTCTCTCAATCGCTTAGTCGGTTCTTATTGCCAAAATGAAAAGAGTTCTAGCAACCAATTTCGAACTATTTTAGAACAATTTAGTACAGATTTAGAACAATTAGGAGTGTGTATAGAATAATATTTCAAGTGTATTGTCTAATTTGGCAGTTCCGTCAGCAAATTAAAACCAAATTTGTAAACCAAATTTGTGTGTACTGACATAAAAAACTAAATCTATTTTACCAAATCTAATTTACTAAATCTATTTTTATCGCATCAGTCCATCATCTAAATCGATTGCATCGACAAAATTCTTTACAACCTACTTTTCAGTAATAGAATCAGCTGTTATTTGTTGCTACTGCTTACTGGGCTTTTGAAATATATATATATTTCAGTCATTAGTCATTGTTTTCATTTTTATGAATACAAATTTTTTTGACATCAATAGCTGCGTTTTTTTCATAATTTTAATTTGAGCTGAAACAAATTTTATATGCAAACAAAAACAACATTTGAACCAGACAAATTTCTGATGTAGCTATCCGGCTCAACTCATTGAAGAAAATATCTTCTATCATGACTAAAACGAATACGGCGAAAATTGCTGAATGGTGCTGACAAAAATTGACAGAAAATAAATTTCAAAATTTTTGAGAAACAAAATATATTTTTTTTAAATTAGCTGGAATTTCCTTTTGTGACGACAACCAGAACTCCAACCATTCAAAAAATTATATTGGACGTCTTGGGAGCCTTCCTGTCGGAGAAACTTCGTTATCCTCAGCGTCCACAAGAAAGAAATCTGAGCCTGTGTTTTTGGTTTATTTGTGTGTTAGTGTCGCAGTCGTAGCTACCATTTGTGGTGCTGCAAAAACCACTTTCAATAGAATAGTGCATCCAACCATCACTCCCACCTCTTGGTAAAATGACCGTGGTAATCGCCGTTGCTTCTTTTTTTAAATTTATTTAAAATATTAAAATTTTTAAGTGTCATTCCAAAAACACAAACCATTCATATATTAAGAAGAAAGGTTTGTGTATTATTTCATTTGAGCCACATCGGTTTTTCACAATTGCTTTGATCCGGAACAAAAATTTATGAAAAAACGCAGCTAATATTTAAATTATTTCATAATTTAAATTTGAGCTGGAACAAATTTTATATTCAAACAAAAACAACATTTGAATCAGATAAATTTCTGGTGTAGCTATCCGTCTCAACTCATTGAAAATGTGTACTGACTAAAACGAATACGGCGAAAATTGCTGAATGTTGCTGACAAAAATTGACAGAAAATATACTTTAATAAACAAAATATATTTTTTTATAAATTAACTGGAATTATTGCAAAAATATGGTTTTTGTGGGCTCTTGCCAGATACAAAGTGCTATGTACTGGGGAGTGAAACAAACAACAATTGACAAAAACAAAAAGTTGTTGGCTGACCGTACAGCTGTTTCGGAAGCTGCCAAGCTTCCTCATCAGCGGTCTTCTGCACAACTTCTGCATAGCAAGGGCTATAAGATCATTTTGTGCAATGAACTAAATGCGAATTTAGTACAAGCACAAAACAACCAGGCAAAACATGCAAAAATTGCACCAACTTTATGCTTGTCAATGGTTGTTGTCGCATTGCAGCAAGCATCATATAGGCTGTAGTGTCACTACAGAATCAAATACGATCACTGCATGATGCTTGCTGCAATGCGACAACAACAATTGACAAGCAACCATTTTGTGTTTGTCAATTGTTGTTTGTTTAACTCCCCAGTACATAGCACTTTGTATCTGGCAAGACCTTGAGCCCGCAAAAATAATATTTTTGCAATAACTCTATTTTAGGTCGAAAAACAAACAACAATTTATTAGATGGAATTTCCTTTTGTGGCGACAACCAGAACTTCAACCACTTAAAAATTATATAAAATAATATTGGACATTGGGAGCCATCCTGTCGGAGAAACTTCGTTATCCTCAGTGTCCACAAAAAAAATGTGCGCCTGTGTTTTTGTTTTTTTTGTGTGTGTGTTAGTGTCGCAGTAGTAGCTATCATTTGTGGTACTGCAAGAAACATTTTCAATAGAACAGTGCATCCAACCATCACGCCCACCTCTTGGTAAAATTACCGTTGAATTTTCAATCATGATAATCGTCGCTGCTTCTTTTTTTTTTATTTAAAATACTAAAATTTAGAAGTGTCATGCCAAAGACACAAATATATTAAGAATAAAGAAATTTTTATTATTATTTTATTTGAGCCACATCGTTTTTTTTCACAATTGCTTTGATCCGAAACAAAAAATTAGGAAAAAACGCAGCTTATATTTTTAAATTTATATTAAATAAAATGAAATAAAACCAAATACATTTCCAAATCAATTGCATAATGCATGGTTTCCATACTATCTTTCGCTATCACTCGTCATCACCATTTCGCTAAACAGAGATGAAATACAAATCAGTTCAAACCAGAAATATGAATGCTAGAAAGAAACGAGTACATACAACACCTTTTTGTAGCAAGCGATATCCCCCGGTGATAACGAGTGATTTCGAGTGATAGCAAAAGTTTATATCACTTTTCTAGCTTGTTATAACAAACATATGTCTTTTGTTTACATTTTTCTATTTCACATTGACATTAAAATTTTGATAAATTAATTGTCAAACAATTTTACAAATTAAAAACCAAACTTTTGTGCATAAACTCTTCTTGAAGAATCGCTGTGCGCAGAGAGTCCGACACTCACTGGAGCCCATCATCACTCTTTCTCCAGCATCTCATCGATTTCATCATTTCTAGCCGAAAGTCTCGCTGATGGGTGCTGTGGAGCGAATTCGACGACAACCGCCTACGAGCAAACTTCGATCGCATGTACATCATTTCGCGCGCCATGCTATCGCCTGAGACACCGAGATCTTTTGTATTGGAAGGGATTACGTGTCTTGTATCATTTTAAAACAAATAAATGTCAAATAAAATGTTCTAATTTTGTGGTGTCTCCCTTCATAACAGTTATATTAGTGTCCACTAGGGGTTCCAATCCCGAAGCATTTTGGCAATCCGGGATCCCGGGATATATCCCGGATTATGTCCCGAATGATTGCAATTTGTATTACAGGTACCAATTAAGTAAATTTTACACATTAAGTCGGATCGGCATATTTTTCCCATAGTTGTAAAAGGTCTTAATTTTCATAGTGCTGCTAGAGTTTATCACAAGAAAATTTGAGTCGGAAAATAATTTCCTGTGCTTGAGTATTGCAGATGAAGTTAAAAACACATTAAATTAATATTTTATCATCTAAATAAAGCTGTTTTGGATCAACGTAGGCTTAAAAAATTAGTGATTGAATATATTATTGTCTTATGTTCGCGCATCGTCCTTGAAGTTTAAAAAGAACAAAAATTTTACATTTTCTCAAGTTAAACCTGTCACAAATATAATTGTGTTTATACATTCATTGTAGTTCTGAATCCAAATATGTTAACGATCAATTTCTGTGACGTATAGTAAAAAAATCCTTAAGTCTGCCAATAATTAAATTTACTCATTACATTATATTGTTTATGATTTATTGGCGTACGCGCTTTGCAACTGAACGTAAAAAAATAACTTTAAAAAATAATTTTATGTTTAGGGTAATAAAAATGTACTTTGTATCAGAATAGGTTCCAAAAATTAGAGTTTAAATCTATTTATGTTCTCCTAAAATTTCAGAAATTGGGAAGTTTAAAACACCAAAAAAATCATAATTTTATTTGATAAAACCGGAATATTATTAATATATTCAAACTTTTTTTTTTTGAGCCTATTCCAATATTTACAAGATAAAAAAAATACGAATTTGTTTTTAAATTTATCTGCATTGCTTTGATTTTTTTCGATCAAATTTTTATGTAAATTTTAGGCCGTATTACAATTTGATATTAAAATATAAGTTTGATTTCGATCCGCACTATTAATATAGTTGTGTGTAAAATACTAGCAGCGGTATCCTTAATCTATTGAAAAATAATTAAAATATGCTAACGACTGCAAATTTAAAATTTACCAGTTTTAATATTTTCTACACGTTATTTTGATTGGCAATCCCGGGATTTCATTTCGGGATTTTCGGTACAAATATACTCCGCACTAAGAAAACAAGATGTTTATGAAAGTCTTGCTGCAACTATACTTTTAAATTTACGCCTTGTAGAAAATATTCAAACATCCGATAAGTTTCAATAAAGTTGCAGCTAAACTATTAATATACTTTAAATATGACATATATGCAGATAGTTACGAGATGTTTGCCACAACAGCAATGAAAATTGAGATATTTACAGTTGACTGATAGCAAACATCCTGAGTTCTTGGACATTTGCAGCAAAACTTTTGAGGTATTTGAAATTTGACTATCATAAAAAAGGAAAATAGCGTACTTTTTTCATTCGCTTGATTTATCCAGTATCCACAACAATTAAATAAATCCAATGGTGTAAAAAATTGGCATCTCAAATATTTCATTTTAATGGTAAAAGTGAAAAATAAAATATTCTGTGATTTAAATTATCAACACGTGATGGAAAATATTTCTTTCCAGAATTTACTTTGTTGGCAGCATCGCCGGTCTTCTGCGAAGAAATATCAAGTCGTTGTAAAATTTTACGTTTGAAGGATTTATAAAGACGATGGCGATGTATAACCAGGATACTGTTTTAATTCTAGAATAAATAAAAATACATATGATTCATTTTCTTTCAATTCAATAAAAAATACTCCGCGACCTCTAATCCCGGGATTGGAAGCCCTAGTGTCCACCATCTGGGATTTTCTTCTGGGCCAATCTCTTCATCATAGTAATGGACACTGCCTACTAAGGTTCATAATTTGAAGAAAAATCTACATAATTGGACATTTCCAATGCAACAGCAGCAGAATGATTGCACGTTTGTTCAATATATTTTTTAATTTGAATATTATTTTGAATGTCAGTTTGTTATAAAATAATATTATATTGTATTTACTCATTTAGCAAAAAAAAACTGAGTGATATCGATTTGGGGATAACGAAAGATAGTATAGAAACCATGCTTAAATGTAGATCAAATTATGACATTATTTTCTACAGAACATATCTGTTTTTTTAATTTATGGCAAAAAGATGTCCATTAATAATAACGTTATATAATAGATGTTTATAAGTTATTGTAATATTTTCTTTCCAAAGTGAAAAATAATTAAATAAAATTTCAATACAAAAATTAAGTCTAGCGGCCGAAAACCTGTAAATACTCATGTACCTGTAAGTAAGTACAAACACTCATTTTGGCAAAAATTTAGGTGGCATTTTTCTTTTTGGCAGATAAAATTCTCCCATAAACCCGATATTTCGTCGTTTTCAAAATAATACATTTTTCTACAGTCCATATTGAAGACATTTCCAATAATCTGCATTTGCTTCGAAAAAATATTGCGATATCGATATGAACAATGTTTAAATATTGTATCTTGTCATAAAATTTTATTGTACGAGGAATTTTAAGAACTAGTTGCGATAAAGCAACGAGATTAAAATTTTTTATCAAGTCAGTGCGAGAGCTTCGAGGTGTCAAAGTGCTCCGAGACGTGGTAGACTGGGTAGTTGTTTAGATTGAACAAGTCTAGATTAAACTTAAATAACCGAATGGCAAACTGGGCTTCTACAATGATAATACCCAGTCTGCCATTCGATTCGATATCGCTTGGATACTTTCTCGAGATGTCGAGGAATTCATTCGATCTCCATTACGATTTCATATATAATATCTTATCCTACAATTTGTTCGAAGATGTACGCAGATATCGTAACGAGATAATAAAGTTTATTCGAAACGAGAGAAAAAGATTCTTGATCGATATCGCATCGAATATCGAAATTGATTTGAAAAACATAACGATATCGATGAGATAAATATTTAAATATCGTATCTTTTTCGTAAATTTTATAGAACGTAAAATTAAAAAAATTATATTGATAAAGCAACGAGATCGAACTTTTTTATCGCAGTTAGTTCGTGAAAACTTCGATCACCGAAGAGCTCCGAGACAGGAGACTGGGTATTTTCGAATTAAATAAAGAATAATCGAAAACAGAAACAACTTGAACCGATATCACAATGATATCGCATTTTTTTTGCTCGGATTGAGTTTAAGAAATATTCGAGATTTCGAACAGCTCCGAGTCATGGCAGACTGGTGTCAGTATTGTCTGAACATTTTGTATGTCCTTAATGTTTTAATTGTTAAACGAAGTTCCTAGTAAAATGCAAATTGACCTAGTAAAATGCAAAAATTAAATTCGATTTAAAAACCATCTGTTTTCTTTTTAAATTATTTTTCTTGAATTATTTAAAAGAAATGTGAATATATTAAATAACAAAAAATACTTAATTTATACACTAAATGAAAATAGTTTTAAATACCTAACATCGTTATTTTCCAGAAAAAGTTTATCATATTCATGGCCAGATCATGATTGTCATTATAATAAAATATATTATTCTGATATTCTTTCGTTATTTATTATTGTAAACAAATCATAAATAATTTTTTTTTTTAAATACACTGGGTTTTGTTTTTTTCGTTATTTATTATTGTGAACAAATCATTAGTACAGATATTTAGTACAGATTTAGAACCATTAGGGGTGTGTATTGTCTAATATGTCAGTTGGTGTATTGGCTAATATGGCAGTTCCGCCAGCAAATTTGTAAACCATTCGATTTAACCGAATGATGTGACTGACTGTTTCTTTCTTCCAAACTCATGTCAAAAAAGGATTTTTCTGTTTCATATTATTGTGAAATATATACTGAATATTTATAGAAATGTATTTAGAACGGTTTTTCGATGTACTCTTTAAAAAGAGAGCCGACATCTAACTGACTAATGCCCAGGTCTTTTGAAAGTTTTTGAAGAAACAACAACAAATTGAAAACACAACACAGGCAATGATCATAAGGACCGTTTCGGATACAGCCAAATAATTCGTATATACGAATTCGGTGTGGTTGGGGCTCGAACTCATACTGGCAGAAACGTAGGGAGTTGGTAGTCAAGCACACTAGGTGCTCGGCTACTGAACCATCACTCGTCTAAGTTGCAGTTGCGCATTTCGTTGCGCATTATTATTATAAGCATGCACTACACAATTTCCAACTGACATTGAGAAAAATGCACACAGAATAGAGATTTGTTGCGCCAACCAACTCTTTGCACAATTTAACCGAATGAAGTTAGTTGGTACAACTTACTTTATATTCTTCCAACCTCATGCCAAAAGAGGATTTTTCTGTGTGTTGAGATTTTCCATTTTAAATTGGGAAATCCCAAATTAAATTAATATTTTTCATTTGAAATTGAGAAAACTCTAATGAAATTGAGGTTTTTCATTTTAAATTGAGTAATTTCAAAATTAAATTGAGAAATCAGGGACAAAAACCCCTTAGGGCAGAGATTCCCAACCAGTCGGGCATACCGATCACATTCGATCGGTGAATCTTTCATTAATGCTTATTAACTTAGTACACACAAAGAAAAAGATAGTTAAATCTAACCGAAAACGACGGTTAAAATTGCAGTGATCGAAAAACGTGGTAAATCGAACCGACTAAAAATTGTTGAAATAATAGTTCGTAAAAAAAGTTCGTTTACCATGAAAAATAGTTCATCTATCAAGAATAATAGTTCGAGTCGGAACCATCTTTTCGGTTAGATAACCAAACAAAATAGTAAAGTCACAATTTTATTTGGTTAGTTTTACCACTTTAGTGGTTGAGAATAGTAACTTTACCATTTTATGGTTAAATTTATGTGCTACAATTCTTACGATTAGTGTAACTATTTTTATGGTTAAAAATGTATCAATTTATTTTAACAATTTTTTGTCGATTAGATTAACCAGCTGAATTGTACTTGTTGTTTGTGTTTTCAATACAAAATAGAAAAATGGTTTATTAACAACTTTTTTCGGTTTGATTAACCTATTTTATTTTTCTGTGTGTAGGGAAATGAATAATGCATTACTTTTATAATCTCTAAATTATTTGATGAAATGGTAAACTAAGTAAATATTGTCGTTGGGGAACGAAAAGTCACCAAATACATTTTCAAAATGCCAAATATTCATTTACAAAAATCTTTATAAATCTGTCAATTTTTAATCAATCTCCTTTTTTTACCACATGATAAGAAAATGTAAATCTATTAAATCATTTTTAAACTTTGAAAATCATTTACTTTTTATAATATTAATCAACAAACTCGAAAATTAAGTTTTTCATAAAATGTATTTGGTTACTTTTCGTTCTAAAACGACGATATGGCCTATTATGTAAATTGAATGAGTACTGGTATCAACGAAATTTGGAGTGTAAACTTTATAGATAAATTGTTTGCGAATTGGACTAAATTGCTGACTAGACAAAATTTTGTCGGTAATACAGTGTTTAATTTTCAATTCAGCAAATTTTTGAGGAGACTAAATTGGATGCCAGTAAACAGACATATGATAATCGCTTGATTACGGACTTTGACAATTACTGGTTACCGAATGCAGTTCGAATGAAAAGCCGTTCAATTTAGCTTAGGCACTAATTTGTTCTAATTCCACACACCCTCAGTATTCCATTCCAGTAGGTATCACATATAATGACAAATAAATAGATTACCTAGTAATGGAACCAAGTAAGGTATCAATATTAATATTGTATAAAAACATTACCCAATAATCTATTTTAGCAATGCATAAAGTAAAGCAGATGTTTAAAGTAAAAAAATATCGTCATCTTTTCTAGTTTATAAATTATTTAACCAAATACAATTATTTTCAGATTAATATTATTCAATGAATAGCCCTTCTGTCGGATTTTCAAAACCGTTTATGTCAAAAGTGTTGCTGATCTATGCTGGCGTCAATTTTTTAGCATTATTTTCTAGACAATATTAAGGCAGTAAAAAAACATTTTAATTTAAAAAGATACAGGCTTTGTTTCATCAGCAAAGTTGTTTATCATGAACACGCGCGATTTTTTTTTACTTTGACGCCAACGCTTTTCTATAACCCTCTTTTTTTTCAATTTTATCACTTCTAATAATAAATTTTTACATACCGCGTGAACGTTTGAGAAAACTCTCTTCGGCAAATACCCGTAAAAAATCATGTAATGGTGCAAAAATCATGTATACAACTTTTATTTAACGTTCGTTCGTTTGATAATATGTCGGGCAGAAAATATTAAATATTATATCTGATCGAGTTGCAACTTGGAACACGTATATTATTCGATGCGGCAAACATAATAATGAATTTTATAGTTCGAATTTTGGACGATAGAGGGCGCTTTAACTATTTTTGGACCATGTGAAGTCCGTTCTTCAACTAGAAAGTTGAAATATGGAATATGTATAGTACTCAGAACTTCGACTTTTCTCCGCTAGAGGGCACATTAATTATTAATGGTTCTTTACTTAGATAGTTGAAATTTAAATATGTATAGTATTGGAGACTGGAATAAATATGACTAGTGATGATGGGAAAAGGGGCTACTTTTAAGTCACTGTTACTGACCGTTAATGCTATAATTGAATAACAATTAAAAATAACAGGTCCTCAAATCACCGCTGCAATATTCGCAATAACAGGAAAATACCAATCACTGTAGTTATTATTCGAATGTTATTCAAGAGTAAAAATAACACCCTGTTATAGAACTACTCCAGTAGCTGTGATTCACTGCTACGGATATCTTTGTTGTGAATATTCGCAAAAACAGTCAATTACCAACCACAGTAGTTATTATTAGAATGAAAAAGAACAGCCTGTTATTTAAAAGTAGAAATAATAGTCTGTACTCAAACCTCAGTAGCAATCACGCGATTGCCTGTTATTTAAGTTCGTTCTCATTCGATTGGTATTTGCCTGTTATTGCGAATATTCACAACAAAGATATCAGTATCTCTGAATCACAGCTACTGGAGTATTGGTACCAAGACGAATGGCATGGGGACTATTCACAACATGATGGTTCGAATTAAGGGTGTATTTTTCTGATGAAATTTGAAAACAAAACTAAAATACTGGGTTTTCATTCATAATCGGAATTCGTTGGCTATCATAAAATTTAGTTTTTTATTAATAACTTATTTAGCAATTTCATAAATTGAATAGTAAAAACTGCACTATGGGGAATCCCCGAAAATCGGAAATTAAAGTTTGTTGCAGACATTTGATACATTTATAAGAACCTAGAAAACAAACAAAAAAATGGTACACCCTATATTTTAATAACAGGTTTTTATTTTCACTCTAGAAATACAGGCTGTTCTTTTTCATTCGAATAATAACTACAGTTATTGGTATTTGCTTGTTATTGCGAATATTCACAACTTTTGAGTAACGGTGAAAAAATAACTGTCACCAATATATCGGCACATGTCTAAATATGACATACCCAGAACTTCGGTTTTCCATCGGCACATGTCTAAATATGACATACCCAGAACTTCGGTTTTCCACCGCTAGAGGGTGTTAAGTGAGAAATCCTATATCGCAGTAACCACTGAATCGATATCTGCAAAACTAGGTACAGTAATTCTTTTGAGCACCCTACTTAATACAGGTCAGAAAATAGTTCAAATTTCCATCGATAGGGGCGTAAAAGGCAAAACTTTATATCTCGATAACCACTAAACCGATATATAGAAAACTTCATTAAGTGATTCCATCGGGCACGTAACTAAATATATGCTAGTGGGTATTTCGAGATTCTATTGATAGAGGGCGGTAAGGACAAGACATATTGTTATCTATCTCCTTAGCAAGAAGGGAAGGAATAGACAATGGGGTGTGGCATCAGTCATATTAGCTCGATTTATAAAAGTAGTACATAGTTTTAAAAATTGAAGCAAAAGCTCATATTTTACCCGTAAAATGTAGGCGTGATTGTATAAAATTATAGTGCGTTGAGCTGATGCGAGGTATAAAATATTAGGAGTAAAGGGTTTGGGCTGTAGTATGTAAAGATATATTTAAATATGATGATAATTATATTCTTTGGATAGCTAAAATTTAGTCCCACACATTTACGAATGTAATATATTGGCAATTTTTATATGTTCCCCGCACGCTTTTAATTTTGTATTTGCAAACTTTTTAGTAAATATTAAAATTTAAGGCTTTTAAAAGTATGCCTAAATTACATAATTTCTATAAAATTTAATTTACTACGTATATTAATATGTATTCATTATAAATGTACATACCTACTATATATATTTTATAATTTAAAGATGTTTGTTTTTAGTCGACCTTAAAATAGAGTAATGCAAAAACTAATTTGTCGGGATCTAGGTCTACCAAATGCAATATGTATTTTGCACTGGTTTAAAAAACAACGACAGTAATTGACAAAAAAACCAAAAACTTGTTGGCCGACAATGCAGTTGTTTCGGAAGCAGCCAAGCTTCCTCATCAGAGGTCTTGTATGCAGTTTGTGCTTAGCTAAACATATAACTTCACTTGTATAATGAACATAATGCGAATTATGTTCTGCACAAAGTGACGAGAAGGCAAGCAGCAAAAACTGCACCAAGTTTAATTTTTATACCCTACACTAAGAGTGAAAGGGTATATTCAGTTTGGTACGCCGTTTGTAACACCCAGAAGGAAGCATCTCCGGTATGGAAAAGTATATATATTCTTGATCAGCATGACCTCCTGAGTCGATTTAGCGATGTCCGTCTGTCCGTCTGTCTGTTCGTCTGTCTGTCCGTCTGTCCGTCTGTCTGTCCGTCTGTCTGTCTGTTGAAATCCCTACTACTTTTAAAATTGAAGAGCTAGATAAATGAAACTTATAACTTAGATTACTAATATACCTACGCTGTATGTGCGAAAAAATTGGCGAGATCGGTCCATTGTGACCTATGATCCGACCACTTATGTTCAAATACCTCATATAAAATGTACATATAAAGATCAATTTTTATGTATACGTGCTTAGGTAAACTTTTTTGGTCAAATATATATTGATATCATGTTCAAATACATGATAATAATGTTTTCCGGCGAAAAGACTTGTGGTTCACAAAAAAAAAATCGAAATTCGGTACACCTACCCATTTGTAAATATGGGTATCAAATGAATGGAAATTCTTCAGCGATTGAATGTTTGTAGTTATTTTCAGGATTCGTATACCCTGGTGACCTATATATCACTTTGAATGGTAACCACACATATGTGTAGGGTATTTATAGTCGGCTTAGACCGACTATAATTTTGATAATCCTAACTATCATAATAACACCTACTTTAAAATTTCCCATGTGATCTAACCTTCCCAACTGGTTGTCAATTACTGTAGTTGTGTTGCAGCAAGTTCGTCTAGGCTGTAGAGTCTCTACAGTGTTCAAATACGAGAATTGCACTTTGTATAAAAATTAAATCAATGGATTTGTGTATTTTTATGCGCCATGCCCTTACGTCACAATTAAAGTTGATTGTTTTTAGTCGACCTTAAAATAGAGTAGAGCCCGACAAATTAGTTTTTGCATTACTATTTTTTAAATTTTTAGTAAATTTTTTTTTTTAGTACATATTTTGTATTTGTATATAAGTTTGGATTCTTTTAAAGTACAATATGGAGAAAAACATTTATCGTCAACTTAACAATTTTTATAATTAAATTTAGGTTAAAATAACAAGAGAGAACATTGTTTTGAGAATTAAATTATAAATTAACAAAATAAACATTAATAAATTTATCATTGAACTTAATATTAAAAGAATAAAGAATAAGAAAAATAGAAGAGGAAAGTATTAAAGAGATATATAGGTAAAAAGAAATATAGGCCTAAAAGTTAATAGAAGTTTGTTTCGGCAAATAAGTAATACAAATATAAATTATTAAGGGTGATTAGAAAAATATGACAAAATGACAATAGATTTTATATTTAACGGTAGCGAATTCCAGAGTTTTATGGCGTTGATGAAAAACAGTCTTTTAAAGTGCAAATAGGTATATTTTGGTATTATTAAGTTACAACATCTACTAGAAACACTGAGACGTAGCTTTTGAAAGAGATAAGATGGGGTCTTACAATTAATTAACTTGTGTAAAAAGATACAACTCCTTGCGTTCAAATAGTTTGTAATGGTACAACCCAAAATATCTTTATTTTTTTCCGATATATGTTCCGAACGTCTAAAATCATAAATAAATCTAGCAGCATCATTAAATGAGACTAGTAATTTATGCGATGAGTGTGAGTCAAGTTTACTATATACTAATTCCGAATACGTAATTATCGGGCATATTAATTGAATAACAAGTCGTTTCTCTGTCTCGCAGCGAATAGATTTGGCAGATAGTCTGAAACATCTAAGTGTTAAGTAAATTCCTTTAATAATATTATTAACATGGTCAGTACATGATAGAGTTTACATAAAATCCCAAAATTTTCACTTTGTCAACTAATTGTATTTTTTGTCTCTTAGAAATATGGCAGGTCGATATCATCCTTAGAGATAGGTAAAATATATGATTTATTAGCATTAAGGCACAGACCATTGTCAAATGCCCAAATGCAACAAGATCTTCATTTAATCTACAACATAAATCTTCAACTAGTCCAATACGATTCGACGAATACAAATGGATGTCATCCGCATAAGCATACAGTTTTATGTCGCAACGCACGGAGAAAATGTCAGCAGAGGCCCAAGGATACACACAAAAAATTTTACCAAAAATTTCACCAACTACCAGGATTCATCATATTGATGAATTCATTCATTGAATTAAAATCGTATTTTATAATGTTTTTCATTTTCAATATTTTTAACATCAAATTTCAAAAACAAATTTTTCTCCATTTACACATTTATGTATTTAAAATTCTTAGTGGATTTATAGAATTTAATTTCTAATTATTCGAAGACTCCATTTCATCATATTAATGAAAAAGACAACATCATATTGTTGAATTTTGTTCATCAAACCATATTTATTTAAATATCATAAATCATATAAGAATTATAAATACGTAAATGTGTAAATGGAGACTAATTTTTGCTTGAAATTTCTTGATATAAAAAATATTAAAAATGAAAAACACTGAAAAAATACTATTTTAGTTCAATGAATGAAATCATCAATATGATGAATACTGGTAGTTGGATTTTTTTTTTTTTTTGTGTGTAGATCCTTGAGACACTCCGGCTTTAATAACATTAAAATCAGAAAATACACTGTTTATTTTAACTCTCTGCTTTCTGCACTCAAGATAGCTCGCAATTAGCATTACTGAATTATGGTTAAAACCAAAAATTGAATCTAGCTTCTTAATTAAAATGGATGGATTGACGCAGTCAAAGGCCTTGGAAAAGTCTAATAAACATAGTAGTCATATCACCAATATCATATGACATGCGTATAACATCAAGAATTTTGAGCATAGCAGTCGCGCAGTTATGTCCAGACCGGAAGGCAGATTAGTACGGTGATAGTAATTTAAATTTGTCTAAGTGCTGATTAATTTTCTTAGCCATAAGGGACTCACAAACTTTTGAGTCCCAGGATACTAATGGCTAGTTTTTTTTCTTAATTTTTACCTTTATTTAGCGTAAACACCTTTTAAAATTCTGTAATTACGGAGCCTTTTTCTATATAATTTAATTAGTTAGTTTTACGCCTTTAAAAATTAAAGTAAACATTATTTACTATCTTCAGATTACTAATATTCTGCAAGTGACGCTTCTTTTTTAATTTTGCGACGTTGGACGTTCGTCCTTTTATAAAAATTTTGAACTTCTTTGGTTCATTTTGCGTGTTATTAAATTACAAACTACCAATATAATCAGCATTTTGACATTTTAATCTTCGTAAAACTGTCAAAAAAGAGTTGGTGTACATTAATATTAAATTTGACTTTAAATTGTCTTCAAATATGCGATTTCTATTTTGAAAAAAGATTCTGAAGAATACGCAATTCGAGTTTTATATATTTGAGTTCTACATCAAAATGTATCCATATTAATTCGAATTCAGAAATTATAGGCGCATAATCATAGACAATTAAAACTAAATTCAACTTTTTTGAGAATTTTCAAATTTTTAGATGAATTTCATAGATTTTATATTAAGCAATCTTGAATTCGTAAATTCAGGTTTTAGTAGGGGAAGAGGGGGAAATTAAAAAAAAAAATACAAAATAATATATAAGTGATCAAGTGATATTTAATTATATAATATACATTTTATTAGTATAATTTTGTAAAATGCGAGTTAAAACAAAGCCTCAAACTACCAAAGACTTTAATTGCTGTTGTAAATACCATATGATCTATATCTCTGGGATCCGAACGATATGTCGGAATTTTAAAAGCCTTTTGGCTGCAACAAAAAATGTCGAAAAAAATTTTAAACTTTGTAACTAAAAATAAACAAAAAATATTTTCTGTAGAAGCAAAAAATGTCGAAAATACAAATGGGCGATGGGATACGACTCACTTTCTGCGGTTTCAATGGAATTTTGGGTTCGAGATATGCGTTGATCGTTTTTTTATATATTTACCACTTTTTCCAGATACTGTGTTTCAAAGTTACAAAAATGTGGGTCGAAGATAACTTGTGTATGGTGGTTCATATTAAAATATAAGAGATATGCTAGAAAGAGATGCTAGAAAATTCGCTAAGGTCTTGTTTTAAAACTTATAACACGCAGAGAAATAATATGGTTGCGACATGATCGCGACAACCATGCTATGGCCTTTACAATCATACATGGTTGTCACAATCAAAGTATAGTATTTTCAATTTTATTTCAACAATAATAAGGTCGCTAAAATCATATTATAGTAGACAATTTATTATAAAAACCAAAATATGGTTGATAAGAACCATGTTATGATTACGATAAAAACTGCCACGAACAAAATATGGTCAATACCAATCATACCATGATATTATCATAAATTTGAAAATGTTTGATATTTTTAGATGATTTTTTACCATATAGGATCTAATGATAAACAAGAAAATGATTTATGTTTATTTAAAGCATAGTCTAATGATCAAAATTACTAACTTTTTTCGGTTATTCTACTATATAAGTTTCGTCTAAAAATGTTAAAATAAATAAAATTTTATAATTACTGACATTTTTTTTTTCAAAATGGTTATGTAATAGAAAATAAATGAGTAAGCAATAATAAAAATAAGCCTACTTAAAATATGAATTACGAAAATATTTTAATATTTTTTATTATATCGTCGTTGTAGAATGAATAGTCACCAAAAACATTTTTATGAAAAACTTAATTTTCGAGTTTGTTGATTAATATTATGGGGCCTATTATGATTAGCGAAGCGAATGTACTTGGCGAAGCGAACGCTTTGGCGAAGCGAAAGCAATTTGGCGAATGTACTAATTTTTATGGTTTTAAAAGTAGGCAACACTTACAACATTGACGGATAGAATTACCATTTCAGAGTTGAAAAAAATAGTATCATGTTGCGTACTTTTAGTACTGCCTTTTTTTAGAACAGATACTATTTTATCTTAATATCTATTTTTTTATTATTAAAAAACCATTTAATATTATTTATGGTTTAAAAAACGTTAACTCGATTCAGAACAATAATACTTGATATTTTTTGTCTATAAATGATTAAAAAGTATCCAAATAAACTTCGGAACAATTCAAATTAGTTAAAATGTACAGTAAAATATGTTTTTAAATGTTAATATTGGAATTATTTTTACATAAAAATAAATACTTTTTATTAAAAAAAGTAGTTTTTTTATTTGGAGCAATACTTCTTTTATTTTAATTTAAAGAAACCCTAGAGTTTCAAAACAGCTGATGTGAATATACTTGTTTAGAAAAATAATAAAAATGTTCCAAAAAAACGATGGGCCCAAAGCAATCAAAGAAGAGCGTGTTAAACAGAAGCCAATGCGGTGTGCAGAAAGCTGGAGCGACGACGAGGAGGAAGACTACAATAAGTTACAGTGATGGTGGTCTGTCCTCCTCTGTGGCTGTAACTTCGCGCGATGAACCAAGCTGCATCCTCAGCAGCAGTCGGAGCAGTTCCAGACATTTCTTTTATTAGTGTTAAGTTTAAAATCAAAATAAAAAGAGTGAAAAAAATTGTTTTTTTTTACGTTTATTAGTTAGGTCACAAAAACTCAAAATTATAGACATCCTTCTATAAAAACTAAAGGATAAGATAAATTGAAAATCAGAAAAAGCCTAATAAACAAAAGCACAAAAGAAAAAAAAATTAAAAATCAAAATAAAAACAATAGAAAAACGTTCGCTTCGCCAAAACCATTCGCTTCGCTAATCATAATAGGGCCCTATAAAAAGTAAATGATGCATTTTTAAAGTTGAAAAATCAATTAATAGATTTACATTTTCTTATCATGTGGTAAAAAAAATCGATTAAAAATTGATAGATTTATAAAGTATTTTGTAAATGAATATTTGGCATTTTGAAAATGTATTTGGATAATTTTCGTTCTACAACGACAATATCTGAATAAAATATTAGAATATTATTCCAATAATATAATATCATACTATATTATTAATATATTATGGCAAAATGCATGAATATTTTTTATTCGGACATCAAATAATGCAAAACATCTAAAATGAATAAATCCTGCCAAATGTAAAGAGAATTTCATTCATAATTTGCAAACTATTCGGAAAAAAACGATTTCTAAAATCCGATCGCTACAATTCGTTCGGCAGATCTAAAAATAGAAAATGCATACACACAAAATCAGTGAAGTGAGTAGCGCAAACATCAAACGAAAACAGAGAACAGCGCAAATTCGAGAAATGAGAGTCAATCATTTGTGAAAATATTTGTGCAGACCGCTCTCAAAGTGTAAATAATTTGTGCAAACCGCTCTCAAATGCACGCTGTTTTCGTACCCCCGCGTAATGATGGACGCTGTTTTGCACAGCTTTTCAAAACTTGACTATCTTATAGTATTTAAAGTCTTTGGTTGCGGATGCTGGAGTTGCGCGGCGGACAGTGCGGCGTCGTAGTTCAGTCTTAAATGTGTTTAAAGTCGATGTGCGAAAGTAGTTGATTTGCGATTAGTGTGAATATTTGCTAATATACCTATTTGTTTTAGATTTAAAAACATAAATAAATATAATAAATTGAAATGTTAATATTTCTTTTCATTGGTTTACTGTAGTAAAAATGTATTAAACATAGTAAATTCATATGTAGAAGATTGTAAAAAAATCATTATTGTACACAGTAAATTAAAATGAAACATAGTAAATTTATAATATTTGACAATTTGAAAAATTTACATGAAAAAATAATGATGTTACTATAACTAAATTTGACTTTATATCGTTAAGATATATAACGAATCATAACGGATTTACAATGTTTTTTCCCTGAATGTTGGTAAGGAAATTCTTCTTCGTAAACCCTGTTGACCTATGCACTACTTTTTACATCATCAGATTTGTGTAGGGATTTTTTTTAGTAGGATTTGACCACACCTACAATCACAAATCCCCTACATCATAATTTCTCTTGTGACCTAACCTTACTTACTGGTTATTATTACCCTTTTGTGACAAAAAAACATTTAGAAATTGAACAAAAATGTACTGAAAGTGTTCTTGGCACGCGGTATATGCAATTGTATACATAGTCTACACAATTGTATATATATACTACATTATCTACGTAATTGTATATTGTCTATAATTGTCTACACAAAATTGAAATACAATTCCGAAAAACACGAAGTTACCCAACCCAGGTTCCTTAATATGGCATCAACTTTTTTTTCTTCCACGGTAGTGATGATCATTTGCAAGAGCATGGCAAGAAATGGTAATCTTGTTCTGGCACACTTAGTCTTGCTCTTGCATAAGTTCATATAATCTTGTTCTTGCTATGCCATTCTTGCTCTTGCTGCAAGAATCTGGCAAAATTTTACTTTTTAAATTTTAATAATAGATGGTAGACACTTATCTTAAACTGCATATTAATTATGAAAATGAAATGTACACTAATTGTATTAAGGTTACGTATTTTTTCCAAATTTCAATGTCTTCAACAAAAAAAATTTTTTTTTTCTAACACAAAAAATAAAAATCCAAAAACATAATAGTTTGAATTATATTTTAACAAACATTAACAAATAAAAATAATTGTATTAATCAATTGATGTTGATACACACTCATACGGTACAAAGCGAACACTAACAGGAAGAATAGAATACAACAATAACGAATTGCGATGCGTATACACACTAGACTGATTCAAAAACCAAAAATCTTAAAATGTTTCGCTCCTCGTCGACTTTCAGAAACTATGACCTCTAAAACTGAGAAGAACTTAAAACCAAAAAAAAGTCATCCTGTGATGCAAAGAGCTTAAGGACATTTTGAACTTTTAACGACTATTTTCAATAACATTATTATTACTCCAAGTGAAAAAAGACATCACTCAATTTTCTTTTTTTAGTTGAAACTTTATTGCAACTTTTACTGTAAAAAAAATATTTTTTTTTTCAATACAAAAATAAGTAAAAATTTAGAAAATTAATTTTTATAATATGATGCCATCAAAATACCATCTTGAAATGTGTTCATAATTTTAAAAAGGGTCCTTTTTAAGGACATCCATTTTGAAGTGCACGGATAATGACCACGGGCCACATGTTCAAGATTAGAAGTTACAACTCAATTGCTCTAAAAGCTTGTTATATTAGCTTCCAACATATACTTTAAATATGTGTGAACTTGACGACCATGAATTACACCTGTGTCCATTATTACTCAGAATATGAGTAAAAGAACAATTTATTTTCGTATTTTCCTAACATAACTACTGTGAAGTTTAGACATTTAACTTTTTCTTCTTATTTTTTTGCATTACCAATCTTTTTTTATTACTATATAGTATTTTTTTTAATCTTAATATGTATATTTGACTTCGATATAAAAAAAACTAATCATCAAAAAGAATGACTAAAATAGCATTTTGGTAATAATTTTGAAATTTCCCACTATACCCAACATTTTTCAACATGTCCGAAATTGAGCACTTTTGAAAAATCGCTCAAAAATCAATTAAAATGCATATAAGTGGAATTATGTTAATGCAGAAAGATAGCTCATGAAGCAGTCTGTGGAATAGACTCTTCAAAAGAATTAAAAGCAATTATTCAAATGTCCTTTTTTTGGAAGAAAATCAGAACGTGTCCCACTTTAACCCAGGCTCCCCTAATAAAAGTATAAGTGATTAATGAAAAAAAATAATTACATTTTAAAATCTAGTTTCCGTTTTATTTGCATTAATAAAACTTTTCTGGACGAAACTGTTCCAATAGGCATCGATGTACGTCATTGAACTTTTTTGGATGAAACTGTTAAAATGAGCGTAGATTCACATCCATGTACGTCGTTCCAATGGGCTCAGTTTCAACCAAAATAGTTCCATTAATAAGTGTTCGTAATTACTATTATAATCTGTAATACATTAATGTCCATTAATTAAAATAAAAAATATTTGTTCCGTTTTTTGCTTCAATTTCACTTTTTTCAATTTTATTGTAATTATAAAATGTAATTTTATTCTTCAATTAATTGTAATTGCAAAATTTTCAATTACAATTACATGTAATTTAAATTGAAATTTTAACAATTAGAATTACATGTAATGTTATTGAAAATGTTTGTAATTTTATTGCAAAAATATTGTTTTTGCGGGTTCAAAGTCTTTGCCATATACAAAGCGCTATGTACTGGGGATTGAAACAAACAACAATTGACAAAAACAAAAAGTTGTTGGCTGACCGTAAAGCTGTTTCGGAAGCTACCAAGCTTCCACATTAGCGATCTTTTGCACAATTTCTGCATAGCAGAGCCTATAAGATCATTTTGTGCAATGAATTAAATGCGAATTTGTTCATGCACAAAACAACCAGGCAAAACTTGCAAAAATTGAACCAACTTTATGCTTGTCAATTGTTGTTGTCACATTGCAGCAAGCATCATATAGGCTGTAGTGTCACTACAGATTCAAATACGACCACTGCACGCGTATTAAATATTAAAATCTCACGATTTTATGATATTTTTATGCGCTGTGCCCTGCGAATGTATAAATTGTTGTTTGTTTTTCGACCTAAAATAGAGTAGTTGCAAAAATAATTGTGAAAAGTTAATGTAAAAAGTTGTTGTTAAATGTTATTTAGTTTTATCTATTGCATGGTTAACTTAATAAGCGTCACGAAAAATATTTCAATATAAAATATTATTTATAATAAAGTTTTCCATATATTGTCTTGCTTAGTGCGCAAGACAATTCAGCGCACTAAGCAATGTGCGAGAAAGAGATGGAAGATCAGCGCATTAAAAACACATAAGTGCGAGTCAAATGCCAATAGCATGCGTCATTCACGAAACGAGTAGAAGGTTCTCTAAACATGTCGAAGCTTGTCGAAACGTTTCAAACTGATGCATGCAGTATGGAAGTGCACGGTATCTCAGGCACACAACTCAGTACTATTGGAAAGTGGTCGAGTATGTCTCGTGTGAAAACAATGTCAAGTTAAATAGTGGACATGTAGCAGTTTTTTTATATTGTATTTATTTTTGTACATTTTTTGTACAATATATCCAGATACAAACTATTAGAACAGTTTTCCATTCCACAACAGCCACATCCAAAAAATATTATAAATTTAATTTTAATTACGTTTTTTTTCATGTCAAATTATCTAAATTTTAAGTTCAGTCCCTCAGAAGCAACCTATTAAAGTCAGCCGAGTTAAGTATTCACCAGGAGATTACGCAGTTTATATTTTCCCCATCATGTTTCCCAATAATGCGGACATCAGATGCTAAGAATTTTATACGATCCACGACATTATTTCAGTATAAAATTGTATATCTCTGCGTGTATTTCCCTTCATTGAAGATATCCCCAACCATAATATGCCTGTGCAAGCATCGCTCTTATAAAAATTGAACGAAAAGTTTGCTAAAATTGTGTCAATTTCTTAAGCGCCTATAATATGAATAAACGAGCAGATAATTAACCAAACAGGTGGCATATTTTTGGTTTTGAAATCATTTTTTTAATTGTCAGTTTTCTTTATTTATTTTTATTTAAAAATGGTTTATGAATATAAAAATTAAATAGCAATGTACGACTTCTGTTGGCATATGTCATATACTATAGTTTGTGCTTATGTGGGTAATCGCACGTTTACGTAAGCTGGCATGTGTCAGTTCATTTCAATTATAGTTAGCCCTTAACTGCGATAAAAAGTTCGATCTTTTTGCTTTATCACTAGTATTTTAATTTTAATTTTCATTTCGTAAACCCTGTTGACCTATGCACCACTTTTTACATTATCAGATGTGTAGTAGGATTTGACCGAATATAACATAAATAATTCTTACTAACTTTACCACACCTACAATCACAAATCCCCTACATCATAATTTCTCTTGTGACCTAACCTTACTTACTGGTTATTATTAACCTTTTGTGACAAAAAAAAAACATTTAGAAATTGAACCAAAATGTACTGAAAGTGTTCTTGGTACGCAGTATATGCAATTGTATACATAGTCTACACAATTGGTTCCTTAATAACCCATGTTCCTTAATATGGCATCAACTTTTTTTCTTCCACGGTAGTGATGATCATTTGCAAGAGCATGGCAAGAAATGGTAATCTTGTTCTTGCACACTAAGTCTTGCTCTTGCATAGGTTCATATAATCTTGTTCTTGCTATGCCATTCTTGCTCTTTCTGCAAGAATCTGGTAAAATTTTACTTTTTAAATTTTAATAATAGATAGTAGACACTTATCTTAAACTGCATATTAATTATGAAAATGAAATGTACACTAATTGTATTAAGGTTACGTATTTTTTCCAAATTTCAATGTCTTCAACAAAAAAATATTTTTTTTACTAACACAAGAAATAAAAATCCAAAAACATAAAAGTTTGAATTATATTTTAACAAACATTAACAAATAAAAATAATTGTATAAATTGGTACACACTCATATGGTACAAAGCGAACACTAACAGGAAGAAGAGAATACAACAATAACGAATTGCGATGCGTATACACACTAGACTGATTCAAAAACCAAAAATCTTAAAATGTTTCGCTCCTCGTCGACTTTCAGAAACTATGACCTCTAAAACTGAGAAGAAGCTTAAAACCAAAAAAAGTCATCCTGTGATGTTGCGCAAAGAGCTTAAGGACATTTTGAACTTTTAACAACTATTTTCAATAACACTATTATTACTCCAAGTGAAAAAAGACATCACTCAATTTTCTTTTTTTATTTCAACTTTATTGCAACTTTTACTGTAAAAAAAAATTTTTTTTTTCAATACAAAAATAAGTAAAAATTAATAAATTAATTTTTATAATATGATGCCATCAAAATACCATCTTGAAATGTGGCAAGAACATTTATATTAAATCAACCAAAATATGAATTTTTGTTCATAATTTTAAAAAGGGTCCTTTTTAAGACCATCCATTTTGAAGTGCACGGATAATGACCACGGGCCACATGTTCAAGATTAGAAGTTACAACTCAATTGCTCTAAAAGTTTGTTATATTAGCTTCGAACATATACTTCAAATATGTGTGAACTTGACGACCATGAATTACACCTGTGTCCATTATTACTCAGAATATGAGTAAAAGAACAATTTATTTTCGTATTTTCCTAACATAACTACTGTGAAGTTTAGACATTTAACTTTTTCTTCTTATTTTTTTGCATTACCAATCTTTTTTTATTACTATATTGTATTTTTTTTAATCTTAATATGTATATTTGACTTCGATATGAAAAAAACTAATCATCAAAAAGAATGACTAAAATGGCATTTTGGTAATAATTTTGAAATTTCCCACTATACCCAACATTTTTCAACATGTCCGAAATTGAGCACTTTTGAAAAATCGCTCAAAAATCAATTAAAATGCATATAAGTGGAATTATGTTAATGCAGAAAGATAGATCATGAAGCAGTCTGTGGAATAGACTCTTCAAAAGAATTAAAAGCAATTATTCAAATGTCCTTTTTTGGTAGAAAATCAAAACGTGTCCCACTTTAACCCAGGCTCCCCTAATAAAAGTATAAGTGATTAATGAAAAAAAATAATTACATTTTAAAATCTAGTTTCCGTTTTATTTGCGTTAATAAAACTTTTCTGGACGAAACTGTTCCAATAGGCATCGATGTACGTCATTGAACTTTTTTTGGATGAAACTGTTAAAATAAGCGTAGATTCACATCCATGTACGTCGTTCCAATGGGCTCAGTTTCAACCAAAATAGTTCCATTAATAAGTGTTCGTAATTACTATTTTAATCTGTAATACATTAATGTCCATTAATTAAAATAAAAAATATTTGTTCCGTTTTTTGCTTCAATTTCACTTTTTTCAATTTTATTGTAATTATAAAATGTAATTTTATTATTCAATTAATTGTAATTGCAAAATTTTCAATTACAATTACATGTAATTTAAATTGAAATTTTAACAATTAGAATTACATGTAATGTTATTAAAAATGTTTGTAATTTTATTGCAAAAATATTGTTTTTGCGGGTTCAAAGTCTTTGCCAGATACAAAGCGCTATGTACTGGGGAATGAAACAAACAACAATTGACAAAAACAAAAAGTTGTTGGCTGACCGTAAAGCTGTTTCGGAAGCTACCGAGCTTCCTCATTAGCGATATTTTGCACAATTTCTGCATAGCAGAGCCTATAAGATCATTTTGTGCAATGAACTAAATGCGAATTTGTTCATGCACAAAACAACCAGGCAAAACATGCAAAAATTGAACCAACTTTATGCTTGTCAATTGTTGTTGTCACATTGCAGCAAGCATCATATGGGCTGTAGTGTCACTACAGATTCAAATACGACCATATATTGTCTTGCTTAGTGCGCAAGACAATTCAGCGCACTAAGCAATGTGCGAGAAAGAGATGGAAGATCAGCGCATTAAAAACACATAAGTGCGAGTCAAATGCCAATAGCATGCGTCATTCACGAAACGAGTAGAAGGTTCTCTAAACATGTCGAAGCTTTCAAACTGATGCATGCAGTATGGAAGTGCACGGTATCTGAGGCACACAACTCAGTAGTATTGGAAAGTGGTCGAGTATGTCTCGTGTGAAAACAATGTCAAGTTAAATAGTGGACATGTAGCAGTTGTTAGAATTTATAATTAGTAAAGCTGTTTATTAATGTAAATTAATAAAGTTATTTATTATAATTTAAACCAAGCGTGTTTTTATATTGTACATAATCCAGAGATACAAACTTTTAGAACAGTTTTCCGTTCCACTACAGCCAAGTCCAAAAAATATTATAAATTTAATTTTAATTACGTTTTTGTTTTCATGTCAAATTATCTAAATTTTAAGTTCAGTCGCTCAGAAGCATTCGTTGACGATGGATGTGTAATAAATTATTTTTAACCTATTAAAGCCAGCCGAGTTAAGTATACACCAGGAGATTACGCAGTTTATATTTTCCCCATCATGTTTCCCAATAATGCGGACATCAGATGCTAAGAATATTGTACGATCCACGACATTATTTCAGTATAAAATTGTATATCTCTGCGTGTATTTCCCTTCATTGAAGATATCCCCAACCATAATATGCCTGTGCAAGCATCGCTCTTATAAAAATTGAACTAAAAGTTTGCTAAAATTGTGTCAATTTCTTAAGCGCCTATAATATGAATAAACGAGCAGATAATTAACCAAACAGGTGGAATATTTTTGGTTTTGAAATAATTTTTTTAGTTGTCAGTTTTCTTTATTTATTTTTATTTAAAAATGGTTTATGAATTTAAAAATTAAATAGCAATGTACGACATCTGTTGGCATATGTCATATACTATAGTTGGTGCTTATGTGGGTAATCGCACGTTTACGTAAGCATGTGTCAGTTCATTTCAATTATAGTTAGCCCTTAACTGCGATAAAAAGTTCGATCTTTTTGCTTTATCTCTAGTATTTTTTTTAAATTTTGATACAATAATAATTTAGGATGATGATACGATATTTATATATTTATCATATCGATATCGCAATGTTTTTCGAATAAATCTCGATATTCGATCCAGAACCGTTTTTTTCTCGTTTCGAATAAAGTTCATAATCTCGTAATGATATCTGTGTACATCTTATATATTTTTTTTATTTGTAATGGGTTAATGCACTGCGACCTTATAGGGTCTATGGTGCCCCGCTGGGAATCACAGTTGATAGTGTTGTCAACTGGGGTACCTCCCTAGTAAATTCAGTAGTTTCCTGATCTGCTGAATATTGATTATGTAATACGCAGTTATTAGGGTTTCTGGTATATGTGTTACATCTTTCTACAGGACCTCCACCAGGCCAATCTCAGTAAGAAACCTAATTATTTCATTTGGTTTAATTTCCCTGATATCGGTTTGGCTCGGTTGATAGAATCCAAGAATTTTCTTCCTTGTGCGCATTAGAGCTGTACAAGTTTCCAGAATGTGCACTGGGTTCTCAACCTCCTCCAAACGGAATCTACATGTGATGTCGGACTGAATACCCATCCTTGTAAGATGTTCTCCAAGTCTGCAGTGACCTGTGGGAAATCCTGTCAAGATTCTTAGGTTGTTCTTCGTTAATTTAATATACTCTTTAAAAATTTTGAGGTTGTAGGTCCCGATAAGTTTCTTTGATTGTCGTAGCTTTGGTAACCCCAACCATAGCTCTTCTCTTATATTTGACTGTTCCTCCCGCAGTATCTTTTTGATCACACTGTCGCCGATCCCACAGAAAGGTTCTGGGCCTATGAGCTTTGTTGCGGCCCCTTTTCTGGCTAACTAATAATACAGGACTGCTATATTCTTGTTGTTGAAGTTTCTGTCAAAATTGAACTAGATACATCTATCAATAGCGTATATTTCCGCTGAAAAGATGCTGGTAAGTCTCCCCATTGATTCAGAGTATTTGGTTCTGCGCCCATGTACTCCTGCTCCAGTTCCTTCATCAGTTAATGATCCATCTGTAAACCACGTGATCATATGCTTTTTCATATCATATGTATCCGATATGTTCTTCCTTTGCTTTTTGTTAATAAGTTTAGTCGTGAAATTTTTCACGAAATTAAATCTCTTAGTCTTGTGGTCCTTTATGGTTGGGATTTCTGGGAGATGTTCAGATATAAGGCTAGCTTCCCTGACTCCCATATCTATTCCGTTATCTTCATTTTCCATGCGATACAGTGCTCCCTTCATTACCCCCTGTAAGAACAGGTGAAGTGGTTCTAGTTCTAGGAGTACCTCCAACGTCGCAGTATGGTTTACTCCTTTTACTTCTAGGGCGTTTCTTATACCCTCATGATAGGTATTATCAAAGGCCCCTTCTATGTCTAGGAATGCACATAATGCTGTTTCTTTTTGCTCCAAGGTTTTCCGTATAATATTTGTCAGTTGATACAGCGCAATTTCCGTAGATCTACCTGCTCTGTACGCATGCAGACATGCATGTACCGAATTAATTTTTAGAGTATTCTCTCTGATGTAGTTATCTATGTCCTTTTCCATTGTTTTAAGAACGAATGAGGTCAGGCTAATTGGTCTGAAGGATTCAGGGTGAGTGTGATCTTTTTTTCCCACCTTCGGTATAAATACAACATTGGCCCTCCTCCAGCTGCTGGGTATATATCCAAGTGCTAAACTGCTACTACTTATTCTTATCAGGTGTTTCATTAAATCATTCCTGCCCTGCTGAAGTAGGGCTGGAAATATTCCATATACACCTGGTGATTTGAAGGGCTGGAAGGTATGTATTATTAGCTGTTTCCCAGTCTTCTCTCCTGGGTACTATGCTTTCTACTGATTCATATTCTTGGGTATTCTCAGTGAAACCTGGAAAGTGAGTTTTGAGCAAAAGTGTCATATTTTGCTCCTTATTCTCGGTGTAGCTGATGTACTAGCAATGTTCTCAGAAAAGTTTTATAGGCTTTTCCTCTTTGCCTTCCTAATTTCCTTATTATATGTGGTCAGTAGGATAGTATAATCATTTATAGCATGGTTCATTTCTATAACCATGTTTTCAAGTTCTAGGTGGTGCCTAGCTGCTCTGCAGTTACTGATATGATCTATATTTGTTTTAAGTCTATATTTATATAACTCCCAGTATGTTTTCCTGGGATTTCTAATGTTACATACCGTAGATGTAAGGCAATCTATGTCAAACAGAATTATTCTGTGATCTGACATAGATGGTTCGTCCGATACCCTCCAGTTTTTATATAACTGGTCATGCTTCTGTTCCCGAAGGTAATGTCAAGAACTTCTTGTTCTACCCTTGTTATAAATTTTGGTGAATTGCCAATATTATATATATCAAGATTACTTCCTACAAGATATTCTAAAAGGTACTCACCCCTTCTGTTGATATCTGTACTTTCCCACCATTCATGATGAGCGTTCGCATTACTCCCGATAAACAATGGGAGACTCTTGCGACGACAGTGTTCGACCAGTCTTTGCACTTCTGCTGGTGGCGCGTGGTCTCATCTCCATCGAAATACCCAGCTCAAAGAGGCCTGAATGACTACTAGATCCCGCGTCAAGAGTTCTGAAAGACAAATATAGTTAATATCATTTCGTAATAGGATACAAGCCCTGGGATTTTCTTTCCTAACATCGCAAATTACCTTTGTATCCTTACTCGCCAGACCTTTGATCTGGCCCCAGAGGACTTGTTGCATTGTGGCAACCTGCGCGATTACAGCCGAAGCTGCCTTCGCATGATGCAGGTTAATTTGAGCTGTTTTGGTGCTGATCAATGTGCTTCTTAATTTCTTTCTTCTTCTAACAGAGTCGCTTCGTCCTCTGTTAGAGTCATGTCTCTAACATAACCCACATGCAGAGGAGTTATGTCGAGATCCGAAAAGTCACTCTCTGATTGTGGTATTCCGATGCTAGCGGCACCTTCTTCTATGTCCATCTGTTCGCCTTGTTGCAACAGTGGCTGTGCTGCTGCAGAGGTCGACGATGCTTCATTATCAGGAGGCGTGTGTTTTGCCCCGTTCTTTTTCTCGTCTCTACTTTTTGGGACATGCACATTCACGTTACCGAATATGTACTTCAGCACTCGCCCTGCCTTCTTAATCGCGTCTATTGATTGGCCATCTATTCCAGTCTGGAGTAGTTGGCCGTAAAACATCTTAATTTACCCGGTATACCTTCCATACACCAATCTTCAGACCATCATTCTTATTGTCCAGAAGGTTTAGTAACTTGCTGGTCTATTTACCTACGCTTCTTGGGAGGTAGATATTTATGATGTGCATATGTGGTATATCATCACCCAGATGTACCATCACCCAGATATCATCACCCAGATGTACCTTCCACGTCTTCAAATTGCCAGCTGACTGCTTAAGCCAGACTGCAGTATCCTGGTTGGAACATTCTACCAGCAGCATTCCTGGCTTGAAGGATATGCCCTCGTAACTCAGTTTGCACTTCCATCCGAGATACATTTCATACACGATCGCCTCCTACAATGTTGAGAGATCCTTGTTGGCTTCTCTTCAACAATTTTCGTCGTTGTTGGCGCTACTCGCTGTACTGTACTAGCCTGTTGTGCGATATTTTTTGCCTTGGGCGCTTCTGTTTTTGTCGTCTTCTTTAATGCCTGGGGATAATCATCATCATGGAGATGAGCCTCCATTATGTCCGCCAGTTATGTTGCAGGTGAGCCCTGCTGTTTCCGAAGAATTTGTTTAACTTTATTGTCTTTATCTGTAAATGTATAAATTGGGGAATTAAGATCGACCATGGTATAGCCCCTTATCATAAAAAGGCCTCCACTACTCGCTGAGGCGACCAGGTATCAGCAAGGCTCCGTTCTACTACAATCCTTTACCCTTGACTGTAAACGTCCATGGACACGGTTCGCCTTACATCGTGGACTAGGGGAATTTAGAACTATTTATGCTTCTGGATTACGCATTGAGGCATAATTCTCCGCATATCGTTCAGTTTCGCCCGACTATGCTAGCCAGCTCTCAGCAGAGACATGACCTAACTGAGACTGTTTCCAGCGGTAACCACTTGGAGGTCATAGCCGCACTTCTACTCTACCCATGCAGTTACGGCACGTATCTCTGTTGCCAGAAGATTACATGTTATCCCCCCTGCTCCGAATAGAGTGGCTGACCGCGTACATCTTTGAATTAAAACGTTGCAAAGCGTTGGGTGCAATAAGGGCGTTATCTGAAAATATAAGTTTTGATATATTTGCGTTTAAAGTTTTGATTATCCGTATCTCATAAAGTAATGAAGAAATTATTATTTCAAATTTTCCATAAAAATTTTAACTTTTAGCTTTCTTATGCACTTTGTTTTCAGACTAATATTAATATAAAAAATATATAATTGAAATAAAAAAACGAGAATAAAATTTGGGCGTATTTAGTTTTAAAGTTATAAACAAAGTTATACACCCAAAGAACGAATCAGTTGGGGCAACCGTCTTTTTTTTGCCAACCGATTTATTTCGTTCTGTCAACATTCGACTGATTCAGTTGTTGCAACACCGCGTATCACATAACACCACTAATAAATAGAATTAGCACAACCAATTTGTTTAGTTGTGGTAGCCAATTTAATTATAAGAAATTGTAGCCAATTTAATAATCGGAAATTGCCGACGATCCGTTGTGCTGCTGACTTCGTGTTTGCAACACGTTGAAGCGATAAGGGCTGCATATAGAAATACAAAATATAGAAACACAATAGCAAGTACTCTGTAGAATAGTATGTCTCTCGTTGAATAAGGTATATTTGGGCATGAAAAAACCGAACAGTAACAACTAACCAGTCTTATAACAATTCCAAATTTTCACGTGGCACGCGCTGTCCGTAGCACAAAAAAAAAACGAGTGAAAAATCTGAAGCTTGTGCGACTGATGTTGTCCTGCTTTGGCATTGCTTTTATACAAGACAACTGATTTCGCAGTTGAATCAAATAAATATTGGTTGCTACAACCTTATGTTATATAATTTAGTCAATATAACTATCTGTTAAGTCAATTAAATATTGGTTATGTCTCATTTTGAATTTAGTTGCCGTAGCAATGGAAATAAAAAAAATTGGAAATGGATTAAAAGTTTGTTTGACCAATCAATGTTGCAGTTGTATCTACGCTTCATACTACTGTTTACCATAAATGAACTTCAGTTAAGGCTGACTACATTTTGTAGATGCAAATGAATATTCGATGAAACAACTGAACGCCAAGCATATATTTTTTTGTGCGTACATAAATGAAAGCAACAAATATTGTACATTTTCTAGATATACCTATTAATATGAATGGATATAGATTTAAATTACGGTCAAAATGGCTCAAAATTAAATTGATTCGGTTTAATACTGACCCTGTAAAAATAAAAATATATATTTACTTAACGCTGTTATTGCATAAAACAAAAAAAAAAACTGTAAGCAATCAATCTGGATTTCACAGAAGGATTGCAAAAAGTGCGTTATTATATCTAACGCTCTTATTGCACCCAACACTTCAATTGTAGTAATATAGATATGAAATACCAATCGAGATCGAATGAATTTCTCGACATTTCGAAACAGTCTCGAATCGATATTGTATATACTCGATCATTAATAAAAAATATTTGTTTGAATATTTGCTACTTGCAAGAAAAATTTTTAATAATGATGCCAGTCGATAGGTGCTTTAAAAACAATGACAGGATTTTTCAAATTCGCACTTTTGGTTTTGGCTTTTGTGACTAGAAATATCCTAGAAATATCCTAGAAATATACGAGTTTGCACAGTATACTTGTAAATGTAAATAAACGCAAATGTCAAAAATTACACATTCGCCCCTTTGGAATGATAGTGACGATATTATCTTATGCCACACTTTTTTGTTTTAAATCTTACTGAAAACTTCACTTTAAAAACGTTGTAAATTTTTTTTTATTTATTTATTTATTTTTTCTTTTCAGTTACATTTTTCAAAGTGTCTTTAATATGGAACCAATGCATAAAAACCATGTCAAACTCTTTACTAGTTTATTGCAACTAGTGTTAATGACCTTTATATAACTGTTTTACTACAATTAATCTTGACAGCGTTCGCTCACGAGATGCACTAGTTCACTATCAAATCACAACATCAGTTCGACACGATTCGACATATTTCGAGAAGATTTAACACTTTTCGTGAATGATGATCTCTGTCACACATTGCTTCAGTAAACTGTCTCATAATACTGTTTACCACAAATATTACAGCTCTAAACAACAATTTATTTGATAATTAACATTAATTAGTTAATTACTTTTGGTCGTTAGACAGTGGTGAAGTGAACAACACAGGTGCCAGCAACACTTTCGAAATTCGAATATACACAACATATTATCAAATATTATACAAGAAGAACATCGAAAATATGTTGTATGCTGCTCCGGGGTTTTTGTACTTACTAAAGTCAATCGGAAAGAGTAAAATTTTATAAAAATATCGCCATCGCCGATAATAATAAAGAGACCGAAAATAATTATTATTTTCAAATATTTATGGAATGATGTACAAAAAAACTTAGGGTACCATTAGAAAAAATTCGATGAAAATGTTTCATTTCTGGCAATTTTTTTTTTTTAGGACTTATAAATTTTAAAATCTTTTTTAATTAATTATATTTCAAAATTATAAATAAAAGTCATCAATAATTATTATTTTTGATTAGTGATGATCATTTTCAGGAGCAATGCAAGAAATGGTTAACTTGTTCTTGCATACATGCCTTGCGCTTGGTCTTGCATAGGTACATATGATCTTATTCTTGCTCTTGTTCTTGCTGCAAGAATCTTGCAGAATTTTACTTTTTAAATTTTAAATAAGAGATGATAGACAAATATATTAATCTGTATATAAATTATGAAAACGAATGGAATTTGAACACTAATTGTATTTAGATTAATTATTTTCCATATTTTCAATGTCTTCAACCAATAATAAATTATTTTACTAAAAATCCAATAACATAAAAATTTTAATTTATTTTAACAGAAATCAAAAAATAAATAAAAATTGTATGAATCATGCGATGTTGACGAGACAATTGAAAATTTAAGGTCATAATAAAATGAACATATACATAATCAATTCAAGGAATATTTCGTATAGGCTTATTTCTGTTTTTGTCAGAGATTGAAAAACAAAAACCGTACGCTAAACGTACCATATGTCACTACATTGCAGGGTAACATTTTTATTTGGGAACACAAACTTAAACGCTACCATGCGAACACTTACACAATGGACACAACAATAACGAATTACGATGCGTATACAAACAATTCACTTTTCGTTGCAACCCACCATCACCATGACAACATACGGTCGCATTGTATCAGTACAGCCATCCAGTTGGCAACAACAACAACGAGTTTTCTATGTTGTACAAAAAATTTCCCGCCGAAAATTCTATCAAAAGCTTGGATGCTGCTTTATTCGAATTTTTGTTGTTGTTGCGTTTTTAAAAGAATCAGCCGATATATGAAAAAAAAACCCAAAAAGAAATACTGCAATATTATTAAATCGTTCATCAATATTATGAACTTTTTCATTACGGTTTTATGAACGCTTTATAAATTGGATGAATTTGGTCATTGGTTGGTGAAATATTCATAAAATTGATGAACAAATTCATAAATAGTATGAACTTTTTTTTTCTGTGTAGAACAGTGTAATTATTATTTATATAAATATTTATAAAAATCAAACATAATTATTATTTATGAGATTTATAGAAAAAATTTGAAAATATCAAAAAATATATATTTCACGGGATCGAAAAAAACATTTTGACACCCATACCCATATGTTAAATTATTTTTGACTTTTATAAATATTTATCAAGAATAATAATTTCTTACTTTTATAAATATTACTCAAAAATAATTATTATGTTTACTTTGATAAATACAAAACAAAAATAATAATTATTTAATTTGAGATTTTACCTTTCTGATTTTAATGATAATTGGGCAACTGATAAAGGGTATCAAGATATGCACCGACCATTTTTATTATTTTTTTCAAAATTACAAAAAATGGGTCAAACATCACTTTTGTATGGTTTCCGCGTCGCGTCAACTTTCTAAAACTATGACATCTAAAACTGAGAAGAAGCTTTTAAAACCCCAAAAAAGTGGTTCTGTGATGTTGCGCAAAGAGCTTAATGAACATTTTTGAACTTTTAACGCATATTTTCAATAACATTATTATTACTGTAAGTGTAAACAGATATCAGTCAATTTTCTTTTTTATTTAATTTAAATCTCTTTCTAAAATTATAAATTTTTAGTTATCCGTTACAATGGCTTACCAAACACGTAAAATGTAGACATATTTTCGTATAGTAATTTTAACGATCAACATTTTTCTAATTTTATTTTAACGAGTTTGGGATAACATTTTTGTATTATTTCACATACAATTATCTTTAAAATGATATGTCACATTTATATTTTTAGATATCGTATTATTAGTAAATAGTAAAAGTATGCGCACCTAGCCTAAAAAATAAAATTGAATGAAATCAAAAAATAAAATTATATAAAGTGTTAATTTCTGGATCAATATCTTTGATAATATCTCTTTAACTTTAGAAGTTTGCTGATTAATTATGTTTGGTAAATATTTATATACACGTTATTCTATGTAAGGACAACTTAAGGATATAATGTTCATTAAAGGACTATTTTTGAAAACATAATTTTACCGCTTTTGTTACTATTTATTATGTACCAAAATGGTGAACAAATTATGTAAAACTTTTATAAGTTTTTTTAGTGGAAAAACTTAATAGTTTAAATTACACTACACAACAGCCATTCTGCGCAGCAGTCAAGGTTATTTTTGTATTATGTAAAATGATGTCCTTATTCTGAAAATATGGTTTAATAATGTTTCTTTGGATACGTTTACAAAATATGAGCCAATAACTTTTGGACTGAGCTTTCATAAAGGTGGTCACATACATCAAATGAAAGTTAATTCAATATCGAATAAACATTTCTTATAACATTTTTAAATTGGTTCATTAGTTTAAGAGAACTCGAAAGGAGAACTTAAAAAACATTTTTTTACACAAAAAATTAAGAAAAAATTCATTTAAAAAAATGGAAAAAAATCGAGAAAGTAAGATGATACACAAATTTTAATTTTTCAAAATTAGTTCACAGCCTTTCGAAGAAATTGAGCTATAAATGACAAAAATATATGGGTAACATTTGAGGATAAAAAAAGAAAGCAATATAATTGAGTGCTATACAAATATGCATAAAAATAAAAAATGTGAGCTGATCACGATTATTTTTTGAGCACCAACACCACTAATAAATAGAATTAGCACAACCAATTTGTTTAGTTGTGGTAGCCAATTTAATTATAAGAAATTGGCCAATTTACCTTAGCACTCCAACGTGTTGCAAACATGAATTCATCATCACAACAGCGTACCCGAGATCGGAAATTGCCGACGATCCGTTGTGCTGCTGACTTCGTGTTTGCAACACGTTGAAGCGATAAGGGCTGCATATAGAAATACAAAATATAGAAACACAATAGCAAGTACTCTGTAGAATAGTATGTCTCTCGTTGAATAAGGTATATTTGGGCATGAAAAAACCGAACAGTAACAACTAACCAGTCTTATAACAATTCCAAATTTTCACATGGCACGCGCTGTCCGTAGCACATAAAAAAAAAACGAGTGAAAAATCTGAAGCTTGTGCGATTGATGTTGTCCTGCTTTGGCATTGCTTTTATACAAGACAACTGATTTCGCAGTTGAATCAAATAAATATTGGTTGCTAGAACCTTATGTTATATAATTTAGTCAATATAACTATCTGTTAAGTCAATTAAATATTGGTTATGTCTCATTTTGAATTTAGTTGCCGTAGCAATGGAAATAAAAAAAATTGGAAATGGATTAAAAGTTTGTTTCACCAATCAATGTTGCAGTTGTATCTACGCTTCATACTACTGTTTACCATAAATGAACTTCAGTTAAGGCTGACTACATTTTGTAGATGCAAATGAATATTCGATGAAACAACTGAACGCCAAGCATATATTTTTTTGTGCGTACATAAATGAAAGCAACAAATATTGTACATTTTCTAGATATACCTATTAATATGAATGGATATAGATTTAAATTACGGTCAAAATGGCTCAAAATTAAATTGATTCGGTTTAATACTGACCCTGTAAAAATAAAAATATATATTTACTTAACGCTGTTATTGCATAAAACAAAAAAAAACTGTAAGCAATCAATCTGGATTTCACAGAAGGATTGCAAAAAGTGCGTTATTATATCTAACGCTCTTATTGCACCCAACACTTCAATTGTAGTAATATAGATATGAAATACCAATCGAGATCGAATGAATTTCTCGACATTTCGAAACAGTCTCGAATCGATATTGTATATACTCGATCATTAATAAAAAATATTTGTTTGAATATTTGCTACTTGCAAGAAAAATTTTTAATAATGATGCCAATCGATATGTTCATTACAAACAAACAACTAATGCCTTTACTCCACTTTTTTATCTTGTACCACTCAATGTTATTCTTGCAAATAGCAAAATTCGAAAAATTGAAAATCTTGTCATGCCAAAAGGGTGAACCTTTTCATTTTTTTCCACAACTTTTTATTGGTACAAATAATATAGTAGTGTAAAGCAATTAATTGTTTGCTTTTAAAGCACCTTTCATTGACATCATTTTTTTTTAAATAATTTTTTGAACTTTTGTTATTTGCAAGAAAAATGTTTGGTAATAATTTAAATAATGATGCCAGTCGATAGGTGCTTTAAAAACAATGACAGGATTTTTCAATTTTTCAAATTCGCACTTTTGGTTTTGGCTTTTGTGACTAGAAATATCCTAGAAATATCCTAGAAATATACGAGTTAGCACAGTATACTTGTAAATGTAAATAAACGCAAATGTCAAAAATTACACATTCGCCCCTTTGGAATGATAGTGACGATATTATCTTATGCCACACTTTTTTGTTTTAAATCTTACTGAAAACTTCACTTTAAAAACGTTGTAAATTTTTTTTTATTTATTTATTTATTTATTTTTTCTTTTCAGTTACATTTTTCAAACCAGTTACATTTTGGAACCATTGCATAAAAACCATGTCAAACTCTTTACTAGTTTATTGCAACTAGTGTTAATGACCTTTATATAACTGTTTTACTACAATTAATCTTGACAGCGTTCGCTCACGAGATGCACTAGTTCACTATCAAATCACAACATCAGTTCGACACGATTCGACATATTTCGAGAAGATTTAACACTTTTCGTGAATGATGATCTCTGTCACACATTGCTTCAGTAAACTGTCTCATAATACTGTTTACCACAAATATTACAGCTCTAAACAACAATTTATTTGATAATTAACATTAATTAGTTAATCACTTTTGGTCGTTAGACAGTGGTGAAGTGAACAACACAGGTGCCAGCCACATTTTCGAAATTCGAATATACACAACATATTTTCAAATATTATACAAGAAGAACTTCGAAAATATGTTGTATGCTGCTTGTACTTACTAAAGTCAATCGGAAACAGTAAAATAATAAAAGAAAAAAAAGAAGAATAAGAGACCGAAAATAATTATTATTTTCAAATATTTATGGAATGATGTACAAAAAAACTTAGGGTACCATTAGAAAAAATTCGATGAAAATGTTTCATTTCTGGCATTATTTTTCTTTTAGGACTTATAAATTTTAAAATATTTTTTTATTAATTATATTTCAAAAATATAAATAAAAGTCATCAATAATTATTATTTTTGATTAGTGATGATCATTTTCAGGAGCAATGCAAGAAATGGCTAACTTGTTCTTGCATACATGCCTTGCGCTTGGTCTTGCATAGGTACATATGATCTTATTCTTGCTCTTGTTCTTGCTGCAAGAATCTTGCAGAATTTTACTTTTTAAATTTTAAATAAGAGATGATAGACAAATATATTAATCTGTATATAAATTATGAAAACGAATGGAATTTGAACACTAATTGTATTTAGATTAATTATTTTCCATATTTTCAATGTCTTCAACCAATAATAAATTATTTTTCTAAAAATCCAATAACATAAAAATTTTAATTTATTTTAACAGAAATCAAAAAATAAAAAAAAATTGTATGAATCATGCGATGTTGACGAGACAATTGAAAATTTAAGGTCATAATAAAATGAACATATACATAATCAATTCAAGGAATATTTCGTATAGGCTTATTTCTGTTTTTGTCAGAGATTGAAAAACAAAAACCGTACGCTAAACGTACCATATGTCACTACATTGCAGGGTAACATTTATATTTGGGAACACAAACTTAAACGCTCCCATGCGAACACTTACACAATGGACACAACAATAACGAATTACGATGCGTGTACAAACAATTCACTTTTCGTTGCAACCCACCATCATCATGACAACATACGGTCGCATGGTATCACACTACATGTATGTATCAGTACAGCCATCCAGTTGGCAACAACAACAACGAGTTTTCTATGTTGTACAAAAAATGCTTCTTTATTCGAATTTTTGTTGTTGTTGCGTTTTTAAAAGAATCAGCCGATATATGAAAAAAAACCCCAAAAAGAAATACTGCAATATTATTAAATCGTTCATCAATATTATGAACTTTTTCATTACGGTTTTATGAACGCTTTATAAATTGGATGAATTTGGTCATTGGTTGGTGAAATATTCATAAAATTGATGAACAAATTCATAAATAGTATGAACTTTTTTTTTCTGTGTAGAACAGTGTAATTATTATTTATATAAATATTTATAAAAATCAAACATAATTATTATTTATGAAATATATAGAAAAAATTTGAAAATATCAAAAAATATATATATCACGGGATCGAAAAAAACATTTTGACACCCATACCCATATGTTTGATGAATGAGGTGTATAATTACCTCATTCATCAAACAGGTCAAATTATTTTTGACTTTTATAAATATTTATCAAGAATAATAATTTCTTACTTTTATAAATATTACTCAAAAATAATTATTATGTTTACTTTGATAAATACAAAACAAAAATAATAATTATTTAATTTGAGATTTTACCTTTCTGATTTTAATGATAATTGGGCAACTGATAAAGGGTATCAATATATGCACCGACCATTTTTATTATTTTTTTCAAAATTACAAAAAATGGGTCAAACATCACTTTTGTATGGTTTCCGCGTCGCGTCAACTTTCTAAAACTATGACATCTAAAACTGAGAAGAAGCTTTTAAAACCCCAAAAAAGTGGTCCTGTGATGTTGCGCAAAGAGCTTAATGAACATTTTTGAACTTTTAACGCATATTTTCAATAACATTATTATTACTGCAAGTGTAAACAGATATCAGTCAATTTTCTTTTTTATTTAATTTAAATCTCTTTCTAAAATTATAAATTTTTAGTTATCCGTTACAATGGCTTACCAAACACGTAAAATGTAGACATTTTTTAGTATAGTAATTTTAACGATCAACATTTTGCTAATTTTATTTTAACGAGTTTGGGATAACATTTTTGTATTATTTCACATACAATTATCTTTAAAATGATATGTCACATTTATGTTTTTAGATATCGTATTATTAGTAAATAGTAAAAGTATGCGCACCTAGCCTAAAAAATAAAATTGAATGAAATCAAAAAATTATATAAAGGGTTAATTTCTGGATCAATATCTTTGATAATATCTCTTTAACTTTAGAAGTTAGCTGATTAATTATGTTTGGTAAATATTTATATACACGTTATTCTATGTAAGGACAACTTAAGGATATAATGTTCATTAAAGGACTATTTTTGAAAAAATAATTTTACCGCTTTTGTTACTATTTATTATGTACCAAAATGGTGAACAAATTATATAAAACTTTTATAAGTTTTTTTAGTGGAAAAACTTTATAGTTTAAATTACACTACACAACAGCCATTCTGCGCAGCAGTCAAGGTTATTTTTGTATTATGTAAAATAATGTCCTTATTCCGAAAATATGGTTTAATAATGTTTCTTTGGATACGTTTACAAAAGATGAGCCAATAACTTTTGGACTGAGCTTTCATAAAGGTGGTCACATATATTTGCAAATATCTCGCGTTTAAAATAACACATATGATCAAATGTGACATCAAATGAAAGTTAATTCAATATTGAATAAACATTTCTTATAACATTTTTAAATTGGTTCATTAGTTTAAGAGAACTCGAAAGGAGAACTTGAAAAAACATTTTTTTACACAAAAAATTAAGAAAAAATTCATTTAAAAAAATGGAAAAAAGTAAGATGATACACAAATTTTAATTTTTCAAAATTAGTTCACAGTCTTTCGAAGAAATTGAGCTATAAATGACAAAAATATATTGGTAACATTTGAGGATAAAAAAAGAAAGCAATATAATTGAGTGCTATACAAATAGGCATAAAAATAAAAAATAAAAAATGTGAGCGGATCACTTTGTCATACCAGTCACGCCTTCTAAGAGGCTCTAAAATATTCTCACATATATTTTATAACTTGTAACCCATGGGTATAGGGTATAAACATATTATGCCATATGCTTTCACATGATTTTTTCTGTTCTCAAAACGTATCCATAGTTTTCTTTTATTTTTACATCATTTTATATAGAAATGTACAGGGTAATTTTGCAATATTACAAACTGTGCATCATCTTGCGTTTTTAATTGTTCGCCATTTTTTAAATACATTTTTTAATAAAATATTGCTCGACAAAATTGACATTTTTCGAGTTCTTCTATGGAGTTTTCTTAAACCAGTAAACCAATTCCAAACTATTGTAAGAAATGTTTATTGAATATTTAATTATCTTTCATTCGATATAACAATTGAGTTTATGGGTTTTTATTAAACGCGAGATATTTACAAATATATGTGATCACCTTTTTGAAAGCTCAGTACAAAAGATATTCCCCGAAATCTCGTAAACCTATCTGTAGAAATTTTTTTAATTTATATTTTTAAATTCTGCGAGTCATTTCCAATAATACAAAAATAATGGAATTTACTGCGCAAACTTTTTTTCTCATTAAAAAAAAAAAAATCAAAAAATCCTAAAAAATTATTAAATCGTAGTATTTATTAAAGTGTACCAACGACATTTTATTTATTTGATGTTAAAATACTCGGGAAGGATATCCGAAACATTTTCTTGAATATGTGGTGTGCATCAACTTTTGGGTTGAGAGAGTTTTAGACAGGAGTGCATTTTACTATGTACTAATAAAACGATATTTAAAAATATAATTGTGGTATATCATTTTAAAGATAATTATATGTGCAATAATACAAAAATATTAACCCAAACTCGTTAGAATAAAATTAGATAATTTTCGACCGTTAAAATTACTATAGTAAAAAAGTCTACATTTTACGTTTTTTCCAAGCCAAGAAACTGTAACGGTTAACTAAAAATTTATAATTTAAAAAATCATAATATCAGTAAGAGATTTTAAATTAAATAAAGAACTAAAATTTGGAGTTATCTTTTTACACTTGGAGTAATAATAATTTTTTTGAAAATAGTCGTTAAAAGTTCAAAAATGTCCTTTAAGTTCTTTGCGCAGCATAACAGGATCACTTTTTTTTACTTTTAAAAGCTTTTTCTCAGTTTTAGAGGTCTTAGTTTCAGAAAGTCGACGCGGAGCAAAAGAAAAAATAGTTCTAGTTTTTTTATACAAATTTTAATCAGTTCATATATAAATATTTCTTAAACTAGAAATGCTAGTCCGTTGCTGGCTCGTTTTAAAGTTAAGTTTTAGTTTTAAACGTGAACATGTGGTCCGTGGTCATTATTTTTGCACTTCAAAATTGATGTCCTTAAAAAAGAGCCTTTTTATAATTCTGAAAAAATCCAAAATTTTTGTCAATTTATTATAAATGTTCATGAATAATTTCAATATGCTATTTTGATGGCATCATATTTTAAAAAATAAAAAAAAATAAATTTATCGAGCAGTAAAAGTTGTAATAATTCTTGAATATATATGAGGCGTTGAATATGATAGTGGTGTGTCACACTTTGTTTATTTCGAGAAACAAGTGGTTTTACTAGATATCTTATAGTATATTCCACAAACATATTTTAGTACTTAGATTGGTTTTAATATATCACTAACACATTGCTCTAACTCGTGGAATACAAAAAATAAACAAATAATAGTTATTTACCACGGTTAGTTCAAAATTTAGTTCTACGTGAAATGAAAAAATTAGATGTTTAATTGTTTATTCATCATTAAGTATAACTAAATATTCACAAAATTATTATTTTTCTGTTCCTATTTACAGACCCGTGCGCAGAATTATCTCGTTGGGATAGGGGGGTTTTAGCTAACTTCATAAGAAAGGGGGTAGGGGAGGTAGATTTCTGTTTGGCCATACTCATGAACATATCATGTCGGTATCTGACGAGGCCTAAACTAAGTAAGATATCGGATGCACGATCTTCTTTTAACGGTGTTTCCTTAAGGAACTTTTGAAGGGTATTTGGTCCCGATTGGGCCATTTTTCATAGCATTGTTTCATACAAAAATTGCATTGTTAGGATCCGAGCAAATTGGTTTAATCGTAATAAAAACAGTATTCCATTAATGAAATCACGTATAACTTTTTTTGACAATTAAAAAGGCTTTGAAAAATATTCGTAATTTATATAATTTGAGATAATATAAAATAAAACCAATCTATTTCATTTGAAATTTGTACTCACATTTCATAAAAATATTTTCATAATATTGATAAAGTTATTTGAACAGAAAAGCGCCACATGCGAAAATGTTTGCATTGTTTAGTGAATTTATATATTATATATAAATTTCTATATTTTATTTTTGGGAAAAAAAAACAATTTTTTTTAATAAATAAGGTTGTTTTTGAAATATGAAAACAAACAAATTCAAATCTTAGAATATGATATTGGTAAAATTTTAGCTTCCCAGATGGCGTGGTTTAAGAAATTTGATGATTTATATTTGAAAAAATATGTATAAATTAATCAATTGAACAATAGTGAAGCAATAGTTGAGCAATAGTGAAGCAAAATAAAACACTGAAATCTCATTTAAAAGAAAATTGTCAAAAAAGTAGACATTCATTTTAAACTTGACTTTAAATTATCTTTGAATTTGAAATGAAAATGCAAAACATATTTTCATAATAAAAAAATGTTTGCGGCACATGAAGGGGGTAAACGAAATTATTTTTACAAATTCAAATGCGGATATTGTGGGAAAAGCAAATAATGCAAATAAATCCGGTAAAGTCAAATATTCTCTGATTTATGGCAAACAAAAAAATTAACAAGTTTTCAGTTAAGTAATCGATCATGTCAACGAAAAAAATCGAAAAAGTGGGAAAATAAATTTTGGACATTGCATGAAATTATTGCAAGTACAGTATTTGTATTCCATGAAACTACTGGAAATATTACAATTCGGTTTCGAGAGACCATCTTCTTAAATAGTAAACTTGAATCAGGTCGAAATTCAGGATTTATGAATCGTAAATTTGCGGCGAAAGTAAAGTGTTAGATCTAAGCCCAACAATCAATAAGAGATGTGTCAATAAAATTTAATATATTTCACATTTTCAATAAGTAAAGAAGAGATTTAAACTGAGATCATTTAAAGTTCCAAATAAATTCGAAGAAATGGATTAAAGATCCAAATAAACGAGCGAGGGACGATTGAAACCCGTATAGAACAATATCATGCAATTTGTTCAAAAGGATGTAACCCTCCAAACCGCGTTGAGCTATGTACAGATTTAAAATTTTTGTCTTATATAAAATCAATTATTCAAAAAATATTTAAATTTTGTTAAACTGAAATAAAGTAAGCGATAGTTGGAATAGTGTTATCAAAAATTTTAGAAGATATGTTGTCCAACGGCTGGTGGTGGGATGGAAGACTATAATACAGAATATATACGTTCAATCTCATTCAAAAATATAATTCTTTAACAATTTTTAAAAACTATTGCTCTTCATTTGTGATTTATTTTGTTTTACCGTGTTAACTTTTTAAGTTATAAATAAAAAAAAATGTATAAATAATTTCGTTTACACTTACATTTTATAGCTGAGATCTCTTTGAGTATGGATATAAAAGCGTTTTTCCAATATCAATTCATTTAAAGGTTTTATTCCCTATTGAAATTTTACTATGACATATTTTAAAAATCAATTTAAACTTATTTAAATGCGAATAAAAGCTGTAAATGGATTATTATCGTATAACCATATTTATACTCAATGATGTCTCAGCCATGAACTACATCCAACTTTTTTCATATGATCGACCCAAAATTTGATATGCACTTGCACAGTGGTTCAAAGTTAGAAAAAATGGACGAAAAATCACTTTTGTATGCTTGTTCATATTTCAATATCTCTTTAAGTAGAAATGCTAGAAACTCCGTTCGACCCTTTTTATAATTCTGAAAAAAGTCACATATTTTGGTTGATTTAATATAAATGTTCAAATTTCAAGATGGTATTTTGATGGAATTATTTTTTAAAAAAGAATATTCTAAATTTTTTCGATATCATAAATAAATAAAATTTTAGAAAATAATTTTTTAAAATATGATACCATCTTGAAATTTTGCAGAACATTTATAATAAATTGACGAACATTTTGGATTTTTTTAGAATTTTAAAAAGGGACATCAATCTCGGGTCTCACGTTTAGAAGTTAAGATTTAATATTTCTAAAAGCTATTTTATAAGCATTAAAACGAGCCATCAAAGGATTTTCTAGCATTTCTAGTTTAATAGATATTTAAATATGACAAACCATAAAAAGGTGATTTTTGGCCCATTTTTGTTACTTTGAGCCACTGCATCTCTGCAAGTAGTGGACAAAAAAAAATGGTTAGTACATATCATGATACCCTTTATCAGTTGCCATATTTCATTGAAATCGAAACTTAAATTTGGCATTTATTGGTCGATTTGGAATGTAATGGCCCATATATTATTTAAAATGAAAAAAATATTTTTGAACTATGTAAAAAATTGCTAAAATAAAAAAATATATATATTAAAAAATAAATTGTTTGTATTTTATTTAAAAAAAAATAGGATTGTATGAAAATTCATATAATGTTTTATATTGTTCCAAACTATTTTCACGAAATATTTTATACAATGAAAATTTTTGTAAAGAAAGTATATATTTTTGAATATATCGTCGTTGTAGAACAAAAAGTCACCATATACATTTTTTTGAAGAACACAATTTTCGAGTTTGTTGGTTAATATTATAAATAGTAATTGACGTATTTTTAAAGTTGAAAAATCAACTAATAGATTTATGTGGTAAAAAAAAATTGAGATCATCGATAAAAAATTTACAGATTTATTAAGTAAATGAGTATTGGGCAATTTGAAAATGTATTTGTTGACTTTTTCCTTCTACAACAACGATATATAACCTTTTATTAGTATAGCATTTTTTAATTTCCTCAATACGTTTTAACATCAATAAAATTTTATTAGAATAAGAATGAGTAAAGATAAAGTCAGCTCACAAATGAGGTTAAGATTTATAATTTTTTCTCTGTTTTTTTTTCTTTCTTAGAAAATATTGTTTCATTTTTACTCTAAATATGTTCATCAATTTTTTATTTTAACATATTGTTTAAACCACTTTTGATCTGAGCGTGTGATATTTTAAAATTTAATTTACTGTCATTTACATTTTTTTAATTAAATTTTTTTATAATGCTACTAGGAGGGATTTAAACCCAAATCCCCCCGTGCGCATCGGCCTGTCTATATACTCATTATATCTTGTTGCATCTTTTGTTATTTTCGAATTTGCGATACCCCATGTGTGAAAGTAATAATATCGCCTTTAAGGAGGACCAACCATTTGTTAAAAGTCATAGTAAGTCACCCCATTTTTGTTTTGTTAAATACAAAATTTTGAACCGCATTATCTACATAAAATATAATGCCAAATGGTTTCCCATATCTCAGGAAAGGCGTACATACTTACCATAATTAACTAGAACAAGAGTAAACGTGATAAATCTGAAGACTATCTGATTATGCAAAACAAAAATTTAGTAGAAAATTACACCACAGGGTGTACTTTTTTTCGTTTGAATATTTTATATCGTGTTTTAGAGTATTCATTGAAAATTTAAAAAAAAAAAAAATTAAGTAAAGCCTATAGGTTTATGTATTACACTAAAAATTTTCAATGCGACAATTAACGAAATACTTTTTGGTAAATTTAAATTTCGTAAAATATACAATTTATTGTAAATACAACGCAGTATTCGTCATTTTTAACTTCGCTCTGATTTTTTATTTTACGATACATTCGTATATTTTACAATTTGATATTCGTAAAACAAAAAGATGCAACAAAAACAAGCAGAAAACAAGAGAAAACATATCTACTTCTCTTTTTAGCGTCGACATTTGCGTAAATGTATCGAATTTAATTCGTAAATCAATCTCGAGTATAATAAAAGAGTGTGAAATTATTAAAAATTATTATTAAATAAAAAATGGCCAAAGTTGGAATCGAATGTGAGTTCATTTTCAGATGTACGAGTTAATTCGTGGATTATTTTCACTAATTCTTTTCGTGAAATATACGAATTTATACATTAATATATTTCGTAATTTTACGAAAGTTTATTTTCACTGTGGATCATTTTCTTGAATATTTTCGTCAAATGCACCAGATATTGAAAAAAACCGTACGCTACACGTACCGTACGTCAAATATACAAATTTTAATCAGTTCATATATAAATATTTCTTAAACTAGAAATGCTAGTCCGTTGCTGGCTCGTTTTAAAGTTAAGTTTTAGTTTTAAACGTGAACATGTGGTCCGTGGTCATTATTTTTGCACTTCAAAATTGATGTCCTTAAAAAAGAGCCTTTTTATAATTCTGAAAAAATCCAAAATTTTTGTCAATTTATTATAAATGTTCATGAATAATTTCAATATGCTATTTTGATGGCATCATATTTTAAAAAATAAAAAAAAATAAATTTATCGAGCAGTAAAAGTTGTAATAATTCTTGAATATATATGAGGCGTTGAATATGATAGTGGTGTGTCACACTTTGTTTATTTCGAGAAACAAGTGGTTTTACTAGATATCTTATAGTATATTCCACAAACATATTTTAGTACTTAGATTGGTTTTAATATATCACTAACACATTGCTCTAACTCGTGGAATACAAAAAATAAACAAATAATAGTTATTTACCACGGTTAGTTCAAAATTTAGTTCTACGTGAAATGAAAAAATTAGATGTTTAATTGTTTATTCATCATTAAGTATAACTAAATATTCACAAAATTATTATTTTTCTGTTCCTATTTACAGACCCGTGCGCAGAATTATCTCGTTGGGATAGGGGGGTTTTAGCTAACTTCATAAGAAAGGGGGTAGGGGAGGTAGATTTCTGTTTGGCCATACTCATGAACATATCATGTCGGTATCTGACGAGGCCTAAACTAAGTAAGATATCGGATGCACGATCTTCTTTTAACGGTGTTTCCTTAAGGAACTTTTGAAGGGTATTTGGTCCCGATTGGGCCATTTTTCATAGCATTGTTTCATACAAAAATTGCATTGTTAGGATCCGAGCAAATTGGTTTAATCGTAATAAAAACAGTATTCCATTAATGAAATCACGTATAACTTTTTTTGACAATTAAAAAGGCTTTGAAAAATATTCGTAATTTATATAATTTGAGATAATATAAAATAAAACCAATCTATTTCATTTGAAATTTGTACTCACATTTCATAAAAATATTTTCATAATATTGATAAAGTTATTTGAACAGAAAAGCGCCACATGCGAAAATGTTTGCATTGTTTAGTGAATTTATATATTATATATAAATTTCTATATTTTATTTTTGGGAAAAAAAAACAATTTTTTTTAATAAATAAGGTTGTTTTTGAAATATGAAAACAAACAAATTCAAATCTTAGAATATGATATTGGTAAAATTTTAGCTTCCCAGATGGCGTGGTTTAAGAAATTTGATGATTTATATTTGAAAAAATATGTATAAATTAATCAATTGAACAATAGTGAAGCAATAGTTGAGCAATAGTGAAGCAAAATAAAACACTGAAATCTCATTTAAAAGAAAATTGTCAAAAAAGTAGACATTCATTTTAAACTTGACTTTAAATTATCTTTGAATTTGAAATGAAAATGCAAAACATATTTTCATAATAAAAAAATGTTTGCGGCACATGAAGGGGGTAAACGAAATTATTTTTACAAATTCAAATGCGGATATTGTGGGCAAAGCAAATAATGCAAATAAATCCGGTAAAGTCAAATATTCTCTGATTTATGGCAAACAAAAAAATTAACAAGTTTTCAGTTAAGTAATCGATCATGTCGTCAACGAAAAAAATCGAAAAAGTGGGAAAATAAATTTTGGACATTGCATGAAATTATTGCAAGTACAGTATTTGTATTCCATGAAACTACTGGAAATATTACAATTCGGTTTCGAGAGACCATCTTCTTAAATAGTAAACTTGAATCAGGTCGAAATTCAGGATTTATGAATCGTAAATTTGCGGCGAAAGTAAAGTGTTAGATCTAAGCCCAACAATCAATAAGAGATGTGTCAATAAAATTTAATATATTTCACATTTTCAATAAGTAAAGAAGAGATTTAAACTGAGATCATTTAAAGTTCCAAATAAATTCGAAGAAATGGATTAAAGATCCAAATAAACGAGCGAGGGACGATTGAAACCCGTATAGAACAATATCATGCAATTTGTTCAAAAGGATGTAACCCTCCAAACCGCGTTGAGCTATGTCCAGATTTAAAATTTTTGTCTTATATAAAATCAATTATTCAAAAAATATTTAAATTTTGTTAAACTGAAATAAAGTAAGCGATAGTTGGAATAGTGTTATCAAAAATTTTAGAAGATATGTTGTCCAACGGCTGGTGGTGGGATGGAAGACTATAATACAGAATATATACGTTCAATCTCATTCAAAAATATAATTCTTTAACTATTTTTAAAAACTATTGCTCTTCATTTGTGATTTATTTTGTTTTACCGTGTTAACTTTTTAAGTTATAAATAAAAAAAAATGTATAAATAATTTCGTTTACACTTACATTTTATAGCTGAGATCTCTTTGAGTATGGATATAAAAGCGTTTTTCCAATATCAATTCATTTAAAGGTTTTATTCCCTATTGAAATTTTACTATGACATATTTTAAAAATCAATTTAAACTTATTTAAATGCGAATAAAAGCTGTAAATGGATTATTATCGTATAACCATATTTATACTCAATGATGTCTCAGCCATGAACTACATCCAACTTTTTTCATATGATCGACCCAAAATTTGATATGCACTTGCACAGTGGTTCAAAGTTAGAAAAAATGGACGAAAAATCACTTTTGTATGCTTGTTCATATTTCAATATCTCTTTAAGTAGAAATGCTAGAAACTCCGTTCGACCCTTTTTATAATTCTGAAAAAAGTCACATATTTTGGTTGATTTAATATAAATGTTCAAATTTCAAGATGGTATTTTGATGGAATTATTTTTTAAAAAAGAATATTCTAAATTTTTTCGATATCATAAATAAATAAAATTTTAGAAAATAATTTTTTAAAATATGATACCATCTTGAAATTTTGCAGAACATTTATAATAAATTGACGAACATTTTGGATTTTTTTAGAATTTTAAAAAGGGACATCAATCTCGGGTCTCACGTTTAGAAGTTAAGATTTAATATTTCTAAAAGCTATTTTATAAGCATTAAAACGAGCCATCAAAGGATTTTCTAGCATTTCTAGTTTAATAGATATTTAAATATGACAAACCATAAAAAGGTGATTTTTGGCCCATTTTTGTTACTTTGAGCCACTGCATCTCTGCAAGTAGTGGACAAAAAAAAATGGTTAGTACATATCATGATACCCTTTATCAGTTGCCATATTTCATTGAAATCGAAACTTAAATTTGGCATTTATTGGTCGATTTGGAATGTAATGGCCCATATATTATTTAAAATGAAAAAAATATTTTTGAACTATGTAAAAAATTGCTAAAATAAAAAAATATATATATTAAAAAATAAATTGTTTGTATTTTATTTAAAAAAAAATAGGATTGTATGAAAATTCATATAATGTTTTATATTGTTCCAAACTATTTTCACGAAATATTTTATACAATGAAAATTTTTGTAAAGAAAGTATATATTTTTGAATATATCGTCGTTGTAGAACAAAAAGTCACCATATACATTTTTTTGAAGAACACAATTTTCGAGTTTGTTGGTTAATATTATAAATAGTAATTGACGTATTTTTAAAGTTGAAAAATCAACTAATAGATTTATGTGGTAAAAAAAAATTGAGATCATCGATAAAAAATTTACAGATTTATTAAGTAAATGAGTATTGGGCAATTTGAAAATGTATTTGTTGACTTTTTCCTTCTACAACAACGATATATAACCTTTTATTAGTATAGCATTTTTTAATTTCCTCAATACGTTTTAACATCAATAAAATTTTATTAGAATAAGAATGAGTAAAGATAAAGTCAGCTCACAAATGAGGTTAAGATTTATAATTTTTTCTCTGTTTTTTTTTCTTTCTTAGAAAATATTGTTTCATTTTTACTCTAAATATGTTCATCAATTTTTTATTTTAACATATTGTTTAAACCACTTTTGATCTGAGCGTGTGATATTTTAAAATTTAATTTACTGTCATTTACATTTTTTTAATTAAATTTTTTTATAATGCTACTAGGAGGGATTTAAACCCAAATCCCCCCGTGCGCATCGGCCTGTCTATATACTCATTATATCTTGTTGCATCTTTTGTTATTTTCGAATTTGCGATACCCCATGTGTGAAAGTAATAATATCGCCTTTAAGGAGGACCAACCATTTGTTAAAAGTCATAGTAAGTCACCCCATTTTTGTTTTGTTAAATACAAAATTTTGAACCGCATTATCTACATAAAATATAATGCCAAATGGTTTCCCATATCTCAGGAAAGGCGTACATACTTACCATAATTAACTAGAACAAGAGTAAACGTGATAAATCTGAAGACTATCTGATTATGCAAAACAAAAATTTAGTAGAAAATTACACCACAGGGTGTACTTTTTTTCGTTTGAATATTTTATATCGTGTTTTAGAGTATTCATTGAAAATTTAAAAAAAAAAAAATTAAGTAAAGCCTATAGGTTTATGTATTACACTAAAAATTTTCAATGCGACAATTAACGAAATACTTTTTGGTAAATTTAAATTTCGTAAAATATACAATTTATTGTAAATACAACGCAGTATTCGTCATTTTTAACTTCGCTCTGATTTTTTATTTAACGATACATTCGTATATTTTACAATTTGATATTCGTAAAACAAAAAAAAAGATGCAACAAAAACAAGCAGAAAACAAGAGAAAACATATCTACTTCTCTTTTTAGCGTCGACATTTGCGTAAATGTATCGAATTTAATTCGTAAATCAATCTCGAGTATAATAAAAGAGTGTGAAATTATTAAAAATTATTATTAAATAAAAAATGGCCAAAGTTGGAATCGAATGTGAGTTCATTTTCAGATGTACGAGTTAATTCGTGGATTATTTTCACTAATTCTTTTCGTGAAATATACGAATTTATACATTAATATATTTCGTAATTTTACGAAAGTTTATTTTCACTGTATACGCATGTTTTCGTGGATCATTTTCTTGAATATTTTCGTCAAATGCACCAGATATTGAAAAAAACCGTACGCTACACGTACCGTACGTCAAGAGAACACAAACACAATCTTGCAGGGTAGCGTTTGTGAACACAAACTCTAACGCTACAAAACGAACACTAACAGAAAGATTAGAACACAACGATAACGAATTCCGATGCGTACATATACTCTTTTTCAATGTATAGTGTTTTTTCATAGAACACAAACCGAAAACAGTATATACGACGTTCGTGTTGTTTTTAGCGGTATTTTAGTGTTCTTTTTAGGGTTCTTTTAGAGTTTTTTTAGTGTTTTTTTAGTATTTTTTTAGAATTTTAGAGTTTTTTTTGTTAAGAGGGCGGGGCCTAATCCACTTCGATCACTTGGTGGAGGCTCCACAAAACCTCTGGTACAGAAAATTTTCCATTTTTAATAATTTTTAAAATTTTTAAAATAACACAAAAAACTCTAAAAAAAATCTAAAAAAAATCTAAAAAAACACTAAAAAAAACACTAAAATAACGCTAAAAATACACAAACACTTACTTCGAGATAGAGTTTGTGTTCCTGGTACACTAAGCAAAGTTGTATACTGTTCTGTTTTCGTTTCGTTATATTCGTAGTGTATTAGTTCGTGTTCGCAAACACAAACGCTAAGAAGGAAGGTAGCGTTAGTGTTCTTCATGTTAGGTTTGTGTTTTCGCAGTGTTCGTATCAAAGAACAGTACAGTAAGTTACAGCACGAGGGTTTTTTTTGTTTCGATCTCTGAAATGCACTAATGTTTTCGTGTATTTTATGCATGTTATATTTTGAGTGTATGTATGAAAAAGGTTTATGAATTGGATATATAAGTAGATTTACACCACCATAACTTTTGAACCAAATTGTCGTTTTGCCATCGAAGGAAATTGACATTAAATTTGTGGCCATTGAAATGCACGTAGACATTCCAAATTTTTTCATAAATAAATTTGTATATGTTGATTCCATTTCTGCATCTAACTAATTTTTTTCGCAAATTGGACAGTGGTTGGATAGTGGTGTATGATTTCAAACGCCTAGTTTTTGAGATATTGATTTTGGGTTTGGGTTATAGTTTTTTTTTCATCTTTTTGAGATATATCTCAAAAAGATGAAAAGATTATGAATAATAAATTATAAATTATAAATTATAAATTATAAATTATAAATTATAAATTATAAATTATAAATTATAAATTATAAATTATAAATTATAAATTATAAATTATAAATTATAAATTATAAATTATAAATTATAAATTATAAATTATAAATTATAAATTATAAATTATAAATTATAAATTATAAATTATAAATTATAAATTATAAATTATAAATTATAAATTATAAATTATAAATTATAAATTATAAATTATAAATTATAAATTATAAATTATAAATTATAAATTATAAATTATAAATTATAAATTATAAATTATAAATTATAAATTATAAATTATAAATTATAAATTATAAATTATAAATTATAAATTATAAATTATAAATTATAAATTATAAATTATAAATTATAAATTATAAATTATAAATTATAAATTATAAATTATAAATTATAAATTATAAATTATAAATTATAAATTATAAATTATAAATTATAAATTATAAATTATAAATTATAAATTATAAATTATAAATTATAAATTATAAATTATAAATTATAAATTATAAATTATAAATTATAAATTATAAATTATAAATTATAAATTATAAATTATAAATTATAAATTATAAATTATAAATTATAAATTATAAATTATAAATTATAAATTATAAATTATAAATTATAAATTATAAATTATAAATTATAAATTATAAATTATAAATTATAAATTATAAATTATAAATTATAAATTATAAATTATAAATTATAAATTATAAATTATAAATTATAAATTATAAATTATAAATTATAAATTATAAATTATAAATTATAAATTATAAATTATAAATTATAAATTATAAATTATAAATTATAAATTATAAATTATAAATTATAAATTATAAATTATAAATTATAAATTATAAATTATAAATTATAAATTATAAATTATAAATTATAAATTATAAATTATAAATTATAAATTATAAATTATAAATTATAAATTATAAATTATAAATTATAAATTATAAATTATAAATTATAAATTATAAATTATAAATTATAAATTATAAATTATAAATTATAAATTATAAATTATAAATTATAAATTATAAATTATAAATTATAAATTATAAATTATAAATTATAAATTATAAATTATAAATTATAAATTATAAATTATAAATTATAAATTATAAATTATAAATTATAAATTATAAATTATAAATTATAAATTATAAATTATAAATTATAAATTATAAATTATAAATTATAAATTATAAATTATAAATTATAAATTATAAATTATAAATTATAAATTATAAATTATAAATTATAAATTATAAATTATAAATTATAAATTATAAATTATAAATTATAAATTATAAATTATAAATTATAAATTATAAATTATAAATTATAAATTATAAATTATAAATTATAAATTATAAATTATAAATTATAAATTATAAATTATAAATTATAAATTATAAATTATAAATTATAAATTATAAATTATAAATTATAAATTATAAATTATAAATTATAAATTATAAATTATAAATTATAAATTATAAATTATAAATTATAAATTATAAATTATAAATTATAAATTATAAATTATAAATTATAAATTATAAATTATAATTTATAATTTATAATTTATAATTTATAATTTATAATTTATAATTTATAATTATAATTTATAATTTATATTTATAATTTATAATTTATAATTTATAATTTATAATTTATAATTTATAATTTATAATTTATAATTTATAATATTATAATTTATAATTTATAATTTATAATTTAATTAAATTTATAAATTTATAATTTATAATTTATAATTTATAAATAAATTATAAATTATAAATTATAAATTATAAATTATAAATTATAAATTATAAATTATAAATTATAAATTATAAATTATAAATTATAAATTATAAATTATAAATTATAAATTATAAATTATAAATTATAAATTATAAATTATAAATTATAAATTATAAATTATAAATTATAAATTATAAATTATAAATTATAAATTATAAATTATAAATTATAAATTATAAATTATAAATTATAAATTATAAATTATAAATTATAAATTATAAATTATAAATTATAAATTATAAATTATAAATTATAAATTATAAATTATAAATTATAAATTATAAATTATAAATTATAAATTATAAATTATAAATTATAAATTATAAATTATAAATTATAAATTATAAATTATAAATTATAAATTATAAATTATAAATTATAAATTATAAATTATAAATTATAAATTATAAATTATAAATTATAAATTATAAATTATAAATTATAAATTATAAATTATAAATTATAAATTATAAATTATAAATTATAAATTATAAATTATAAATTATAAATTATAAATTATAAATTATAAATTATAAATTATAAATTATAAATTATAAATTATAAATTATAAATTATAAATTATAAATTATAAATTATAAATTATAAATTATAAATTATAAATTATAAATTATAAATTATAAATTATAAATTATAAATTATAAATTATAAATTATAAATTATAAATTATAAATTATAAATTATAAATTATAAATTATAAATTATAAATTATAAATTATAAATTATAAATTATAAATTATAAATTATAAATTATAAATTATAAATTATAAATTATAAATTATAAATTATAAATTATAAATTATAAATTATAAATTATAAATTATAAATTATAAATTATAAATTATAAATTATAAATTATAAATTATAAATTATAAATTATAAATTATAAATTATAAATTATAAATTATAAATTATAAATTATAAATTATAAATTATAAATTATAAATTATAAATTATAAATTATAAATTATAAATTATAAATTATAAATTATAAATTATAAATTATAAATTATAAATTATAAATTATAAATTATAAATTATAAATTATAAATTATAAATTATAAATTATAAATTATAAATTATAAATTATAAATTATAAATTATAAATTATAAATTATAAATTATAAATTATAAATTATAAATTATAAATTATAAATTATAAATTATAAATTATAAATTATAAATTATAAATTATAAATTATAAATTATAAATTATAAATTATAAATTATAAATTATAAATTATAAATTATAAATTATAAATTATAAATTATAAATTATAAATTATAAATTATAAATTATAAATTATAAATTATAAATTATAAATTATAAATTATAAATTATAAATTATAAATTATAAATTATAAATTATAAATTATAAATTATAAATTATAAATTATAAATTATAAATTATAAATTATAAATTATAAATTATAAATTATAAATTATAAATTATAAATTATAAATTATAAATTATAAATTATAAATTATAAATTATAAATTATAAATTATAAATTATAAATTATAAATTATAAATTATAAATTATAAATTATAAATTATAAATTATAAATTATAAATTATAAATTATAAATTATAAATTATAAATTATAAATTATAAATTATAAATTATAAATTATAAATTATAAATTATAAATTATAAATTATAAATTATAAATTATAAATTATAAATTATAAATTATAAATTATAAATTATAAATTATAAATTATAAATTATAAATTATAAATTATAAATTATAAATTATAAATTATAAATTATAAATTATAAATTATAAATTATAAATTATAAATTATAAATTATAAATTATAAATTATAAATTATAAATTATAAATTATAAATTATAAATTATAAATTATAAATTATAAATTATAAATTATAAATTATAAATTATAAATTATAAATTATAAATTATAAATTATAAATTATAAATTATAAATTATAAATTATAAATTATAAATTATAAATTATAAATTATAAATTATAAATTATAAATTATAAATTATAAATTATAAATTATAAATTATAAATTATAAATTATAAATTATAAATTATAAATTATAAATTATAAATTATAAATTATAAATTATAAATTATAAATTATAAATTATAAATTATAAATTATAAATTATAAATTATAAATTATAAATTATAAATTATAAATTATAAATTATAAATTATAAATTATAAATTATAAATTATAAATTATAAATTATAAATTATAAATTATAAATTATAAATTATAAATTATAAATTATAAATTATAAATTATAAATTATAAATTATAAATTATAAATTATAAATTATAAATTATAAATTATAAATTATAAATTATAAATTATAAATTATAAATTATAAATTATAAATTATAAATTATAAATTATAAATTATAAATTATAAATTATAAATTATAAATTATAAATTATAAATTATAAATTATAAATTATAAATTATAAATTATAAATTATAAATTATAAATTATAAATTATAAATTATAAATTATAAATTATAAATTATAAATTATAAATTATAAATTATAAATTATAAATTATAAATTATAAATTATAAATTATAAATTATAAATTATAAATTATAAATTATAAATTATAAATTATAAATTATAAATTATAAATTATAAATTATAAATTATAAATTATAAATTATAAATTATAAATTATAAATTATAAATTATAAATTATAAATTATAAATTATAAATTATAAATTATAAATTATAAATTATAAATTATAAATTATAAATTATAAATTATAAATTATAAATTATAAATTATAAATTATAAATTATAAATTATAAATTATAAATTATAAATTATAAATTATAAATTATAAATTATAAATTATAAATTATAAATTATAAATTATAAATTATAAATTATAAATTATAAATTATAAATTATAAATTATAAATTATAAATTATAAATTATAAATTATAAATTATAAATTATAAATTATAAATTATAAATTATAAATTATAAATTATAAATTATAAATTATAAATTATAAATTATAAATTATAAATTATAAATTATAAATTATAAATTATAAATTATAAATTATAAATTATAAATTATAAATTATAAATTATAAATTATAAATTATAAATTATAAATTATAAATTATAAATTATAAATTATAAATTATAAATTATAAATTATAAATTATAAATTATAAATTATAAATTATAAATTATAAATTATAAATTATAAATTATAAATTATAAATTATAAATTATAAATTATAAATTATAAATTATAAATTATAAATTATAAATTATAAATTATAAATTATAAATTATAAATTATAAATTATAAATTATAAATTATAAATTATAAATTATAAATTATAAATTATAAATTATAAATTATAAATTATAAATTATAAATTATAAATTATAAATTATAAATTATAAATTATAAATTATAAATTATAAATTATAAATTATAAATTATAAATTATAAATTATAAATTATAAATTATAAATTATAAATTATAAATTATAAATTATAAATTATAAATTATAAATTATAAATTATAAATTATAAATTATAAATTATAAATTATAAATTATAAATTATAAATTATAAATTATAAATTATAAATTATAAATTATAAATTATAAATTATAAATTATAAATTATAAATTATAAATTATAAATTATAAATTATAAATTATAAATTATAAATTATAAATTATAAATTATAAATTATAAATTATAAATTATAAATTATAAATTATAAATTATAAATTATAAATTATAAATTATAAATTATAAATTATAAATTATAAATTATAAATTATAAATTATAAATTATAAATTATAAATTATAAATTATAAATTATAAATTATAAATTATAAATTATAAATTATAAATTATAAATTATAAATTATAAATTATAAATTATAAATTATAAATTATAAATTATAAATTATAAATTATAAATTATAAATTATAAATTATAAATTATAAATTATAAATTATAAATTATAAATTATAAATTATAAATTATAAATTATAAATTATAAATTATAAATTATAAATTATAAATTATAAATTATAAATTATAAATTATAAATTATAAATTATAAATTATAAATTATAAATTATAAATTATAAATTATAAATTATAAATTATAAATTATAAATTATAAATTATAAATTATAAATTATAAATTATAAATTATAAATTATAAATTATAAATTATAAATTATAAATTATAAATTATAAATTATAAATTATAAATTATAAATTATAAATTATAAATTATAAATTATAAATTATAAATTATAAATTATAAATTATAAATTATAAATTATAAATTATAAATTATAAATTATAAATTATAAATTATAAATTATAAATTATAAATTATAAATTATAAATTATAAATTATAAATTATAAATTATAAATTATAAATTATAAATTATAAATTATAAATTATAAATTATAAATTATAAATTATAAATTATAAATTATAAATTATAAATTATAAATTATAAATTATAAATTATAAATTATAAATTATAAATTATAAATTATAAATTATAAATTATAAATTATAAATTATAAATTATAAATTATAAATTATAAATTATAAATTATAAATTATAAATTATAAATTATAAATTATAAATTATAAATTATAAATTATAAATTATAAATTATAAATTATAAATTATAAATTATAAATTTTAAATTATAATGGTATGGAATGTCTCTAACAAAAAGTTTTACTTACTAAAAAAAATGTTAAAATGAATACAATTTTAATTTTTATAATGCAAGACTCTTGTCTACAAATTTTTGATTCTTGTTTTATTTTGATTGCGTCTTTATTTGATACTGGAGCTAATTCCGGAAATGGTTTTGTAAAATAGGATCTAGTTTTTAAGATTTTTAAGTTTTAATTATTTTTCGCTCTTTTTATTTTTAATAGTCGAACCAAAAACAATAATGTATTTATCATTTCGTTGTTAGACGTACAAAACTATGCGCTACTATATATTTTTTATAAATGCCGGTGAAATATAGCCGAAAGAAATTCAAATCTTTACATTAAATTTAAAATTTAATGAATAAAAACAATATTACTTGATGAAAAAAAGATAAACATTATTGTTATGCCATTTGTTCAACGCCATGTATAATATTTAAAATGAAAATTATGAAAATAAATTAAGACTCGAGTCTTCGAGTCTCAATTTCTCATTATTAAATTTTGGAAAATATAAAAATATTGATTTTTTTAAAATAAATTAATAAATTTTTAACCAAGAATAAATGGTAATCTTGATTATGCCTCCGTTATTTAATATAATAATCATTTTAATGCCTGAAAATAAAATATTTGCATAAATTTTCAATTCTTAAGAATATATTTTATTATATTATTTAAAAAGTCTTCGCGGGCCGCACAGAAATGTTGGCGGGCCGCGTGTTTGGCATCACGGGCCGCATTGGCAACTCAGAATTGTAAAACAGATCTAACAATCATCCAAAATTGTTGCAAATTTTTATGTACGCAAAATTGTACGATATCTAATTAGATCTTGTACCAATATCGAAGGCCAAATCGTACTAAAACTACAAAAATAGTTCAAAGCGACATATCGCCGTTTTTTTTCGTAACGACAATAAAAACGATTCTGAATTAATATTCCATCAAATACTTCAAAAATATAGAGATATTTTTCAAAAACATTGCGATGTGGAAAATGTTTAAATATCCTAACATAAAATTTTACTCTACTAAAATTACGAAATTTTAAAAATTAGCAACGAAATCGAATTTTGGTATCCAAGTTAGTTCGAGAAAACTTCAAATGCCGGTGAACTATAGCCAAGTTAAATTCAAAACTTTACATTAAATTTAAAATTTTATGAATAAAAAACAATATTACTTGATGAAAAAAAGATAAACATTATTGTTATGTCATTTGTTCAACGCCATGTATAATATTTAAACTGAAAATTATAAAAATAAATCTGTGGCAATATGAAATAAAAGTCTATTTTTTGAACTTTGCAGGAGAGCATTTTAGAACTTTACAACTTATTCCGAAAATTATCTTTAAAAATATCTTTTCATTATTTTGGCATATTTAAGAAAAACTTAAATAATATAAATATCTGCAGAATATTTTTGTTATAATTTTTTTTGAAAGTTTTTTTTTTAAATAAAAATAAATATTTAATAACAAGTAGATAGTAGATGCTTTTACGTTTTTTGCTTGTATCTCGGCAACTATAGGAAGGATCAGTATAAAAATTTGACACAAAATGAATTCGAATATCAGGATTACGATGGTGTTAATAACTCAATTTTAGCATATCTCGAGTTATGTTGTTATTTCATATTGCCACAGAAATTAAGACTCGAGTCTTCGGCTTTTACTGCACCATGTCAAAATTTGAATTTTGTCGGACTGTGTAATGCACCAATGTTGTATTTTAAAAGGTCCTTCTACTAGGACTTTATCTTGATCCTATTTATACTTACTGAGTCCTTTTTACTTTCTTTATATTATTTAAAACAACCGAGTCTTTTTTACTTCAAGACACTTTATTTTGCTTTAAAAGTTGGTTACACTTATACTTAACACTTATTTGTAGACAGTTCAGCTTATCGAAAACAATTGATTCTTAGTCTATACTTAACTTCTACTTAACACCTCGTATTCTTATAATTTCACAATAAATTGAGTAATTTCATCATGCTAAAATAACTTAGTCAGCGTATTTATAATTTCACAATAAATTGAGTACTTTCATCATACAAAAAAAAACTAAGTCAGCATTTATTTGTATGATCTGAGTGACCTATTTAACGTGGGCGCTATGTTAAGCGGTGTGCGCCAATACAATTAAATGCTGACTGTGTTTAACATGCATAATGCTTAACCCTAAAAATATGCCACAAAGAAAAATATACTGGTTATGTTATATTGTGGATCATAAGCACGCTGTAAGTTCCACGATTATGATACACAACAGTGGATCATATGTAAGCAGTGAACTCTACGATTATGATACACAACATACCTCCCCCCTTATTGAAAAAAAAAAAATTATTATTATTAAGAAGAATAATAGTTTTTTTTTTTCTTTTGTATTATTTTAATTATTTCTGAAGAGAAAATTATTATTAAAAAGAATAATAGTTTTTTCTTTTTACATTGTTTTATGTGGTATAAATTACGTTAAGTTCTATTAGTTATGAAATTATGATCTTTACTTATATAATATTTAATGGATATTAGTAAATTAAGGGTTTAATTTCCAGTTATATATAATAAAAACCTGGTCCCGATGTTTTCGTTGCTGACTGCTGCTGTTCTGCGGTAGTTCAATGCGTTGTTGTTGTTTCTGACGTATTGGCTTCTATTTCATGTGACTTCGTTCGTTGACTTGCTATTGGTGTTGTGGTGTTTGGTTTCTGCGTTGTTGATTTCCGCAATGACCCGATTTTTTCGAGTGGCGATTTCTTGTTGGGAAATGTATTTGACACCATTTCAAGGTTTTCCTTAGCCGCTTCTACATCTATTGTTGCTATTGGTGATTTATTTGTATTAAATTCATCGGCTTTTAATGTTGCTTTATTTTTAATTGTCGAGTAGTAATGTATGTATAATACATATGCTGCTATTATTATTAATATCAGCATTAATATGCCGTAAGACATACCGGTTTTCGATATTTCATTTTGACGATTAAGTAATTCTTTGCGTTCCTGGTTATCAGTTAATTGTAGTAATATTTCGTCGAAATCACGATGCCCATCTCTTAATGCTGATCTTATTTTGCTGTGATCTGACACCAAGATCGGTAACGATGTTTGTGATATATTTGAATATGGTAATGATGGCCAATTGCCTTGTAAATTTTCTATCATAACCGTATGTTCTTCCTTCTTGTATGTTATATTCCTAATGCTTTGATGTGTAAACTCGTATGGCAGTATCATTTCTTTGTTGTGTATGTTGCAAGCTTCATTTATGGACATCCAACCCAGGCCGGATAGTGTCAATGTGGCTATATTTGACCCACAAACTGCTTCGAAAAAGGCTGGTGTATTGAATTTATACAACCATGTGTTTGGTGTCCATAGTTTACCTACTAGGCCAGAACTCCTTTTGATTGCAACATGTTCACAGGTATCTTTTATATCTGTTCTGTGTTGAATCAGCGCGACTTCACATAGTGTGTTGCTAGTTGTTAGCATGGTTCCTGTCCGTATGTTGGCTAACCAAAATGCATTTGCTGTGATCTTCATTCGTTAGACCTATGTATTTGCTCCGGTCTTCTGCTTCTGATATGTAGTCATATGTTGTTTTAACCAATGCATCCCATTCTTCATTAATATTTGTGGGTATTGGGTAAATTCTATATAATGTGAACAACAAATCATCAGGTAGTGGTGTCTTGATGACTATTATTAGGCCGTCTGTGTCTGGGAAAACTCGTACTGTTGATGCACGGTGCATTTCGAATGATTATTTCTATGAACCACTTCGCCTTTCCTCTTAACGTGAGGCTAGTCAGCATTTCATCTAACTCGCTCTGGTCTATAATTGTCGGGTGTAATCGTCCCTTGTATAGATCATCTATGATTGCCATTTCCATCTGCTGTTGTCCTTGAATTTCGATTAGGTTTGCATTAATTGTAGATTGAATTTCCAAGGTATCCATCATGAATAGTAAATGACTAACTTGTTGGTTTATTTTTTCATTTATGTATTTTTGTGTTCTTATTGTTATGTTTAACACATTTTGCAGATTTTCGACTTCCTTCAAGGAATTCAGTAAGGGTTCTGCTATCTTGTTATAATTTGATGAAATCACCGTAATTTGTCTTTTCATTATTTCGTATGTTTTATGTTCATTTTCATCAATATTATTCAGGTGTTTATATATAGTTTCTATTTCATTATTGTCCATCAGTCCAAAAGCCCAGTTGAGTCCTTCGCCAATGAAATTGAGTGATCTCTTTTGTCGGTTACTCTTTATTGTGCGCTTAATTATTTCTTCATTTTTCTGTAGTGTGGCTATTATTGCCGTGGTCTCCCGTGTTGCTGCTATACATGATCTTTTTATGCTGGGTCCGTTTACATTGGTGCTCATTTGTTCGCACATTGTGTTTGCCTTGATTATGTATTTGTTTGTCAGCTCCAGGAAATCGTTCAGCTGTAGCGGTTTAAACTTGGCTACTATCGTCCATTCATCATTGTAGAACAAAGCATCAGTTGTCTTCTCAAAGAATAATCTTGTATCATTAATTGATGTCTGTGTGATGTTGACTGCTTCATTGGCTGCCAGCATCAGGACCAGTGTGACAATTCTAATCATTATATTGGTTTCGCTCTTTATTGCCTATCGTAAAGAGAAAGAGAAGAAATTCCATTTTTTTTTTTACATGTTTAATGGAATCCTTGATCATATCATATAGTTTTCTTATAAATATTTCTTATTTTACCTTAATACATCCTGTTAAGGCTATGGCCATAATTATACCTTAATTAGTTATAATAGTGAATTTACATATGTGTCAACATGTACTATATGATTTTGTTTAGAAACATATATGTTTGGATATGTTTCTGCATTTTTTCAATACAAATTGTTTTATTTAGAGTCCCAGTAGTACATGGTTAAATGCTAGTCATATTCAACAATACTTAGCTATTTACTCATGCAACAACTAATAATTTTTTTTAAGTATTAAGAAATAAGCGCGCGCGACTTTTTAGCATTACATAAATGTATTTGCTATATTAAGTTGTTAAATATTTAATTTTGTACATCTCAATTGTACTTATTTATTTTCATTACCGTGTAATGATGAATTTAAAACGTTTGTTAGTTTGTTAGTTTGCTATATTAACGCATATCTGCATTAATATATTTAGTTTCATGAATGAAAATTGTGTTAATGATAAAAAATATTAGGCAGTTTTGTCGCTGCACTACCGTATCTCGTTTCAGTTCCAGTACGTTAGTGGCTTCTGCCTGTAAAGTGCTGAAGTGCATTTAATCGTTTAGCATATGAATATATTCAAGCCTTCTATATTAATATGAGCTGGGAGCATTGCGCTCTATGCGCAATGAACTTGTTTGTTTAAAATGCCATTCAGGTAGGTACTGACCTATCACAATTTTAATGACAACGTAACTTTTATACCTTGCAAATTCGTACCTCAAATAATAATTTGATTTTGTTATTTGTTTATATTCGATGCTAGTCATCTTCAATTAATACATAGCTATTTTCTCTGCGATTTGTATTACATGACATTTTTGGATTTTATAAATTATTTAAAATTAATTTATTTAATATCTACATTTAAAAAAATATATAGTTTTTCTCTATTCTTTATTTATTTTGTAGTTTCAATTTAATTTCAATATGTAATACTTAGCTATTCTGTCATGCACTAACTATTTGACTTTATTTCAATGATGTTAAAAATTATTGGTTCTTGTTGCAGACAGTGTTTATTTCATTCTACATAACTATACTGTTGTATGCTTTTAACAAATTATTATGAAATTTTTTCCCTTTACCCTTGATACAAATCTCAGTCGTTACAGGGCTTACCCAAACTGGTGAAAATTTAGTTTTCCTATTTTGATTTTTTAGTAAAATTTTATCGCCTATTTTGAATATTATTGGGTGTACTGAGCTATCATAGCTTTGCTTAGATTTTTCTTTGGCTCTGGCTTGATTTTGTCGCACGATTTCGTGTGTGCGTTGAATTTGGTATTTTAATAGCTTGTTGCTATTATCGGTATTATAGCAAATGGTGAGCATTTGCGTTTAAGATTGGTTGGCATTTCAAAATCGTAACCGTATAAAGTACGGAAAGGAGTTTGCCCGGTGGACATATCATTATATTGGGAGCGTATTATTGTGTACATGCATTGCTGTATTTAACCACTGGTCCCAGTTTGATCCATCCTCTTTCGCAAAACTTCGTAAATACTCTGCTAATGGTCGGTGGCTTCGTTCCAAAAAGCCGTTGGCCTGTGGATGATATGGCGTAATATGTAACTTTTTAATTCCTAACAATTTACACGTGTCCGAAAATAATTTTGAAACAAAATTCGAACCATTGTCGGTTATCAATACTTTTGGTATGTTATGTCTTGTAATAATTTCGTCGTAAAATGCTTTTGCTACAGTACTTGCTTCTGCGTCTGGGATAGCTACGCAGCACATATATTTTGAAAAATCATCTTGAAAAGTTAATATATATTTATTTCCAGATATAGTTTCCGGTAAAATACCAACAAGATCCATGTATACTTTATCGAATGGTCGTACAGGCGTATCAGTTAAAACCATTGGCATTTTAGTAAGCCTAGAACTTTTATTTACTTGGCATTTTTGACAATTCTTAACGTAAACTTTTATTTGTTTCTGCATACCTTTCCACTTAAATTGTTTTCTGATTCTAAAATATGTTTTCACTGCGCCCTGGTGACCCCCTAATGCTGAGTCATGAAAGTCTTTTATAACAGTTTTAATTTCCTCTGGGTCAGTTAATAGTAGACTTGAGTTTAATTCGTTCTTGGTGTCTGTTGTTATTTCATCCAGTACTGGCGTGCTCACTTGTTTTTTGGTTTTTGAAATTTGAATCTAATTTATTCTGTGTGGTCTTAGACCGTGTTTGGACCGCAGTAATATCTGGTTCTGGATGTGAAATTCTACTTAAAGCATCTGCGTTCAAATTCTGTTTACCTGGTTTGTAAGATATTTCGTAATCATATTCTGATAATTTATGCCTGAAACGGGCTAACCTTGATGTCTGATCTTTGAGATTTGCTGTGCTACGTAATGGTTGATGATCTGTATAAATTTGAAAATGTCGGCCTAGAAGATAAGCTCTAAATATTTTCGTTGCCCAGACTATAGCTAAAAATTCCTTTTCAATGGTGGAGTAATTTTTTTCTGCTCCATTTAATGCCCTACTAGCAAATGCTATTGGTCGGTCGCTCCCTACTTTGCCTTGTGACAGTACCGCACCTATTGCTTCGTTACTTGCATCCGTTGTAAGTAAAAAAGGTTTTGTAAAATCTGGATATGCGAGAATGGGTGGTGAAATTATTGATTCTTTTAGTTTAATAAATGAATTTTGACAATCGTCGGTCCAAGTGAATTTAACATCCTTTCTAAGTAACTTATTAATTGGTAATGATAATTTTGCCATATTGTTTATAAATTTTCTGTAATAATTAATTAATCCCAAAAACGCTTGTACTTCTTTTTTATTTCTTGGTACCGGAATATTTTTCACGCATTCAACCTTTGAGGGGTCTGGCAGAGCACCTAGTTCCGAACATTTATGTCCTAAATAGACAACTTCGCGACGCAAAAACTGACATTTTTCTGTATTTAATTTTAGATTGTGTTCCCTTAATTTCTGCAATACTCTACTCAACCTAAGCTCATGTTCAGCTAAATTCTTTCCGTACACCACTATATCATCAAGATAAACAAAGCAATCGATACCCTGTAAACCTGTTAATATGTGATTCATTATTCTTTGGAAAGTGGCTGGAGCCCCTGTTAAACCAAAAGGCATTCTGTTAAACTCGAAATGACCAAGACCTGTACTAAAAGCTGTTTTTTCCTTATCCCCTTCTTCAACTAGTACCTGGTGATAACCACTTGCCAAGTCTAAAGTTGAAAAATAGCGACTGTGACCTAATTGGTCTAATATTTCGTCTATTCGAGGAATCGGAAATACTTATTTAATTGTCACCTCGTTTAATTTACGGAAATCTATAACTAGCCTCCACTTTTTGTTACCGTCCTTGCCGTTCTTCTTAGGAACTAGCAACATCGGTGAATTCCAGGGTGAAATGCTTGGCGATATAATGCCATCATCCAACATTTTACTAACCTGTCTGTTGATTTCATCTCTATGTGTGTGTGGCAATTTGTATTGCTTTTGATTGATTGGTGGTTGGTTCCACTGTGTTATTATTTCATGTTTAAGTACTGGCGTGTATGTTAATTCATCGCCATCTAAATGAAAAACATCATGATACGAAATACACAGATTTTGTAAAGATGTAATTTCGTCTTTATTCAAGGTTCCATCAATTTTTATTTCCTCTAATAATTTGTTAATTCTGTTCGTAATGTTTACTGAATTTATGCTATTTATTGTAGAATTGTTGGTATCCGATGCCTTATACTAATTGAAATTCGAGAATTTTGGTTTAAAAGCACTGTCTATTATAAATTCTTTTTCTGTAGCATTTAATACGGACACATAAACTCTATTTTTGCTAACATTCGAAATGCTTTCGCCCAAATATACTCCTGGACAAATTTCTTGTTTATGTATTAAGACGATTGGAATTTTTGTTTTTAAACGTAATGATACTATCTTTGCGGTTCTAGGTTCTACTTTTAATTCCTGATTTAGAAAAATATTTTCCATGTCTGCCCGTGTCCTCATGGGTAGTTGTATAGTATTGTTTTTATCTTGATCATAAAATATTAACTTCTTATCTATGGCATTTATTATGGACCTATTCCATATATTATCTCGTCCTATTATTCCATCAGCGGGTATTCCTTGTTCAAGTTCCACTACATGCATCTTTAAACAGAACCACTCTATACTATTGTGCTGAATATTTATTGTCCCTAAAGTCCTTACGCATCCTCCAAAAGCACCACTAAAGTCCTTCTGAGTATTTTTATCAAAACCCGGAAGTCGTATCATCGAACCCTCCTTTACTATACTAGCATCTGCTCCCGAATCTACCAGTAATATGAGTTTTCCATTTTTAGCATCCTCACAAGGTACTTCGATGAAAACATCACTTACATTAGGTAGTTTGAAATAGTCACCCTGCCTACTGCATATTATACGATTCTTTCTTTTACTAAACTCACTCATATGACATCTAATCTTCTTATCATATACTATTACGAAATTTTCAAAACTTTTTGATATTCTTGATAATATGTTTTTTTACTTTATACCCTACAGCTTCCTCTCCAAAGGTTCCCTTATAGTTTTCATATTCTGTTAATTTTATTATTTTGTTCCCCAGTGTAATCGACACAATACCTATAAAATGTATGATATAAACTAATATTCCTACTACTGCATTACAAACCAAACACGGTGGCTCAACATATGTATCAACGGTCACTCCCGACGTTTGATGAACAATATTTTCACCCATTTTTTCCTCTTTCAACTTCTCCTTACAGACCAAACACGGTGACTCAACATATGTATCAACGGTCACTCTCGACGTTTGATGAACGATATTTTCCCCCACGATTTTTTGGTTGTTATTTGAAGCTGCGGTAGCAAATGTGATCACAGGCTCCCTTGGTGTATGATCCACTATTTCTAACTTTGACCTAACTTTACTAATGTTAACGGGACCCCAGCTTATTGGCCTTGGCTGGGCCCGTGGTAGTTTCCCCTATTGTGAGCATTACTACCGTTTGGCACAACATTTTTCTTGGCGTGGCAATCCGCTATCATATGGCCGACTTGACCACACCCATAACATGCCCTATTATTTCTGTATGTTCTATTAGGTTCGTTATTGTTATTACTATTGTTATTTCTAAACGGATTATTATTTCTATTATTTTCATTACCATTATTAATATTATTATTTCTATTATTACGAGTATTGCTGTCTTGCGGATTCTGATTTTGCTGCTGTTGGTGTTGATAGCCGTTATTCTGAAGTCCTCTATAACCCCCTTGGTACTGCTGATTCTGAAATGGTTGTTGTTGGTTCTCCTGGCGTTCTTCCAGTCTATTTGATCCACATCTCCAACTCGATTCATGTCCGTATTTCTCGCATTCTCTGCAAAATGATGTATTTTTTCGCAAATAACAGTCATCCCTTGTGTGTCCTGGTCTTGTGCAAAATGAACAGACTGGCCCCTTTTTCATGGCACCCCCTGTATTCCCATTATTTCTATTTTGTTGACTTTTACCCCTATCTTGTCGTGAATTTCTAATATCAGTTTCTTGATTATTTTTACTAACTGAGGTTCCATTCGGTCTTTTTTCAAAACTATACAGTTCTAATTTCGGCCCCCGCAGTATGGTGGCTTCTGCCCTTAACGCTTCGTCTAATAAATCATTTAAATTATCTGCCTTGCTACTCAACAGTAGTATCTTTACAGTCGGGTCACTCACTCCCACTTTAAATGCTGTTAGCACAGAATTTAATAGTTCCGTGTTAAAAATATCTGTTGGCAGGTTTTTCTATTTGTACATTGTATCGGCTATGTCGTTTGCGTTCGACTGCAATACTTCCAAACGCCTTGCAAACGCCCGAGAACGCCGAGAAAACGCCTTGCAAACGCCCTTACTTTCCCCTCCACCTTGATATGCCTGTCTTATGTTGTATTGAACTGAATCTAATGTAGCCACCTTTAAATATGTGCTTTTAAGTAATTCAAACAACTCATCTAAATCATTTATTTTCTTGGTCCTCACTAATTCGTATGCATTTCCATCAAGACGCAGTTTAATACAAATCATGAATTCCTCCTGATTTTCTTCAGTTATTTTAATGTTCGCTGCCTTACAACCGTCTATAAATCTAAGAAGCTCCGTTTTTAGGAACGGTGAATCTTCGCCTTTGAACACCGGGACCAGATTTCGTACGCATTTCAAAATATCGTCTGTCGGCATTTCAATTATTGTTATATCTTTTGTTATGCTTTCTAAATTTTCTTCTATTCTTAAAGCTTCTTTATGGTATAACGATGTTTCGTGTGCTAAGTTTGCCTCCAAAAATCTGATTTTCGAATCCAATTCCCTTACTTTGTTATTTGCATCTTCGACTGATTCGAATTCTAACCTTGGTTGTTGACGTAGTGCCCTAGCTACTGATTCATCAGAAATATCTTTATCTTTCAACAATGCTCTTAATTTTTCGTTTTCCGCCTCTATACCGTAGGTGTGGTTTAACAACTACTGTTTTTCTGCTAATTTATCGTTTATTTTTTTAGTTAATGCAGCAAATTCGCCTTTCCAGCCCTCTATCTCTTTTATTTTATTCTCACTTTTGTGTTCCAAGAAATATATTAATTCTTCGAACACGACATCTACTCCTTCTACTTTAGAAAAAACCTTTGTCTTATTAACTTTATTTTTTATTAATTGTAAATGTTCTTTATTATTTACTTCGAGGCTAATTTGAGCCCACAATTTATCCGTAAACCTGTCCAATTGCCCTAGTATGTTTCCGTATGCTAACTGTAATTGTTCAATTCCGCCATATATTTATCAACGACAAAAAAAATCCAAATTTATTTCCTAGAACACTCAACAGTTCACGTAGCTCCACAATGTTAAAAAAATAAAATATTATAACATTTTTTAAATTTTAAATCTGTTGACTAAAATCAGATATTTTATAATAATGTAAAATTTTTAATTAAATTGACCATGTTATAAAAATTAAAAAAAAATATTTCAAATTTTCAAAATCTTTAAAATGTTATTTTATTCTCATTTAAATTTTAAAATGAAAATGATATTTTAAATGTACTAAAATTTTTAAAATTTAAAAAAATAATCAAAAATTCCGTTTCATATTAATTTTAGAAATAATTTTATTTACTTATCTGAGTTTAATATTAAATAAATTTTATTTAATAAATTCCCTTTATTTATTCAATTTGTATTTATTACTTTATTAAACACTGTAATAATTGTTTAAATTTTCTGCTGTTACTCACGTATTTTCAAAACAAAAAATTAAATAATCACCATTTATTTTGTGATTTTTAGTCCTTTTCTTCCTTCTATCGTCCTTCTTCTCTCGGTCCCTGAGATCGTTGTTTGAGAAACCGGCTGCGCCAAAATGTTGTATTTTAAAAGGTCCTTCTACTAGGACTTTATCTTGATCCTATTTATACTTACTGAGTCCTTTTTACTTTCTTTATATTATTTAAAACAACCGAGTCTTTTTTACTTCAAGACACTTTATTTCGCTTTAAAAGTTGGTTACACTTATACTTAATACTTATTTGTAGACAGTTCAGCTTATCGAAAACAATTGATTCTTAGTCTATACTTAACTTCTACTTAACACCTCGTATTCTTATAATTTCACAATAAATTGAGTAATTTCATCATGCTAAAATAGCTTAGTCAGCGTATTTATAATTTCACAATAAATTGAGTACTTTCATCATACAAAAATAACTAAGTCAGCATTTATTTGTATGATCTGAGTGACCTATTTAACGTGGGCGTGTATACCTGTGCTATGTTAAGCGGTGTGCGCCAATACAATTAAATGCTGACTGTGTTTAACATGCATAATGCTTAACCCTAAAAATATGCCATAAAGAAAAATATACTGGTTATGTTATATTGTGGATCATAAGCACGCTGTAAGTTCCACGATTATGATACACAACAGTGGATCATATGTAAGCAGTGAACTCTACGATTATGATACACAACACCAATACTGAAAAATATAGATTTACTATATTTTTTTTTGTCAATTAAATTTTTCTGACGTAATTAAGCTTTTCTATAAATTATAAGATAATGTAAATTAGGGCCTAAAAGTTACATTGTGCTGCTAGGGTTTAAAACCTGGCTTAGATAAACTTAAACCAAGATATCATAACAGAACGCTACTTATATTAATATTATTATAGCAAATCAATTTTTAAATTTGAGTATTTAAAACTAAATTTTAGTGTTTTATTTAATACTAGCTGGACCCGTGCACGACTCGTGCCAAGATTTTATAAATGCAAGGATATGGAGTGATTTTATTAATATAAAGAACATTTATATTATTTATATCTTCTCCGTATAACGCTTTCCCGTATAATTCTTCCCGGTAGAATTCTTTCCCGGAAGAATTCTTTCCCATGGAATTCTTTCCCGTAGAGTTTTTCCCAGTAGAATTTTTAGTGTGGTGAATTTTATTGTGGTGAGTTTTAGTGTGGTGAGTTTTAGAGTGGTGAGTTTTAGTGTGGTGAGTTTTAGTGTGGTGAGTTTTAATGTGGTGTGGTTGCTTTTGTATATTTTTTTTTGTATTTGAGTTTTTTGTTTCATCTTTTTAGATTGTGTATGTGCCGAGTTATGTCGTTATGAAAGTTTAGGTTGTATGGAAGGTGCCACGCCCCTTTGTCCAATCCCGCCCATATATAGCCTAGGACACCCTCCGGACTCCATAGTATCCTAGTGAAAAATTTAAATCGGTTTAGCGGTTTAGACGTGATGCTTGAACAAACAGGATGACCGACAGACTGACAGACGGACCAAGAGTTTTATATATATAGATATCAGGGACCCGTGCTTCGCTGTGGACGTTTTTTTATTCGTTTTATAAATGTAGTAACCAAAACCGTACTAATTATCCGATAAAACAACTTTTCTCATAGACAATTCTTTCTCAGACAGTGCTTCCCCGTAGAATTCTTCCCAGTAGAATTATTTCCCGTAGAATTCTTCCCCGTAGAGTTTTTCCCAACGAAGTTTTAGTGTGGTGAGTTTTAATGTGGTGAGTTTTAGTGTGGTGAATTTTAGTGTGGTGAGTTTAAGTGTAGTGAATTTTATTGTTGTGTGTTGAATTTAAGTGTGGTGAATTTAAATGGGTAAATTTGAATGTGGTGAATTTTAGTGCGGTGAGTTAGTGTGGTAAAATTTAGTGTGGTGAGTTTTAGTGGGGTGAATTTTAGTGTGGTGAGTTTTACTTACTTACTTACTTAAATGGCCTTTACAACCGTGGGTCGGTTTTGGCCGCTGAGATGAAGCCGCGCCAGTCGGATCTGCTTTGCGCGCGCTGACGCCAGTTAGAAATACCAAGCGTTGCCAGGTTGTCCTCAACTTGGTCTTTCCAACGCAGATTTGGACGCCCTCTTCTACGCTGTCCACCTTCGAGTTTCGATTCAAGCACCTTCTTGGCTGGAGTGTTTTCATCCATTCGTTCGACATGACCTAGCCAGCGAAGTCGCTGGATCTTGATGCGCTTGACTATGTCAATGTCGTCGAATAACTCATACAGCTCGTGGTTCATCCTGATTCGATACTCGTTAGCAAAGCAGATAGGGCCAAAGATTTTACGGAGAATCTTTCTCTCGAACGCTCCCAGTACTCTCTCATCGGTGGTGGCCAGCGTCCATGTTTCTGCACCATAAAGTAGGACGGGCATGATGAGTGACTTGTAGAGCGTTATTTTTGTCCGGCGAGAGAGGGCTCTGCTTGTCAATTGCCTACTGAGCCCAAAGTAGCACCTGTTGGCAAGAGTTATTCTCCGTTTGATCTCCAGGCTGACGTCGTTGTTGCTGTTTACGCTGGATCCCAGATAGACGAAGTCCTTCACAATGTCGAACTTGTGGGTGTCAAAATCAGCTTTTTGTCCAAGACGCACGGACTCTTTTTTGCTTGTTGACATAAGGAACTTCGTCTTGTCCTCGTTCACCGCTAGACCCATTCGACGCGACTCTTTCTCCAATCTGGAGAATGCTGCGCTGACTGCTCGTGTGCTCCTGCCAATGATATCAATATCGCCGGCATATGCGAGCAGCATGACACTTTTGTTGAGGATAGTGCCGCTTTGACGGAGTTCGGCAGCTCGAACTATTCTCTCCATCAATAAGTTAAAAAAGTCGCACGATAGGGAGTCCCCTGTCTGAAACCTCGTTCGGTATGAAATGGCTCGGAGAGGTCTTTTCCTATTCTCACTGAGCAACGTGTGTTGCTCAGGGTCATCCTGCAAAGCCTTATAAGTTTCGCAGGTATACCGAACTCAGACATTGCGGCGTATAATCCCTTATCGGAGTGTCGAAGGCGGCTTTATAGTCGATTAATAGGTGGTAGGTGTCGATCTGTTTTTCTAGGGTCTTTTCCTGGATTATGGCGGTGGCGGAATCTCAACGTCGTCATCAAGTACTGGGGTTGCCGGGTTTGCTTCTCTATCGGTGGAATTGAGGTCATCATCACCGGTCAGCAGTTTAGAGAAGTGATCCCTCCATATTTTCAGTGTGCTCTGGATATCTGTCACTAGATTTCCGTTCTCATCTTTACAGGAAGAGGCTCCGGATTTCGAACCTCCGGCTAGGCGTCTTATTTTCTCGAAGAATTTTCGAGCCTCATTCCTGTCCCCATGCATCTCAATCTCCTCACACTCATGTCTTTCTGCCTCGCTTTTGATATCGTGGCGGGGGCAGCGCTCGTATGCGTTGTCTAGGCGCTCGTAGAAGCGCTCTTTTGTCTCGTCATCTTTCTCGTTCGTCGGAGCGTGTGCACAAATTAGGCTGATATGGAAATATTTAGCCTTGATGCGGATTGTTGCGAGCCTTTCGTCCACGGGCGTGAACCTAGAGACAAGGTGGCGGAGTCTCTTGCCGACCACAAATCCACATCCAAATTCGTGTCTCTCCGCATGGCAGCTGTAGTAGATATCACAGGACGCTTGTTTCGAACAGCCCTGTCCCGCATCTCCTGGATAGCGGTGATGTCAGCCTTATATTTTTCGAGGACATCTGCCAGCTGGATAGAGGCACCTTCCCTATAAAGGGTCCGGACATTCCAGGTGCATATCCGTAAATCATGGTCCTTAAAACGTTTGCGTGGGTCGTCATCGTTGTAATCGGTCGTTATCCGAGGCTTCTTTTTTGTTTTCATTGGGCGCATAGGTTTTTTCCGTGGTGGGACCCAAACCCAACGCACGAACCCTCACTCTGAGGGAGATGCTCGCCACTCACTTTAGCCGACTTCTACACCGGGTGGTGTATAGCGCCGTTTCCAGGGACTTCCACGAGGAGGACTTCCACCGAAGTGGAGGTGTCACCATTTGTCAATTTGTCAATTCTGGTGACCAGTGAGTTGACTTGAGACGACACCGACAAGTTGAAGCACTCAGACACGTTGCCTTGTGATAATCGCCCCCATAGTCCCCCATAGTGAGTTTTAGTGTGGTGAGTTTTTGTTTGGTGAATTTTAGTGTGGTGAATATTAGTCTGTTAAATTTTAGTGTGGTGAATATTAGTCTGTTAAATTTTAGTGTGGTGAGTTTTAATGTGGTGAATTTTAGTGTGGTGAGTTTTAGTGTTGTGAATTTTAGTGTGGTGAATTTTAGTGTGGTGAATTTTACGATCCTGGTTGATTTTGTTTTCTATCCTTTTTTATTTTTCTGTTGTTTTTGAGTTATAGCTTAAGTTTTGTGCTTTTACTTTTGTTTTTGTATTTGATTTTTACTTTTGTTTTTGTGTTTTTGCTTTTGTATTTTTTTTTTGTATTTGAATTTTTTGTTTCATCTTCTTAGCTTGTGTATGTGCCGAGTTACGTCGTTTTGAAAGTTTAGGTTGTATGGGAGGTGCCACGCCCCTTTGTCTAATCCCGGCCATATATAGCCTATGACACCCTCCGGACTCCATAGTATCCTGGTGTTCATTTCAGTTAAATCGGTTCAGCGGTTTAGACGTGATGCTGGAACAAACAGACAGACAGACAGACCGACTGACAGACGGACCATGAGTTTTATATATATAGATAGATAGATAGATAGATAGATATAGATAGATATAACTGTATATATATTATGATTTTTCAAAATCGTCCCCCTCTAAGAACGACGTCTGGATCCGCACCTGCGTGGGGCTTACTTCGGTTAATTTACCAGTCATATATGCATAGTGTGTAAAAAAATAGAAAATTATCATAATTCATCCTCATTTTGTAAAATCTTACTTCAAAAATTCCAATTTGAGCAATATTATGTCATGTTAATAATTCGATATCAATTAAACCTGGCGATATTCTTCATTCACACTAATATGTATCTGATAACTATCAAATTGTTCAAAAACAATAATAAAATCATCCGATATCGATTTCGAATTTTAAGAAATAACATGGCAAATAATCCAATTTTATTCAAATTTCACATATTTATGCATTTGTTTGTAAATTTATTCGAGCGACTGTATGCGATATCCTTTATTCATACACTAAGAAAAAAGTGACATAATAAAATTAAATAAAATCTATTTTAATTTGATTTAAATACTTTTGTAATACAAAAAGTAATACTCTATACAAAAATAAATTACGCGCGTATTTAATTTCAAATTAAATTCATTAATTTAAAAAATTACATTATAGAAATATTGTTAACATTATTAAGGTTCGTTATTTGAAAGTAACCATGACAAAATTATGTAATACGTGGCGATGTGTCCAACATATAGAACCGCCGTGAGTGATCAAAAATTTCGAAAAAAGTAAAAAAAAATAATAATTTCATCTTTTCCTAACCTACTTTACATGAAATAAATAGTTTTAAAATACCAATTGACATGTTTATGATATTGTGATTAAATTAAAATTTTATTTTCTTAGTAAAAAGTACACTAAGAAAACAGAATGTTTATGAGAGTGTTGCTGCAACTACAATACTACTCGATTTTACAATTCCAATATGCAGGAAATACAAATAAATGTGCAGCAAAAGTTTAAATAATTTGTAAACATCACATATATTGTATTATTTGTGAGATGTTTCTTACAAACATCACGGAAAATGTCATATATGTGGTAGATTCACTGTAGAAAAATTATTAATATTTTCTAAATATCACAAAAATTGTCAAATATTTGACTTGAAAATTTGCACCAGCAATGATGTTTAGTGTAATAAGAATATTTACTTCAAATTTTATTACCTACGTAATAAATTTAAATAAAAAGTATTTACATAAAATTTTATTACGTACGTAATAAATTTAAATAAAAAGTATTTACTTCAATTTTAAATAAAAAGTATTTACTTCAATTTTAAATAAAAAGTATTTAATTTTAATAAAAAAGACAACGGTTGAAAAACGTGTCGAAAAGTATTTAAATTTAGTACTTTTTTATTTAATTTTATTACTTTTTTCGCTCAGTGTTCCTATTAGTTTTGAAGTTATATAATTTTGTTCAAACCAGTGACTTCACCGAGTGACGTGATAATGTACCTATATAATTTTATAAATAATACATAATTCAGTTTTTTTTTTATATTATTTTAATTTGCCATATTAAAAAATTCAAAATGTCCAACATTTCTCACCACTAATGCAGAAGTAATGAGAAGTAGTGGTCTTCGCGGTCACGAACGGGACTTCAAACAGTCAATGAAAGCAATTCAAAAATTTACCGTTTACTGATCTTTATTTATATCTTTGTATTTTTTGGGGTTTATTATTATTATTATCGCTCTTAAAGAAGAACCTATTCTAAATAAAATGTTATAAAAAATAAAAAAAATTATCAAAATATTTCGTTTTATCAACATGCACGCCTAGCCTGAAACACTTTCAACTCAAAAGGGAGAACTTAAATGTTTTAAGAATATGTTTCGGACATACATAGGTTTTTTTCAAAAATAGTCCTTTTTTGAGTATTATATCCTTAAATACCATTAAATGGTCTATACACGAATTAACGTGCATAAAAGTATGTATCAAACAAACAAAAAACCAATCCGCTATCTTTAATAGTTGAGAAGATATTACAAATCAAAGTCAAATTTAATTAAAAATTTGGTCAAAAAAACTTTCAACTTTTAGTAAACCATAAATAATTGAATTTTAACTAATCAATTTGCAAGTTTGAGCTGCATTTTCTAAAAGTAGACTATATTAGCTACATTATTGAATAAAAAAACTAGCTCTTGTAGTGGACATTTCCAAAGATATTGTGACTTTACCTTGTAATTATTACATATTTTGAAATAAAAAAATTAAAAATATACACTATATTTTCGGTTTTTTATTACAATATCTTTTAAAATATTCACAACAGTAAGTAAAATGTTTATTCCAGCTTGTAGCTGATGAAGTCTACTTTTAAAAAATGTGACTCAAATTTACAAATTGATTAGTTAAAATTCAATTATTTATGGTTTACTAAAAGTTGAACGTTTTTTTGACCAAATTTTGAAGAAAATTTGACTTTGATTTGTAATATCTTCTCAACTATTAAAGATAGCGAATTTTTGGTTTGTTTGATACATACTTTTATGCACGTTAATCCGTGTATAGACCATTTAATGGAACTTAAGGATATAATACCCAAAAAAGGACAATTTTTGAAAAAAAACTACGTTTTCGCATTTGTTACCACTAAATATGACCCATAACGGTGGGCAAATTATGTGAAATTTTTATGGGTTATTTAAGTGGCTAAAGTTAATAGTTTTAGCAAAAATAAAAAAAGAAAAAAGTTATTTTCAAAAAAATATTTTCAAAAAACCGCATACAAAATTTGAAACCGCGTTATTTTAAAAAACCTGCCTACGATTTTTTTTATTTTAGTCTTAAAATACTCGGGGGATGTCCGAAAAATATTCTTAAAACATTTTGGGTAGAAAGTGTTTCAGGCTAGGCGTGCATGGTAACTAAAATAAGTTTTGGACTCTTAACTTTTTAAAATTTAAGCATTTTTCTTTAATAATACAAGTCAGAAAATATTGTTTGTCAACTTTTAACTTTTCGACCACGGTGGACTTTCCTGTGGAAATGCCTATATCCGCAAATCATGGTCCTTTATACGTTTGCGTAGGTTGTCATCGTGTTTTCGGCATGTTGTCTGAATTCGGTGACTGCCTTTTTTCTCGTTTGTCCCCGACCAAGCCTCGGGGTTCACCAACGCGAAGGTTAGACTAGGTGAGACTTGGAGAGGCTATGATAACTAACAGAAGTCAGTTACTAAATTGCGCATTCACTACTCGATTTTGCACTAAACAATAAATCTAAATTAGACAGACGTGTAAAACCGAAATAAATGTTTGTTTTGCGTCGGGAAAACGCCAACAATAACATACTTTAAAACTGAAAGACACGGATATGTATGTTTATGTTTTTTTTATGTGTAATAAAAAAAGAGATTTTTGATGAGAGCTGTTTTATAGTTAAAATGGTTGTAACACTTAATCCATAAATCTAGAAAAATAAATTTTTTGTATGTGAGTCCTTAACATAATTTTATTTCAAAATAATTATTTGAAAATTTCAAAGGATTAAAACGCCATTTTTGATATCCTTTTCTCCGGATATGATAAAAAAAATGCATAATCGATAATGCTATCGTAGTATTTAAATATATTTTTCAAAAATTGTAATCCTCTAAATCTTGGAAGTACTTTAATAAAGAAACTGGATCACTAAATGATGTTTTTTTTTTATTTATGTAATGTAATTATTTATAAATTATAAACAATATATTTCTATTCAATTTATTTAATTTTACCTTAGTAAAGCATAGCACAGCCGTCCTTATAAAAATAAAAAAATCTTTAAATTTTTGTAACTGTGTGCTATAAAAATTCGTAAAAATTGAAAATCCTTCATTAGCGTGTTTTCCTTATACATACTTACATTGTTATTTTTGTCCGTTCTAGGTTGAGTTAAAATGGCTGGACCACTACTGAAGTCTTGTTGTTTGTGTCAAACTCTGCGCAATGGCTCTATTGTATCTGGACTTCTGGCTATCATTCTGTCAATATTGACAATTATTGTCATTTTTACGACTCGCGTAGCATTCAAGACGATTGTGTTTGATTGGATACCTACGAATATTGTCAAAATTATATTGGTGATTAACTTATGCATGACAATTTTAATATCATTTCTAATGATTCTCGGAGTGTTTAAGGTAGGTTGTTTTTCGAGAACTTAATAATGGTGTCTATTCATTGAAAGTGTAGAAGTTATCAGTGAAGTGGAGAATTTTTCATGAAAATTCTTTTAAAAATTGTAAAAGATATCGATTTTAAAAATTAATTTCTTATGAAATGCTAACATTAAAATTTAAAGAAAATGTGTTCACTTGAGAATACTTACATTAAAAAATAAATAATAATGTTAAAATTTTTTTGAAACATGTCATATCGTCACTGATAGGGATGTCAATATCAAGATTTGAGTCAAATAAGTCACAAAAAACTGTGTAATATCGTGAAAAAGTAGATTTAGCATTTAATTGACTATAATCTTAAAATATCAAAGGCCTCTTTCTGTATTGCGAACGAACGAATGGCGTAAAAATGACGTCAATAGTACATGCTTCTTGACTTTTAAAAAAATCACAATTGTTAAAAATTACGTCCCTTTCGACTATAGTCTTTCGTGTCGAAATACAAAAATTCTTAAAAATAGTAAACAGACGTTCTCATTTTAAACTAATTTATAATTTAAGACAGTCGAAAGATTTACTATCAACTTTGCTGGCGAATTAAATCCGGGTTCCGGATAGCGATAAATCTGGAACAGTTGTCTATGAACGTAACATTTATTAATAAGGAAATACATACCTAAATATAATTGGATACCCTAATTTTTTCATTTGGGTCTAAAACTAAAATATTTCACATACACCCAGAAAAATATCATGGTAAATTGATAGTATTTCAATAGAAAAACAATGATTTATACCATTATAATTGGTCAATAGGATGCGTCCCATTAGTTCAGTAATATTGAAACTATTAATACAATGTGTGGTTGTACCATAAATTTTATAATGTGATATTTTAATTACAATAAGAAAGACCTATACAAATTTAATGATACGTATTATTAATTTTATGGTATAGTCGTATTACATTTTCCTAATAATTTATTAAAACAAAAATGTATTTTAGTTAATTTATTGTATTTATTATTTTATTTAAATGTCGAAATTGATATTCACTTTTACAACACACACATAAAAAGACACTTCTTGCTGCAAAAGGTTATAACACATTTAATGTTTGCTTTGGTTTCCAATAATTGATTGTTGTACTTGAGTCTGCAGTTATTTTTGAGTCCGTTGCCATAATAGAAGTTCGATGTATTATTTATTTTTTGTAATAAATAAAAATATAAATATAAATAAATATATAAATATGATTTATTTACATTAAATATATTGAGTCCTTACCAATGTCGCATTTAATAATGTGGATTATTACAAAATACATGCGACCATTTTGAGCAAACACGCATAATGACGCACAAAACGAACATGTTTGTATTCGTTTTTATGTTTTTTTACACCACGTTTATTATTATAGGAGGAAACCAATAATTGAAATGGAGGAAACCATTAAAACAACAGTATTTATTCTATTTAAAATAATAATATTGAAATATTTAAATTTATGGTACTGATACAATTGAATTAATTAGAAAACTTTTGATTTAAAAAAAAAAAAACTATTAATACATGAACCATAAGATCAATGGTCGTACCATGAAGTAATTAATGGTACATTTTCTTCTGAGTGTACAATTTAATTTTATTACAATAAAATTGTGCGTACCATAAATTTCAATCATATAAACTCCACTTGAACGCGAATAAATCATTTCACAAAATCTGAATTCTGTTAAATTACCACAATAATATAAACTTAAACGATTAAGTTTACATAAATAAATCCACGTTCCTAAATTTATTTTTTTAAAATTAATTTTAAAGTCACATAAGGAAAAAAATTGTCCACTAAATTTTTAATTTTTTCAACTTTAATTTTTTTTATTAAATATTGTTTTCCATCAAAAACTAATATCTCAATAAAAATGTGATTGTTCATTCAAACTTAACATTTTCTTATATTTGGACTAAAAAAGAATTTTTTAAAAAAATATTAAAAAAAAAGGTTGATGTTCAACTGAGTTATATATCGCGGATTTTGCATACCATGTCCAACCTCAAAACAGATGCTTTTGAATATATGAGTTTTCTTTGATTCCTAAGCATTAATAATAATAATAGTTGGTCGTTACTGTCCTACAAAAATTTAGGCCGGGCACTCTCACCATTTTGAGCGTTGCGTGTTATGTTTTACTCTCGTAGATTTGCCATTAATGCCGAGATGTAACGCAGTATAGAAAAATGTTTATATGAAAAGATGTTATTAGCCCCCTAGTCCAGACTTGAACCTGGGACATTTCGGCTCGCAGCTACCGACGCTTAAGCATTATAATGGTTTATCATTATAATTGATTATTTTATGCTTATGTAAATATTTTTTAAATCCCGAGACTAATCCCTGTATTCAAATTTTTTAGTCCCGAAATTTCAAGATTGATATATAGGTATATATATATATATATATATATATATAATATATATATATATATGTATGTATATATATATATATATATATATATATATATATATATATATATATATATATATATATATATATATATATATATACATATATATATATATCAAGGATTGAAACCTAAACGAATAACGGTTTCGATTTCGGTTTCGGGTTTTTCCGCGTTTCGGTTTCGGTTACGGTTACGGTTTTAAGTTTTTATAACGAAACGGTTTCGGTATACCGGTTCCATGTTTCGGTTTCGGTTTTGATTTCGGTTTTTGTATAAATTTTCTTTATTTCCATATTTTTCAAATAATTTTCCATTTTTTATATGGTGCTAAATTATGATCAAATTATGATACTGGGGTAAAGTGTGAAACGTAATTTAAACAATGTTTGTTGTTATTTTAGTAAAAATATTGTGTTATATTTAATTGATTACGTCAAGAAAAAAATTTAATTTAAAATTTCGTGACCACAAAAACCAATGAAAAGAAACATGCTAAATATTTTTTACAAACATCTTTATGTATCTGTCAATTTTTAATCGATGATCTCCATTTTTTTACCACATGATAAGAAAATGTAAATCTATCAATTCATATTTCAACTTTAAAAATGCATCAATTACTTTTTATAATATTAATCAACAAACTCGAAAATTACGTTTCTCATAAAAATGTATTTGGTGACTTTTCGTTCTACAACGACGATATACAGTATACGATATACATATACAAACAATATAAGGAATATTTCGTATAAGCATATTTATGTTTTCGTCACAGATTAAAAAAATCCGTATGCTACACGTACCGTATGTCAAGAGAACTCAAATAATATCTTGCAGAGTACATTTTTCTTTGCGAACACCATGCGAACACAAACTCAAACGCTACAAAGCGAATACTAACAGAAAGAAGAGAATATAACAATAACGATTACGATTCGTATACACACACTTTCACAACGACAACTCTTCGTTGCTTTCCTGTATCGTCGCATGGCAACAAACAGACGCATGACAACAGACAGACGCATGACAACGGACAGACGCATGACAACAGACAGTGGCATGACAACGGACAGACGCACGGCACCACACTACATGTATGTATCTAGTATAGTTCTCTAGTTGGCAACAACAACGAGTTCTCTTTGTGGTACAAAAAATGTACCGCCAAAATTCTACAAAAAGCTTGGATGCTGCTTTATTCGCATTTTTGTTGTTGTTGCACTTTCAAACGAATCAGCGGATTTGTGAAAAAAGAAAAACACAAAAAGCAATATATCAGCACTATCACACTGTGAAAATGTTCATATATTATTTTTTATTACTTCATGATTTTACAATTAACAAAAAAACTATATATAAAAGTAAAACAAAAATAATAATGTGCATAAGCACAGTGCATATGCACAATCGATGTACGAACTTGCGTAGCGAAGAAAAGAGGAAAAAAACATTGTTTTGTCTATTTTATCTTTTTGATGTGAATTTTGAAGCACTTTTAAAACTATTTACCGCTTCAAAAGTGCTTCACAGGCCTTATTTTTAAGATGCTTATATTCTTTAGAATTCTACAAAAACAAAAAAAACGCACATCTTCATTAATGTTCACGTTCATAAATATTTTGCACGCTTTCCATTGTTACTTATTGTTCAATATTTAGTAATATCATGAATTCTTTTGTATATCATTATTACCTTAAAAACATAATAAATATATTAAAATCATAAAAAATGCAAGAGTCTTCCTTTTCTTGCAGTCTTAGTCTTGCACTTGCTCTTGTTCTTTTTCTTGCAAAATCTCTATTTTGTTCTCGCTTTTGTTTTGCAAAAAAAATGCAAGAACAAGAAATTTTTAATCATCACTAATGTAAAAAAATATCTGCCTTATACTTGAAATTTTTAAACTTGTCTAACTTGCACTTCATTTTTCGTATTTCCTTAAATAGTTACTGAGAATTAGAAGAATTATAAATGGTATTCTATTGAATAGATCCTTTAAAAGAATTTAAAAAATATTCAAATGAACTTTTCAAAACTTGTTCCACTTTACCTCAAGCTCCTCTATATATTTTATAATAAAATAAATAAAAAAAACCAATATTATTAAAATTTTAATCATTTTTTAACGTAAAATTTTTTCTTGGAGTTGCTGGTGTTTTGTTGTTAATTCGATTAATGAAACAAAAAAAAAATTTAGACCAAATACCGTTGTTTTGGAAATATAGTTTCTCAAAAAACAACATGTGAATTTTTGTACAACCAAAAATGTTTATTTTGGGAACTCCAAATTTTAATTAATGAAATTTTACTTAAGATCTTCTATATAAAATAAAATATGTTTTTCTGGTTTTTTGTATACTTTTTTAAAAACCGTTTTAAACCGATATCGGTTTATTTTTGATTTTTATATAACGGTTTCGGTTACGGTTTCAATTCTTGATATATATATATATATATATATATATATATATATATATATATATATATATATATATATATATCTATATATATATATATATATATATATATATATGCTGCAAAAAAAAAGGGCTCTCCCAAATAAAATTTTACAGGCATTACATATATCTTTGGAGCTTTATGCAAACAAAAGTATTATTTCATTTTCAAGCATTATTAGAGTAATAACAGCCAAACATATTTTTGTTTTCGTTCAAACATATTTATGTTCAGAATGACTAATTTTCGGCGTTCTTGCATGTAAACATATTTATGTTTTCATTTCATTTTAATGTACAAATAGTAAATTTAGTGCTAATATCTTCTTTTTTTTAAATTACATTTTTTTTATTTATATATTCTCTATTTATAAACTTAAACTTTTATTTTTTTTTTATTACACTTATTTTATTTATACTTAATAATTTGATTTATATCTATTGTTTCTATTTTGAGTTCAGTGATTTATGGATAAATTGGTTATTTCACAAGCAGCCACTATCTGGTATTAACAGTAATTGGCGGTACAAAAGAATTTTTGAACTATATGAAAAGTATTAATGTGAGTATTACTGAGTGCTAAAAGTATGCAGCGTTGTTATTTAATTGTGACTTCGTAATACCAAACATACATATAATCAAAATAATTCCATTATTTTTATATTCGTTGTCACCCAGTAACAATCACGAATAACCAAATACATATAATTAACGTTTGGTGTGTTAAATAGCAGAAATATCAAAAATACATATATTAATATCTGATGAAAAATATATATTTCCACAGATATATTAATATAGTAAATTCATGTAAATCCGCGATTAACGCAATTTATGTTTAAATATCGTATAATAATATTTCATTCTGAACAAAATAATAATACAATTCAATTATAATGTAATTAGATATTACTATATATATATATATATATATATATATATATATATATATATATATATATATATATATATATATATATATATATATATATATATGTATATATATATATATATATATATAAGCTTTCGTCATCGCCATCTTCACCACAATGCTATATTCTTCTTCGTATCTCCTCCAGCCTACGAAGTTACATTATAACCAGTTTTACATAGTCACACACATGCTCCCAGTTATCCAGAGAGGACAACATGATCTCCATTTTGTTCCTACATTGATGCTGCTCTCTATCGAATGCTCCAGACTCGCCATTTCACTGCCGAATCTTCGACAGGTGAAAAACTCGAGTTCAGGGTCTATACGTACATTACCACTACATGCTAGGAAATACGGGTCACTGTCGTGCTCAAAGCGATACAAGTACGACTTGAGACAGCCGTGTCCACTCAAGAACTGCGTGAGATGGTAATTCAAATAACCATGTTTTCTATTCACCCAGCATTTATGTTTGGTATTAATCTATGTGTCCATCGCCCCTTGACAGAAAATCGCTCGAAAGTCTCGCCATATCTCGAATATCTGTAATACTCGTTGAACCTCTCGAATATATATGTATACTTCACCACTTTAGCGATGGGCACCATATCCGCAATGACAAACGCTGCATCATCCGACACCGTTCTAAATGCACAACACACTCGAAGCGCCGCCAGCCTGTAAACGAAATTTTTATCTTTTCTCTGTATGTTATAAACCAAGTGGACTCTGACCATATTGGCGCTGCATACAGGATGACATTCTTCACAACCCCCGCTAGAACCTTCCTCTGCAGGTATTTGGGACCTCCTGTGTTGGGCATTATACGACACAACGCTGAACACGTTCCTCCGGCTTTGGCTTTTATGTACTCCAGGTGGAGTTTAAATGACAGACGATTATCTATCATCACTCCCAAGTACTTTAGGTAATCCTTCGATCTGATCGAGCAATCTCCAACGTTTAGGGTAATAGCTAATGCTAAACCCATTGCATTCAGCCATGATCGAACCAGCTGAATGCTGCTATTGCTTCCTGCGTATATTTAGCCACCACCACCAGCACTATGTCATTCGCAAACCCCACTAATTTAGCCCTCTCCGGGAGCAGCAACCTCAGTACACTATCGTACATCACATTTCAGAGCAACGACCCAAGTACAGACCCCTGTGGCACACCGCCTGTTATACCATACTCTCGCATATCATCATCTGTATTATACACCAGGACTCTATCTCGGAAATAATCCCTAGTTACTGCCACTAAATATTGTGGTACATTCAAGCGGTTCAAGACAATCACGATCTTCTCCCAGTTCGCAGTATTGAACGCATTCTTAGCATCCAGCGTTAGAACCACACAATATTCCTTGGAACCAGTCCTCCAGCTTTCGCCTTCAATAGCCTCTTTAGCTTTAGTATTAACAACAACCCCTATAGCATCTATTGTCGATCTTTCTGAACTTTCTGAAGACGTACTGGCTATCAGACAGACCTCCTGTTGTCTCAATGTACGAGTCTAATCTTTTGCAGATTATGCTCTCCAGCAACTTTCCGCACGTATCTATCATACATAGTAGTCTGCATGATGAAGGGTCCTCCAGTGGCTTATTGTTTTTGGGAAACAGCACCAGTCCATATTGGTGGAAAAGATCCACCAGGACTCTATCTCGGAAATAATCCCTAGTTACTGCCACTAAATATTGTGGTACATTCAAGCGGTTTAAAACAATCACGATCTTCTCCCAGTTCGCAGTATTGAACGCATTCTTAGCATCCAGCGTTAGAACCACACAATATTCCTTGGAACCAGTCCTCCAGCTTTCGCCTTCAATAGCCTCTTTAGCTTTAGTATTAACAACAACCCCTATAGCATCTATTGTCGATCTTTCTGAACTTTCTGAAGACGTACTGGCTATTAGACAGACCTCCTGTTGTCTCAATGTGCGGTCTAATCTTTTGCAGATTATGCTCTCCAGCAACTTTCCGCACGTATCTATCATACATAGTGGTCTGCATGATGAAGGGTCCTCCAGTGGCTTATTGTTTTTGGGAAACAGCACTAGTCCATATTGGTGGAAAAGATCCATACCGAAGGCAGGCGTTTATCAACTGCACTACTTGATCCGGGCAACACCGAACAACTTCCTTCAATACCATGTTTGGATGCCATCAAGCCCCGGGGCTTTTCCATCCTGAAATCTTGCTACATCTTGTAGTATCTCAGCAGTAGTTACGGGCGAGAAACTAAAAACTTCATTGCCACTGTAATTCTCCCAATAGGTCGTACCTTGTTGCGGGAAAACTATTCTATCGAGTATTACTGGTTCACTCGGGGATAAGATATTCAGACAGTTCAACTTCTTTGTCACCAGTTTATAGGCCATTCCAAATGGATTATTTTCAACGTCATCGCAAATGTTCAAGAAACACGAACGTTTGCTCTGACGTATAGCCAGTTTCAGCGCTTTCTTCTTAGCGTTAAGCTCTTGTTGGTGCAGATCATTTTCCAGTCTACCACGGGTTCTAACATATACTCTTCTGGCTCGTATACAGTCTCTTCACAGTTGGGCGATTTCCTCATTCCACCAATACACCGGTGGTTTGGTTCCACCTTGTCGTTGTCTCCTCATCGAGGCGTTGCAAGCATGGGTAACTTGATCAATAAGCTGCTCAGACATATTTTCTGGTGAACCAATCAGAATCATATCCTCCATATAAACTTTGAACAGTTCCTTGTCAAAGGCGTTTTCCAGCCCGTAGGGTTCCATCTACGTGCGTTCATTAACGTTGGCGTCAATGGATAGTTTCCTATGTCCATGATTATAGCACTATGATCACTGTGTGTATAATGGTCACTAATAGACCACTGTTATGCGTTAAAATCCCCGACTATCAATAAAGGTCCTCTGTTTAATGCATCGGACGTCAAGCTATAGATGATGCTCTGAAATTCGCGTATTGTATATCTCGGAGGGATGTAACAACTATATATTCCATACAGAGCAGCACGGAAAGCCACATTGTTGGGTTGTCATTGTGTCTTGCAGTACTCTACTGTTGACGGACCATATTGCAGTTGTATTGCAACTGTCAGCCACCCAGCTACTTGTATCAACGTTACTGTACGGCCCACTAAGTAGTGCAATATCTATATTCAACTCTCGCACACTCTGTTTGAGGAGATCCTGGGCTGCTCGGCAATGATTGAGATTCAACTGCAACACTCTCATCTTCTTGATGCGAGTTTTTGGAGCTCTTTCCTGTACTTAGGACAGGAAATGATCACTGTTAGCATCAGTTTTACTACAAAGCAAACACATCGGGTTTTTCACGCACTTCTTTATCTTGTGTCCGTCTTCACCACACCGTATGCAATTATTGGAGTAGTCATTTGGGCTCTTACAATTTGTTGCTAAATGCCCAAAGTCCAAGCATTTGAAGCATCTTCTTGGTTGTATTCTTTCGCGAATTCGACATACGACCCATCCAATACGTATCTTCGCAGCCTTTACAAGGTGAGTTTCTAAGTCAGCACTCAATGCAGCAGTTTGTGTGCCGCCACAGGCTTTCCTCAACGATTTTATTGCTGACATCTGCAGCATTTTAAACATCTCGTCTTGTTTCATAAGTGCCTCATAGACCTCTTCTTTAGATGTAACCTCGTCAATATCTTTGATCTCAATAACCACTTCATGTGATAGTGACCGTACTTCTGCGGATGTACCAAGGAACTCTTCGATAGTAAGCCTACATTCACCTGTATTCTGGTGGGCAGGTTTATTAAGCTCCAGGAACAAAGCCTTTAGCTGTTTTCCGGATATTCCTGACATTTTGACCAAGAATTTCTAATTTGGGATCACTTTTAACTTTTCGGAGTATGTAAGAATACGACGTTTCTCCACAAGTCTTGATGACAAGGGCATCCGGACGGGCAGGCTTCCTTCGGACAGACCGCTTTGGGGCAGGTCGCTTTCTCTTCTTTGCTTTGGGGCCCACTTCTACCCATTTAGAGTTTGCCTCATCCTAAGCTTCTTCTGACTTGTCACTCGATGTTCTGCCAGTTGTTGTACTGGGTATGTCATCTTTTACCATCTTCTTTGGACTTGTTTCCTTATTCTTCTTTGGCTTGTTGCCTTTTGGACTAAGGGGGTTGCTTCTCCGCTTTGGAGTTCCCATGAGTCTAACGGTTGGTATAACCTCGTTAGTGTTTTAGGTTTCCTTATCAACTGTTGTTGTACTGGGTATGTCATCTTTTACCATCTTCTTTGGACTTGTTTCCTTATTCTTCTTTGGCTTGTTGCCTTTTGGACTAAGGGGGTTGCTTCTCCGCTTTGGAGTTCCCATGAGTCTAACGGTTGGTATAACCTCGTTAGTGTTTTAGGTTTCCTTATCAACTGTTGTTGTACTGGGTATGTCATCTTTTACCATCTTCTTTGGACTTGTTTCCTTATTCTTCTTTGGCTTGTTGCCTTTTGGACTAAGGGGGTTGCTTCTCCGCTTTGGAGTTCCCATGAGTCTAACGGTTGGTATAACCTCGTTAGTGGTTTGGGTTTCCTTATCAACTAGAACTTCCTTGTGGTTAATCGAAGGCCCACTATTTCTGTCATATGCAACTTGCATGAATATCGCCTGTATTTCTAAGGCACCCGCGATCTCGCAACGACATTGGTGCGTTCATTAAGAAAATCGACCAGCTGGTTGATATTGCCGCCTAATTTCACGATATTCTTTTCAGACTTACCATTGTTCGTCCCAGCATCGGATCGTTTATAATCAACGGGCATCTGCCAAGTGGGGTTTCTACAACATCACTATTGCCCACTGCTGACTTATATTTATATTTATATTTATATTTATATTTATATTTATATTTATATTTATATTTATATTTATATTTATATTTATATTTATATTTATATTTATATTTATATTTATATTTATATTTATATTTATATTTATATTTATATTTATATTTATATTTATATTTATATTTATATTTATATTTATATTTATATTTATATTTATATTTATATTTATATTTATATTTATATTTATATTTATATTTATATTTATATTTATATTTATATTTATATTTATATTTATATTTATATTTATATTTATATTTATATTTATATTTATATTTATATTTATATTTATATTTATATTTATATTTATATTTATATTTATATTTATATTTATATTTATATTTATATTTATATTTATATTTATATTTATATTTATATTTATATTTATATTTATATTTATATTTATATTTATATTTATATTTATATTTATATTTATATTTATATTTATATTTATATTTATATTTATATTTATATTTATATTTATATTTATATTTATATTTATATTTATATTTATATTTATATTTATATTTATATTTATATTTATATTTATATTTATATTTATATTTATATTTATATTTATATTTATATTTATATTTATATTTATATTTATATTTATATTTATATTTATATTTATATTTATATTTATATTTATATTTATATTTATATTTATATTTATATTTATATTTATATTTATATTTATATTTATATTTATATTTATATTTATATTTATATTTATATTTATATTTATATTTATATTTATATTTATATTTATATTTATATTTATATTTATATTTATATTTATATTTATATTTATATTTATATTTATATTTATATTTATATTTATATTTATATTTATATTTATATTTATATTTATATTTATATTTATATTTATATTTATATTTATATTTATATTTATATTTATATTTATATTTATATTTATATTTATATTTATATTTATATTTATATTTATATTTATATTTATATTTATATTTATATTTATATTTATATTTATATTTATATTTATATTTATATTTATATTTATATTTATATTTATATTTATATTTATATTTATATTTATATTTATATTTATATTTATATTTATATTTATATTTATATTTATATTTATATTTATATTTATATTTATATTTATATTTATATTTATATTTATATTTATATTTATATTTATATTTATATTTATATTTATATTTATATTTATATTTATATTTATATTTATATTTATATTTATATTTATATTTATATTTATATTTATATTTATATTTATATTTATATTTATATTTATATTTATATTTATATTTATATTTATATTTATATTTATATTTATATTTATATTTATATTTATATTTATATTTATATTTATATTTATATTTATATTTATATTTATATTTATATTTATATTTATATTTATATTTATATTTATATTTATATTTATATTTATATTTATATTTATATTTATATTTATATTTATATTTATATTTATATTTATATTTATATTTATATTTATATTTATATTTATATTTATATTTATATTTATATTTATATTTATATTTATATTTATATTTATATTTATATTTATATTTATATTTATATTTATATTTATATTTATATTTATATTTATATTTATATTTATATTTATATTTATATTTATATTTATATTTATATTTATATTTATATTTATATTTATATTTATATTTATATTTATATTTATATTTATATTTATATTTATATTTATATTTATATTTATATTTATATTTATATTTATATTTATATTTATATTTATATTTATATTTATATTTATATTTATATTTATATTTATATTTATATTTATATTTATATTTATATTTATATTTATATTTATATTTATATTTATATTTATATTTATATTTATATTTATATTTATATTTATATTTATATTTATATTTATATTTATATTTATATTTATATTTATATTTATATTTATATTTATATTTATATTTATATTTATATTTATATTTATATTTATATTTATATTTATATTTATATTTATATTTATATTTATATTTATATTTATATTTATATTTATATTTATATTTATATTTATATTTATATTTATATTTATATTTATATTTATATTTATATTTATATTTATATTTATATTTATATTTATATTTATATTTATATTTATATTTATATTTATATTTATATTTATATTTATATTTATATTTATATTTATATTTATATTTATATTTATATTTATATTTATATTTATATTTATATTTATATTTATATTTATATTTATATTTATATTTATATTTATATTTATATTTATATTTATATTTATATTTATATTTATATTTATATTTATATTTATATTTATATTTATATTTATATTTATATTTATATTTATATTTATATTTATATTTATATTTATATTTATATTTATATTTATATTTATATTTATATTTATATTTATATTTATATTTATATTTATATTTATATTTATATTTATATTTATATTTATATTTATATTTATATTTATATTTATATTTATATTTATATTTATATTTATATTTATATTTATATTTATATTTATATTTATATTTATATTTATATTTATATTTATATTTATATTTATATTTATATTTATATTTATATTTATATTTATATTTATATTTATATTTATATTTATATTTATATTTATATTTATATTTATATTTATATTTATATTTATATTTATATTTATATTTATATTTATATTTATATTTATATTTATATTTATATTTATATTTATATTTATATTTATATTTATATTTATATTTATATTTATATTTATATTTATATTTATATTTATATTTATATTTATATTTATATTTATATTTATATTTATATTTATATTTATATTTATATTTATATTTATATTTATATTTATATTTATATTTATATTTATATTTATATTTATATTTATATTTATATTTATATTTATATTTATATTTATATTTATATTTATATTTATATTTATATTTATATTTATATTTATATTTATATTTATATTTATATTTATATTTATATTTATATTTATATTTATATTTATATTTATATTTATATTTATATTTATATTTATATTTATATTTATATTTATATTTATATTTATATTTATATTTATATTTATATTTATATTTATATTTATATTTATATTTATATTTATATTTATATTTATATTTATATTTATATTTATATTTATATTTATATTTATATTTATATTTATATTTATATTTATATTTATATTTATATTTATATTTATATTTATATTTATATTTATATTTATATTTATATTTATATTTATATTTATATTTATATTTATATTTATATTTATATTTATATTTATATTTATATTTATATTTATATTTATATTTATATTTATATTTATATTTATATTTATATTTATATTTATATTTATATTTATATTTATATTTATATTTATATTTATATTTATATTTATATTTATATTTATATTTATATTTATATTTATATTTATATTTATATTTATATTTATATTTATATTTATATTTATATTTATATTTATATTTATATTTATATTTATATTTATATTTATATTTATATTTATATTTATATTTATATTTATATTTATATTTATATTTATATTTATATTTATATTTATATTTATATTTATATTTATATTTATATTTATATTTATATTTATATTTATATTTATATTTATATTTATATTTATATTTATATTTATATTTATATTTATATTTATATTTATATTTATATTTATATTTATATTTATATTTATATTTATATTTATATTTATATTTATATTTATATTTATATTTATATTTATATTTATATTTATATTTATATTTATATTTATATTTATATTTATATTTATATTTATATTTATATTTATATTTATATTTATATTTATATTTATATTTATATTTATATTTATATTTATATTTATATTTATATTTATATTTATATTTATATTTATATTTATATTTATATTTATATTTATATTTATATTTATATTTATATTTATATTTATATTTATATTTATATTTATATTTATATTTATATTTATATTTATATTTATATTTATATTTATATTTATATTTATATTTATATTTATATTTATATTTATATTTATATTTATATTTATATTTATATTTATATTTATATTTATATTTATATTTATATTTATATTTATATTTATATTTATATTTATATTTATATTTATATTTATATTTATATTTATATTTATATTTATATTTATATTTATATTTATATTTATATTTATATTTATATTTATATTTATATTTATATTTATATTTATATTTATATTTATATTTATATTTATATTTATATTTATATTTATATTTATATTTATATTTATATTTATATTTATATTTATATTTATATTTATATTTATATTTATATTTATATTTATATTTATATTTATATTTATATTTATATTTATATTTATATTTATATTTATATTTATACATACATATATATGTATGTATATATATATATATATAGATATATATATTTATATATATATATATATTTATATATATATATATATATATATATATATATATATATATATATATATATATATATATATATATATTTATATATATATTTATATATATATATATATATATATATATATATATATATGGGTTATTCCACGTAAAATCAACTGAAAATTTGAAAATGTTGGCAGCACCATCTCATAAATTAATGAAATTTTGTTGGATGGTTTTGTGACTTTAGCTTAAGAAAAACGCAAAATTTCATTTTCCTAACTTCTGTTGTTTCAGAGATATGATACCTTGACATATGAAAAACTCACAAAAGATGCACATAGTTGCGCTAACTTAACTTATCGTAACTTAGGAAATAGTTAATAGTTAGGTTATAAAAATGAGAAAAAGAGTAAATATTAAAATTTTTAATATTAGGTTGACCATAGGTAGATAATAAATATAATTTTATTAAAAAAGAATTATCTAAATAACTCCCTTTTTTAAAAAGTTGAAATTAATATATGTTAAAAAGTGTCCTTTTGCTAACAAAATGTAAAAATTTCAGAGTGGTGTTCGGGCTCGTTCCAAAATCCTATTTAATATAATAAATCTGTTTGTTCGTTTGTTCCGCTACAAATGCGATATGGTCTGGAAGGAATGATAGGCTATATATGGGCGGGATTGGACAAAGAGGCGTGGCACCTCCCAAACAACTTAAACTTTCCATACGATATAACTCGGCACTTTCACTAGCTACGAACATGAAACAAAAAACTAAAATACAAAAAAAAATGTAAAAGCAAAAACACAAAAGCAAAAGCACAAAACAAAACAAAAGCAAAAATACAAAAACAAAACCAACAACATAAAACTACAATCCAAACTAAAGGAAAAACAAAAAAAGGAAAGAAAAAGAAAAACAAACACACTAAAATTCACCACACTAAAACTCACCACACTAAAAGTCATCACACTAAAACTCACCACGCTAAAATTCACCACACTAAAACTCACCACACTAAAATTCACCACAGTAAAACTCGCCACACTAAAATTCACCACACTAAAACACGCCACACTAAAACTCACCACGCTAAAATTCACCATACTAAAACTCACCACACTATAATTCACCACACTAAAACTCACCACACTAAAACTCAGCACTCTAAAACTCACCACACTAAAACTCACCACACTAAAACTCAGCACTCTAAAACTCACCACACTAAAACTCACCACAATAAAATTCACCACACTAAAATTCACCACACTAAAATTCACCACACAAAAACTCGCCACACTAAAATTCACCATAAAATTCACCACACTAAAACCCACCACAATATAATTCACCACACTAAAACTCACCACACTAAAATTCACCATACTAAAACTCACCACACTATAATTCACCACACTAAAACTCACCACACTAAAACTTCACTACACTAAAACTCACCACACTAAAACTTACCACACTAAAATTCACCACACTAAAACTCACCACACTAAAACTTCACTACACTAAAACTCACCACACTAAAACTTACCACACTAAAATTCACCACACTAAACCACTTTGAGAAAAATTGTTTTGACGGAGAATTGTTATTTGGTTACCACATTTAAAAAACCAATAAAAAATCTTTAACAGCTAAGCACGGGACCCTCATATAAATAATATAATGTTTTTTTATATTAATGAAATCGCTCCAAATCTTTGAATTCACAAAATCTTGGCACGAGTCGTGCACGGGTCCAGCTAGTTATTAATAAAAATGTTTTATAAAGTGAAAATTTGTGTATACAATTTTGTAATTTTTTCTTTGTAATGTTATTAAACTATAAAAACCATTAAAATAAATTTTATAACTTTTAAAAAAATAATTAATTAATTAATACGTTCACATAGGTAGGTGTACTAGTTTTTCGATTTTTGTAGTGTGCTACAGTTCCGACCGCACCCTAATTTATATATTTATTTTACTTTTGAATCCAAACAGAGGGGATAGTTTGAAGAAGAAAAAAATATTATATTTCGTACGGTAAAATTCAGCCTAAAGATCTATATTTACGGTAGGTCACCTAACAAATACTGTCACCCCAAATTAATTATTTTTTTTAAAGCTATAAAATTAATTGTAATGTCTTTTATAGTTTAATAACATTGCAAAGAAAATAATTACAAAATTTTATAATACAAATTTCATATGAAAATGTCTACTTTATAAAACATTTTTATTAATAACTTTGGAACGAGCCCGAACACCACTCTGAAATTTTTACAGTTTGTAAGCAACAGGACACTCTTTAATATATATTTATTTAAAATTTTTAAAAAAGGGAGATATTGAGATAATTCTATTTTAATAATATTATATATATTATCTACATATGGTCACCATAATATTACAAATTTTAATATTTCTTTTATTATAGCCTTTACATGGCCGTTTAAATGGTTTCGGTAAGTTAACTATTTCATAAGTTAGGATAAATTAAGTTAGCGCAACTTTGTGCATTTTTTTGGGAGTTTTTCATATTTGAAGGTATCATATCTCTGAAACCGCTGTTAGCTTATGTTTAAGTCATAAAACCATCCCACAAAATTTCACCCAATAAATATATATATATATATATATATATATATATATATATATATATATATATCTATATCACGTCCTCGTGTGACAACTCACAACATTTTGTACCACCACCTTCCATGGTGTTTAATATTCCCAGCACTTTTATGGTATTCCAGTGCACACCACCTACCGTGGTACTAGACATTAATCAGCACAATCCCAGTGCGCACCACCTACCGTGGTACTAGACGCCTTTCCAAAGCCTTCTGAGTTCAAGGGGTGGCGCTACTTGTTCTGTAGTTCAGTTAAAATATAAAAAAATCGCAGAAAAAATGTGAGATTTTATGAAATATTCGAACCTCTCTCACTCAAAAAAATTAACTCACGCACACTCACACTCGGTATTTTTTGGTCTACTCACGCTCACTCTCAATCACGTGAGAAAAATTAGGATTCAATCGCAATCACGTGTGATTCACGTGAATCACGCTCTCATGCCCATCTCTAAAGGAAACATTTCATATAATACCAATAACTAATGGAAATATACATGATCAAAAATCCAAATTAACAATGAAAGTCCCACAACCCATGTTTAAAATTGAATTATCAGCTGAAGTCAAACAATTATAGAAAAATGAAACGTTAGAAAGGGACAGAAGATCATTCAGCGCACCAAGCAATGTTCGAGAAAGAGATGGAAGATCAGCACATTAAAACACATAAGTGTTTATATATATATATATATATATATATATATATATATATATTTATATATATATATATATATATATATATATATATATATATATATATATATATATATATATATATATATATTTATATATATATATATATATATATATATATATATATATATATATATATATATATATATATATATGGGTTATTCCACGTAAAATCAACTGAAAATTTGAAAATGTTGGCAGCACCATCTCATAAATTAATGAAATTTTGTTGGATGGTTTTGTGACTTTAGCTTAAGAAAAACGCAAAATTTCATTTTCCTAACTTCTGTTGTTTCAGAGATATGATACCTTGACATATGAAAAACTCACAAAAGATGCACATAGTTGCGCTAACTTAACTTATCGTAACTTAGGAAATAGTTAATAGTTAGGTTATAAAAATGAGAAAAAGAGTAAATATTAAAATTTTTAATATTAGGTTGACCATAGGTAGATAATAAATATAATTTTATTAAAAAAGAATTATCTAAATAACTCCCTTTTTTAAAAATTTGAAATTAATATATGTTAAAAAGTGTCCTTTTGCTAACAAAATGTAAAAATTTCAGAGTGGTGTTCGGGCTCGTTCCAAAATCCTATTTATTATAATAAATCTGTTTGTTCGTTTGTTCCGCTACAAATGCGATATGGTCTGGAAGGAATGATAGGCTATATATGGGCGGGATTGGACAAAGAGGCGTGGCACCTCCCAAACAACTTAAACTTTCCATACGATATAACTCGGCACTTTCACTAGCTACGAACATGAAACAAAAAACTAAAATACAAAAAAAAAATGTAAAAGCAAAAACACAAAAGCAAAAGCACAAAACAAAACAAAAGCAAAAATACAAAAACAAAACCAACAACATAAAACTACAATCCAAACTAAAGGAAAAACAAAAAAAGGAAAGAAAAAGAAAAACAAACACACTAAAATTCACCACACTAAAACTCACCACACTAAAAGTCATCACACTAAAACTCACCACGCTAAAATTCACCACACTAAAACTCACCACACTAAAATTCACCACAGTAAAACTCGCCACACTAAAATTCACCACACTAAAACACGCCACACTAAAACTCACCACACTAAAATTCACCCTAAAATTCACCACACTAAAACCCACCACACTAAAACTCACCACACTAAAATTCCCCACACTAAAACTCACCACACTAAAATTCATCACACTAAAACTCACCACACTAAACTCACCACACCAAAACTCACCACACTAAAACTAACCTCACTAAAATTGACAACGCTAAAATACACCACACTAAAACTCATCACACTAAAACTCACCACACAAAAATTCAATACACTAAAATTCACCACACAAAAATTCAACTCATTAAATTCACCAAGGTAAAACTCGCCGCACTAAAATTCACCCTAAAATTCACCACACTAAAACTCAGCACACTAAAATTCACCACACTAAAACTCACCACACTAAAACTCACCACTCTAAAACTCACCACACTAAAACTCACCACAATAAAATTCACCACACTAAAATTCACCACACAAAAACTCGCCACACTAAAATTCACCACACTAAAACCCACCACAATATAATTCACCACACTAAAACTCACCACACTAAAATTCACCATACTAAAACTCACCACACTATAATTCACCACACTAAAACTCACCACACTAAAACTTCACTACACTAAAACTCACCACACTAAAACTTACCACACTAAAATTCACCACACTAAAACTCACCACACTAAAACTTCACTACACTAAAACTCACCACACTAAAACTTACCACACTAAAATTCACCACACTAAACCACTTTGAGAAAAATTGTTTTGACGGAGAATTGTTATTTGGTTACCACATTTAAAAAACCAATAAAAAATCTTTAACAGCTAAGCACGGGACCCTCATATAAATAATATAATGTTTTTTTATATTAATGAAATCGCTCCAAATCTTTGAATTCACAAAATCTTGGCACGAGTCGTGCACGGGTCCAGCTAGTTATTAATAAATATGTTTTATAAAGTGAAAATTTGTGTATACAATTTTGTAATTTTTTCTTTGTAATGTTATTAAACTATAAAAACCATTAAAATAAATTTTATAACTTTTAAAAAAATAATTAATTAATTAATTAATTAATTAATACGTTCACATAGGTAGGTGTACTAGTTTTTCGATTTTTGTAGTGTGCTACAGTTCCGACCGCACCCTAATTTATATATTTATTTTACTTTTGAATCCAAACAGAGGGGATAGTTTGAAGAAGAAAAAAATATTATATTTCGGACGGTAAAATTCAGCCTAAAGATCTATATTTACGGTAGGTCACCTAACAAATACTGTCACCCCAAATTAATTATTTTTTTTAAAGCTATAAAATTAATTGTAATGTCTTTTATAGTTTAATAACATTGCAAAGAAAATAATTACAAAATTTTATAATACAAATTTCATATGAAAATGTCTACTTTATAAAACATTTTTATTAATAACTTTGGAACGAGCCCGAACACCACTCTGAAATTTTTACAGTTTGTTAGCAACAGGACACTCTTTAATATATATTTATTTAAAATTTTTAAAAAAGGGAGATATTGAGATAATTCTATTTTAATAATATTATATATATTATCTACATATGGTCACCATAATATTACAAATTTTAATATTTCTTTTATTATAGCCTTTACATGGCCGTTTAAATGGTTTCGGTAAGTTAACTATTTCATAAGTTAGGATAAATTAAGTTAGCGCAACTTTGTGCATTTTTTTGGGAGTTTTTCATATTTGAAGGTATCATATCTCTGAAACCGCTGCAGTTAGCTTATGTTTAAGTCATAAAACCATCCCACAAAATTTCACCCAATAAATATATATATATATATATATATATATATATATATATATATATATATATATATATATATATATCTATATCACGTCCTCGTGTGACAACTCACAACATTTTGTACCACCACCTTCCATGGTGTTTAATATTCCCAGCACTTTTATGGTATTCCAGTGCACACCACCTACCGTGGTACTAGACATTAATCAGCACAATCCCAGTGCGCACCACCTACCGTGGTACTAGACGCCTTTCCAAAGCCTTCTGAGTTCAAGGGGTGGCGCTACTTGTTCTGTAGTTCAGTTAAAATATAAAAAAATCGCAGAAAAAATGTGAGATTTTATGAAATATTCGAACCTCTCTCACTCAAAAAAATTAACTCACGCACACTCACACTCGGTATTTTTTGGTCTACTCACGCTCACTCTCAATCACGTGTGATCACGTGTGATTCACGTGAATCACGCTCTCATGCCCATCTCTAAAGGAAACATTTCATATAATACCAATAACTAATGGAAATATACATGATCAAAAATCCAAATTAACAATGAAAGTCCCACAACCCATGTTTAAAATTGAATTATCAGCTGAAGTCAAACAATTATAGAAAAATGAAACGTTAGAAAGGGACAGAAGATCATTCAGCGCACCAAGCAATGTTCGAGAAAGAGATGGAAGATCAGCACATTAAAACACATAAGTGCGAATGAGATGCCAAAAGCATGCGTCATTCACGAAACGAGTAGAAGGTTCTCGAAATGTGTCGATTTGATGCATGCAGGAGCCGCATCTGAGGCACAGCACTTCAGTTGTGATTTGATAGTGAACTAGTGCGTCTCGTGAGTGAACATTGTTAAGCTAAATTGTATAAATTCAGCAGTTGAAATAAGTGATTATTCTTTAAGTTGTTATTTAAATAAATAAAGTTAATTAATACTAGTTAAAACCAAATATTAGTGTGTTTTTATTTTGTACAGAATCCAGCGATACGAACTCGTAGAACAGTTTTCCGTAGACCGAATTTTCGTAACAATATGAAAACTAAAGTCTTTAAAAAAATGTACATGGCTTTTGTTTTTGCAAACAATGCGTATTTCCAGAAAACCGTCAACCACGACCGAAAAATTCAAAATGCTCAAATCTTTGAAATAACGATGTATTAAATTTATAAATCTAAATATCCAAAAAGAAATAACTATTCTGTTAACGGTAACGTATAAAAAAATACTCATAAAGTTACGCTACCATGCAATATGTAAATATACCCATTTTTCATGTATTTTGAGTAACCAAATTAATTAACTTTAAAGACAATTAAAATAACGGAAAATTTTTGATTTTTGTATAATGGTTTTCGATGTCCCGTCCGGAACCAAAAAGATACATTTATTACCATAGTAAACTGACATTTTTTTTAAGATTTGAATCCACTGTTGCCAAAACTGAATTACCTTAGTATTTCTAAAAATGTAAACATTAAAGTTGGCACATTTTATAATCTATTTTTGCCCTTTTAATTCCAATATAAATCATTATAATCGGCGCAATGGTTCTTGAGAAATCACGTTTATAACTTAAATTGCTCATAACTCCGTAAATACACGTAAATAGGCGTAGATTTTTAATTTATTTTTTTTATCCCAATATTTCGACTTCCTTTGGAAGTCATCTTCAGAGAGTAACTACAAAATACATTTAACAAATTAACAATCCGTTGAAAACATTTCGGAACTATGAACAACAATTGAAATTTTTGTGCACAGATAATTGTCCGCTGATTTTGGTATTCCGTCGTTTTTGTTTCGCCACTTAGTTCCTGTAAATATGCCCGCATTTATCCGTGTCTGTTTTGTAATTTAGCCTTTTCTCTGTTGTTTGGTTTATTATATGGAGCATTTCTAATGTGTAGCGTTTTTGAAGTCAATAACGTGATTTCCTTTCGTCCAATGGGCCCCTAGTGCTGCTTTTGTTCAATTGGTCTGCTATTTGTTTTATGTTCTGATTTGTGACACGATATTCTCGTCCGTAATTGTGTTTTTGTAGTCCCAACATATACCTTATTGCATACGTTGGACCCGTCTCCGTTGTATGTTATATTATTTATAACATTTGACTTTTCCATCTTGTCCATTTTACTTTTTGAGTGTTATCTGTTTTTGTCGCTATTTTGAATTGGTCCTTTTTTTGAATTTATGTTGTATATTTTTATGAAATTTATTTAGTTGGTTGAGAGTCATATCTATTTTAATAATCACAAAGAGATCGTCTACATACTTTGTAGTCAATCTTGGTTTTATTATTAAGTCGTCAATACATATGTCAAGAAAATTCTTCCATAATTATTATTGCTTATGCCGGTGATCCCATAGGCATTCCTTTTAGTTGTTTTGTAAATTTTTCCGTCATATTTAAAATATCTGTTGTCCTTTATACAAATTTTTAAGAATTTCCATAAATGTGTCCTTCGTCATATTTGTGTGTTTTTCGATTAAAGTGATTAAAGCGAAGTCAACTGGTATACTTGGAAACAGTGATATTAGGTCAAAAGATATAAATATTTCATCGTCATATATATATATATATATATATATATATATATATATATATATACATATATATATATATATATATATATATATATATATATATATATATATATATATATATATATATATATATATATATATATATATATGTGTCATTAATTCGTGTCTTGAATTCGACAGCGTTTTTGCGTTGTATTTTGACTATTTAGCAGACTTCGGAATTGTGCGCATAATGATGCTTACCATTGTAACACTTACCATTGTAATACCTATAAAAGAGGCTTACACACCCTACGGTCCTTCGGTGCTCAAGAGAACCAATAGAGGATGAAATATTTTCATCCCCTATTAAAAATATTGCACGTTGTTGGATTCGATCCAGGAACTCCAAGGAAGATTTTGAAGCCCCTGCCCATATGTGCGAATTGTATTCCATCTTAGGCCGAATATAGGTGGTGCAGACAATGCGCAAGTCAGCGGGAGTGACGTATGTCTTACACCGTTTCAAAAAACCGAGGCACTTGGCCACTTCTTTCGACACATCAAATATGTGATCATTCCAAGGGGTCACATTGAATTGATATACCCAGAACGTCAAGAGCAGCTGACTGCGCAATACTAAGTAATTCGTTTCGCTCCAGATAGTTCACAAGGTGGAAGTTTATTACGCTTACCTTGGATAGCGTAGAGTATATTGCAATGTGTCGGTAATTAGCAGGGTTCGTAGCCTCACCCTTTTTCGGAACTGGCTGGACATTGGCAACCTTCCAACAAGATGGAAAAACTCCTGTCTTGTAGGAGATGTTGAAAAGGTTACGCAATGGGCAAGCCAGCGTTGACGCACACTTATTCAACACATGGGCAGATATGCGATCTGGCCCGGAGGCTAAACCTTTTTAACTACCCGAGTTCGAAAATGTATCTCCGGCATTGCAGAAGAAACAAAATCGACGACGGGAAGTGGTTGATTACTATCAGGAAGCGTTGAATTATTTGCAAATAATTCTGCCAAGAGATTAGCTTTATCAAACGGGTCAGTGAGGGTCTGGCCATTCATAGACGATGTCGTCTGATTCTTCACCCTTTTAACAAATGACCAGAAATTTTTACTACCTCTGTGGTAGAGAAGGACCCTTTTGCGCGCGTTTTGTTCGTGTAGAAACTTTTCACGTGCGATCACGGCATTACAGCGATTCCTAGCCTGTATGCGATGTCTTTCAGTATCAGCATTCTTATTAGAACGCCAATTCTGAAAGGCTTCCTCTTTCGACCTGACTGCAATTCTGCAAGTCTCAATAAACCAAGAGTGGTCCTTGGGTTTAATGCTAATTTAGTTGGTTGAGAGTCATATTTCTTCTTTTCACTTCTTTTTATAATCACAAAGAGATCGTCTACATACTTTGTGGTCAATCTTGGTTTTATTATTAAGTCGTCAATACATTTGTCAAGAAAATTCTTCCATAATTATTATTGGTTAGTGATCTCATAGGCATTCCTTTTAGTTGTTTGTAAATTTTTCCGTCATATTTAAAATATCTGTTGTCCTTTATACAAATTTTTAAGAATTTCCATAAATGTGTCCTTCGTCATATTTGTGTGTTTTTCGATCAAAGTGCTAAAAGCGAAGTCAACTGGTATACTTGGAAACAGTGATAGTAGGTCAAAAGATATACATATTTCATCGTCATATATATATGTGTCATTAATTCGTGTCTTGAATTCGACAGCGTTTTTGCGTTGTATTTTGACTATTTAGCACAGAACTTCTATCGTCCAACCGAGCTGAGCATGCAGCATTGTTACTCGTTGTTCGATCTTCTGTTAAATGAAGCGCTCCTACATTTCGAGCGGCTCGGAGTTGCTCGTTTTTAAATTATTTCGTTTGCAACAGTTCTTTTGCTGTTTTTGAGTTTATTTTTGTTTATTATTAAATTTTATGCATGTGTTACTAAATATAGAACATTAAATATGCATTTAAAGAAAATTTACAAAAAGAGCGAGTCAACAGAGCGGTCGAAATGTTGTGGTGCTCGGAGTAAATTGAGTTCGGCCAAAAACAACAGCGCTCGAAGGTCAAAGCGAGCGCGCAGTTGTCTGCGATGCGCAGTTTGTTTACAGTTCCGAATAAATATGCTGTCACTCGTTTGTTGTTGAGAGAGCTAGTTTTGAGCTTTTTTCCGAAGCCTGCATTTGGTCAAGTTTTTCAAAATGTTAACTATATACTGACAGAGTCCGTAGGATGGTGAATTTATCGATGAACATATTGGTCTGAGAGGTAGATTGTCTTTGTGTATTTTTGGAAGTCCGTATATCCTGGGTGCAGTTGCTGTCTTTGTCGTTAATTTCAATATTTCTTTCAATGAATACTTTACATTTTATTTATGTAAAGTATATCAACCAATTCATTATTTTGTTGTTGTAGTGTGGAAGTAATTGTTGTAGTTTGATAATTTAAATATTGATATGTCTCTCAATAATATTCTCATTTGTTTTTCATAATCGTTTTTGTTCAACGCAACTGTCACGTTTCCTTTGTCCGAATTCAAGATTAAAACATTTTGATTATTTTTCATGAATATTTTTGTTGCCACCACTGTATCTAATGTCAATCTGTCTCTGGCGTCCAATTTGATTTTGCTTACATGGTTGTCAATAAGAGTGGTGAATTTCATTCTTGCTGTTTCTTATTCTACTTGTTTTGTTATTGTTTGTATGCAGTCTTCTCCATCTACTATGCACTTGAACAATGGAAATTGTTGTTGTGTTGTGGGTCCAAGTGAGAGTAGCCACTGTATGTTTGTAGGGATTGTGACTGTTTTGTTTACAAACCAACTAGTGTTTGGTTTGGTGTTTAGTCTTTTAATTTGTTTTTCTTTTAAATTGTAATATTTGTTCGTGTGTTTAATTTTTAAATTGTCTGTTATGCTTTTGTGTATTGTGTATTCGCTTTTAATAAGAATGTTTGCGTCATCTCGGCTGATTATTTCTTTTATCGTTGATATTTTGTTTTCTAAATTTTTCTCGGTCCTCCTCAATCTGTAATATTTGTGCTGTATCAATAAATTTAATGTTTTAGTTTGGAAATTTTCTATGTGTTTAGTCAACATTTTTTCGGTTTTATGAGGTATTTTATTGTTGACTTTAAATATGTCATGTGTTCTAGTTGTTATGTGGCTCACAAAGTTCGGTGTTAGTCCTGTTTTTCTACATTTAATTAGAAAATTTGTTGATGTTTTCAAATTTGCTTTTGTCCGGTTCGTTGTTTTGTGATTTTGTATGATTTTGTTAATGTTCTTGTTGTTGTATTTCTCTTTGATGCTATGTTGCAGCGTGCCCTCTGTATTTTAAATTGTTGAATTTATACGACCTCTTTGATGTAATGGGTGGAAGATAGCTGATTATAATTTAAAATCTAAAATATAGAGGGGCCAAAGCGATTAAATACTGTTGTATTATTTTTTTAGCACATTTCAATGGTGGTTTCTTATTTTTCATTTGTGGTGAACGATTAGGTAATGTTTGGCTAACGTGTCTATTAATCACATACAATTATATCAAAAATGAATTAAATATGTTGTAAAAGATTCAAGTTTTGAACAACGCTCTGTGCAATCTTTGTTTCTATTATTCTTCCAATAAATAGTTGTCTTGTTACGTCAACATTTGCCGACGATACAGCAATAATGAGCTGCCGCCAGTGCCTTGTTACGGCATCTAAAAATTTGCAAGAGCACTTGAGACCTATAGAAAAATGGTTGTCAAATTGACAGATAAAAATAAATGAACAAAAGTGTCAACAAGTAACCTTCACATATGTCTCTTAATATGTCTCTTAAGATTAACAAGGCGAAAACATATTGAGGCCAAAAAACATTAAAAGCCATTGGCTAATTAACAATGGTGGAGATCGATGCAAATCCTGGAATATAAAGTACTCTTGTAAAAAGTATTTTAAAACCCATCTGATCTTGGATTCAGTTATGGGGTAAGGAAATCTCAAGTAATCTTGGATTCATACAAAGGGCTCAGTCTAAAATTCTTCTACTCCTTACTCTAGGCCACCCAGAACAGGGTGAATAGACCTTGTCCGTCTGCGCCTCAGCTTTTCCCTATGTTTTTCCACCGCCTTCTCCATCAAGGCATCATCGCAACCAATTGGTTAATGGTGAGCCTAGACTTCGCTCGTCTTGGTCAGTCAGGGCAGGGAGCATGACCTCGTCCATCTGTGGCTCTGCTCTCCCCTTCATTCTTCTTTTATCACCTTAATCAGCAAGTATAATGGTGAGCCTAGACCACGCTCGTCTGGGTCATAGAACTTATCCGCCTCTGCCTCTGCTCTCCCCTTTGTTTTTCTACCGCATTTACCATCAAGGCATCATCGCAACCAACAGAATGGAGTAATGGTGAGCCCAGACCTCGCTCGTATGGCCACCCTGGTCAGGAAGCATAGACCTCGATCGACTGTTCCTCTGCTCTCCCTCTTTATACTCGCACTCACCATTACAATAAACACCGTCTTCATCAACAAATAAAATAAAAGTACAAAATAATAATAAATAAAATAAAAAATTTTACCGACTGGACCTTTAGCACGTTAAGACAATATCTTAAAATAATCAAAAGAGGTCGTAAAACAAAAACAATTAATTGTTAACGCAGTGCACGGCGTTTACAATCTAAAGGATTTTTTATATTTTTTAAAAATTATTAAAAAAACCTTTTTTTATACAAAGTGCAGCCTACGTATTTGATTCTGTGGAAACTCTGCAGCCTATACGTAGCAAATTGCAGCACGCAACAACAACTTTGGCAAAATCTTGAGTTGATGCAGTTTTTGAATTATTGCTTTTGGTTCTTTCTTCAATGCACATAATTCTTATTGTGTTTATTGGAGAAGGAAAACTTAAGCGACTTGAAATGTAGAATCTGCAGAGAAAGATCGCTGATGAAGGGGCTTGGCTGCCTCTGAAACAGCTGTACGATCTGCCACTCAATGTATTTTGCCAATTGTTTGTTGTTTTATTTGTTGGTACAAAACACCAAATTTGTACCGACTGGACCTTGAGCACGTTAAGACAATATCTTAAAATAATCAAAAGAGGTCGTAAAATAAAAACAATTAAAATAAAAAAAATTAACTAACTAAAGTAACTCTTTTCTAAGGAGTATCATATATTTTTTCTATTTATTATTTATTTAAGTAGGATTATTTAAAATATTTAGTTTGTAAGATACGAAAATTTATTGTAACTCTTTATAATAGAGAAGATTCAATAATTAAATAAAGAATATATAAAAAAAAGTAGTGGGTGGTACGGTTTAATATTACAATAGTTATTTTCTCAAAGAGGTACGAAAGAGGAAAAAACTGAAAAGTGTAATTAAGGGTAGTGTAATGAATTAAAATGTAAAATAATAAAAACCACAAATCATTGCACATAATGCATATTAAATAAAGTATACAGAGCGGGCATACTTGCTGTATAAATTCTTTAAGTTATTTAATAGTTTTTAATGCTACAAACATAATTGAAAACTTGATATTATCGTCAAGTAATAACATATGAAAATCGTAACATATGCAAGTAGTCTAAATTAAAAAATTACTTTTTTTATATATTTAAGCGTAATCAATATCTTATGATGCCTTGGGTCGTTTTGGGCATTATGATTGCCATTGGACTGCTCGTCTCGGTCATATACACTGCTGTGGTTTTCTTCATTGATACATTCGTATTGACAGGAATTTTATGGCTTGTTTTTGGAATGATTGCATGCGGTAAGTTTACAGAAATAATTGAAACAAAACTTATATTAACATTTTTGAATAATATTATTTTGGTATTTTTCTATTTGAATACGAAGATGTCACAGTAATACTAAGGGCCCAATTAACCAAAAACATAGATATTAAGTAATTATCAAATGTATATTGAACATGGATATCGTTCACTGGAGAAAAGCGTTCAACTTTTTGTAATTGTAGGCTTGAAAACCATAGCGTTCTCCAGCAAAACTGGTAGCTTTTTAACCAATTGAATCTAGCCTTTACCTAAACTTGAATTCCGACATTCAATATACATTCGAGGTTTAACTTAATTGGAAGCTATAAATAAAATGTGTTAATGTTTAACTTAATTTTGAACTTGAAATCGACCTTCAAATTAAACAATGTATTTTAATTGCACATATTTCCCTAATTAAAGGTTTAATATAAAATAAAAGAAAACGCATATATGTTATAATACTATATATTAAAAGGAATTAAATTATGTCCTACATTATTCTCGCTTCTTTGAGATAACAGACAGCTGCAACAGCACCTGCGCCGGTGGCAGTCTACAGGAACTTCGTGTGAAATCCACGACGTGCCGCGATGATCAAACCAGTGAATCCAATTGCGCCTCTGCGATGTATAACATTTCCAGGTTCGCGCAAAATATCAATGGTGTCTGCTTATGAATGAAAATATATTAATATTTCATAAACGTATGTGTAAACCTTGGCCACTTACATCAGCTCCATGTGCATTTTCCGTGCAGTATAATTCTCGGGATGACTTTCGTGTTTGGACCTGCAGTTATATAATAATTGATTTGTCTGTTTGCTTATTTAAGCAAAAAAGAATGATCTCACTGATTGTGCGAATGCAGTGGCGGAAAAAACAAAAATTTTCTAGTTGACATTTACTTTATCACGTCACGGGGTTGCCACTGAGTAATTTTGTGTAGTGTGTTTCGTCTCAGTTTTTTTTAACTTCGAAAACCAACGTTGGAATAACATATATTTATTCGGCTTTATCATGACATTACATCCACACTGGTTGTAAAAGAAAATTCTCCAAATTTATCGAACCTTAAACTCATTGCATATTGGGGGTATTCATTTCACTTCCACGTCAAACCGGGCGCTTTTCGTTAAAAATAATTTTATGAGCTCCGATCTCTTTGAAATTTTACGGATATGTTTTGAGTCAAAAAATATTTTACACTTTTTTTTTTATTAAAATAGTCTTTTTAGTTCTACCCCTTAAAACAGGCATGTCAAACACGCGGACCGCGGGCCGCATTCTATGTTTCGCCAACATATATAAAAAATATATGGTAGCGCATTCTTTTTTAAGTCTAACACCGAAAAGAAAATTAACACCGAATTCTTTTTGGTTCGACTATTAAATATAAAAGGAGAGAAAAATAAATAATACTTAAAAATCACAAAAACTGTACCCTATTTTACAAAAATATTTTCGGAATCAGCTCCAACAAGTTTTTAACTAACTGGAATTGGAATCATTTTACCATTTTGTTTAAGTAAGTAAAACTTTTTGAATTAGAGACATTCCACGCCAAATCTACCAGAGTTCAAGACTCACCATCTCCAAAGTTTCAAAAAATTAATCAATAATCACTTTTTTGGTTGTAGAAAAAACTCTTGAACGTAGAATGCTGTAAACTTCGTTTTAAGGATAATAAAATAAACATCGTCATAACTCCTAAATCCGAACATAATCAATGGTCATTGTCTTTGCAATTTAAATTAATTCTTCATAAAAAGGAAACCTTTTACCAAAATTTATTCAAATATCAAATTTATATACGGTATTTTAAAAAACAAACTTTTTCAATATGTTTAAGTATTGTTTTTGCCGAAAATATAAAAAATTTGTTAAGCAGTCTGCCATGTAACTTATGTTTCGAAGTTTTCTCGAACTAACTTGGATAGCAAAAATCCAATCTTGTTCCTAATTTTTAAAATTTCGTAATTTTCGTGTAGTAAAATTTTATGTTAGTATATTTTAAAATTTTTCACTTAGATATCGCAATATTTTTCAAATAAATTTCGATATATTTGAACTATTTGATGCAATATTAATCCAGAATCGTTTTTATTATCGTTTCGAAAAATGTCGCTTTGAACTATTTTTGCAGTTTTAGTACGACTTGGCCTTCGATAACAAGTTGCAACAATTTTGGATGATTGTCAGGTGTCTGTTTTATAAAATTTTCTATAGTATTTTAAATATGCTCCATTACCTCAGACAACATTTTTGGCAGGATAAAGGAAGTTTTGACATTTGTTCGATATATTTCAAACAGACAAAAATCGCACCATTTATTGCCAAAAAAATCGGTGGCGGCGCTTTTTACGAAGGTCAATGGAAAATTTGATCATCTTAACTTTATATTTTATTTTACAACCGAAGAACCAAATGTAAAAAACGAGTGATTTTATTTCTTATGGTACACAAAAGCCGCCCGCCTCATCATTTGAAGTGCCAATGCGGCCAATGATCCCAAATGAGTTTGACATGCCTACCTTAAAACATTGAAAAATTACGTCGATAATCAACATGTGGCATTTAGTTAAACTAATGTAGCACGAGAACCTTAGTGGACATTTGCACGATGCGCCTTGTCATGCACGCAGAGAAAAAACATGGTTGTGGTGATCATTGGGGGTTTTGGTTGTAGGATATCATATAATTTGTCTTATATGATCCTTAGTGACAATATTGCGTACCATAATATGATCCTCAGTGACCATACGCCGATTTCACACAACCATACTGTGGTTGTTAGTGACCATGTTATGGTTGTCAGTGACCATACTATGGTTGTCAGTGACCATACTATGGTTGTCAGTGACCATAATATGGTTGTCAGTGACCATTTCGATTTCATACAACCATACTATGGTCGTACGTTACGGAGCATATTATTATATTATGTTTATCCTAAATTCCTGAATAATCGGATTGAAAAGAAATTATAAATAAGACACATGTTTAATTGATGATTATTTTATTAACATTTTTAATTATATAAGCATATATTTTTTAATGAAAGACACAATTTTGCAAACTCCATGTAACTGTACTCTGTGCGAAACTGTGCGTGCAATTGCCGGACAGCATCGTTCGAGTTTTATTGTGCACAAGAACTTTCGTGTAAAGTACAGCGTCACCGTCATGAAGTTGACAACGCGATCACACGATTAATCACATTTGTATTAAACACGATCAGTTAATGTTATTTATAGAAATTTGTTTGAACTAAATTGTCTTCATATTAAGCATTTACAATTAAAGTTTTAACTTTCGGATATATGTTTATTTTTAATAATGATGTTAAACATTATAAGATACTTTGTCACGACAAAAAAAACTCGACTGCACATAGCCATAGCAAACATCAAAGTGAGTAAGAGAGAGTAAAAAATGCAATTAAGTGAGTTGTAAGTAATAAATTACTATATTATGATCAGTATATATCATGGTATGATTGGTATTGACCATACTTTGTTCGTGGCAGTCTTTATCGTAATCATAACATGGTTCTTATCAACCATATTTTGGTTTTTCAGAAATACAATCATATTATAATAAATTGTCTACTATAATATGATTTTAGCGACCTTAGTATTGTTGAAATAAAATTAAAAATACTATACTTTAATTGTGACAACCATGTAGGATTGTAAAGACCATATTTTAAAGAAATCTTTACATTTAAATGTCATTTTGCACCCTTTATCTATCTTATACCTTTCATTTTCTTATCTTAAATTTAATAAAATTTTAATTTTCCAAATGTAAATATAATGTTTTAAAATGATATCAAATATCATCATTGATCATTTTATCAGTTGTAGCGCATCATATTACAAATGGCAGAATCCATTTTCATAAAGCTCATTTAAATATTTGTAGAGTAACAATAGATATCAGTAGCATATATGAAGAACTTTATAATAAATAATATGAATTATATAAATTAGTAATTTGTATTACTTTACGAGGCATGATTTTATAAATTTTAATCTGTCGATTTAAAATCTTACATTCCGATTGAAATTCCGATTGAAAAATTGATGCTGCAAACCGATCCGAATTGAATGTGTCTTTGAGCATACAAAAAATCAAAAATTTTGTCGAATTATTATTTTTTATTTTATAAATAAACGATAAAACCATTCAAGTCTTGTTATTAACAATTAAGTCTTGTTATTAGAGATTTTCGTTCATATAACTCATGTCGGTTATTTTAATTTTTAAAAATACAAACTTTTTGCATGATGTGCCAAGAGCGCACAATCATGTGTTGCTGTTTATAGGTCGACGGCATCTGGAAGAAGTCGAATAACAATCGCAGCAAAGCCCGAAATTTTAACATCCAGGACTCCGACGATAACGGCCGACATTTTGGCATCTTACATTGTGACCCCTCATCGATAATTGCCACACCAAGTCGTGCTGATTAACTTTTCTCTCAACAATCCAAAATTATATTATTTTAAGTCACAGTTCGTTGGAAAACAGCGGCAACTCATCGCCCAGCAAACAACGCAACGGCTACGTGGAACCGTAGAAACGTTATATGCACTTTTGTGCATGCGGCGATGCCAAGCAACCCGCTACGAAGAGTGTGCGCCCGGCACCAATGTCATGTGTCTGCCCCGGGTGCTGAGAAGATCAAGATGGTGAAACCTTATCTCCATCCAGGAGGATACACTCGTCAAAATACAGGCCGTCGAATCGGAGGCCGCGGAGTTTTTTGACCTCGTAAGACAATGCAACTGGAGACAGCGATCGGGAATAAACTAAAAATAATTTAAAATAATTATCGGTAATTAACCAAAAAATACTTACAATTTTCAACAAATTTTTATTTTTTGTTTGTTTACATTATCATATCGACGCCCCTTACGAAAACTATTATATTAAAATTGTCTTACGAAAAAAAGTATATATCATTTTTAAACGAATAAGGTTTCATTTTTACTTAAATGACGAATATTAGAGTGTTCTCTAAATTTCACTGAAAATTAGTACAACAAACCATTTTCTGTGGAAAATCATTATGTTTCAAATTTTAAGACGAAAATTGGAGCTTTTTATTGAAAAAGATTTTTTCAAAATCAAATTGCGTTGCTTTTATGTTTTGATATATCGCCGTCCAGTACGAAAACTATTATATTAAAATTGTCTTACGAAAAAAGTATATATCACTTTTAAAGGAATACGATTTCATTTTTACTTAAATGAGAATATTAAAATGTTCTGAAATTTCACAGAAAATTAGTACAACAAACAGTTTTCGGTGGAAAATTAGTACAACAAACAGTTTTCGGTGGAAAATTATTATGTTTTGTAGTGATTATATTTTAAGTTATGCTGGGCCAAACCCGACAGCATTAGCGTCTTAATTTCCTCAGCGACTAGCCACGAGAACCCCGAAGGTCTTCAAGTGTCTTAGTTTAATTATTTATTTTTATAAGAAATAAGACAAGCGGTCTAATTTTAAAACGACTTCATTCGCCGAGATCTGCATGCGGAGTGAACATTGCTCGGTCTTCTGTGTGAAGTTAGTTATAGTTAAACAATCGAAAACAAGTAAGAAGATAGTTTGTAATCAGTAGTGGCAAACAAATTATAATGTAAATTAAATTTAATAGTTTGAATAATTGCGAAAATAACATATATAATATGATTAAAAACAGCATCCGCTATTTTAGACGAAAATTGGAACTTTTTACTGATAGAGATTTTTTTCAAAATCATATCATATCATAATATATCATATTGCGTGGCTTTTATGTTTTGATATATGTCATTTGTAAAATTTGTTTGACGAAATTCAAAATAATTACGCTATATTGGTCTTTATTAAACGATTACATATATTTATTAAAATGCTGTAATATGTACAGATATTATATGAAGGCCCCAACCATATATGCATTATTCATTTTCAACAAAAGATTCCAATCTTCGTCGCAAAATTTGAATCATTTTTATATTCGTAGATACACACACACAAAAGAATATTTGTGTAATGTTAGGATCATAAAGCGAGGCAACTTGTTTCCAGCGTTTAAAATTGAATCTAATGTTTAAATTTAAACTTTAAGAATCAACAATATGTGTGTTGTGTAAAATTAAACATTAAAATGTGGAAAATTACTCTATTTTGGTGTGGAACTTAAACATAAAATGTGTACAATTATGTGGAAAATTAAATTTAAACAGTCAATCTTTGAGAGGTTGTTTAGTTACGCATTGTTTACGCAGTCTCGCTTAAATTGTTATTTATAAAAAAGTTCTGAGTAGACAAGGTTTGTGTCTAAATAAGTTCAGTAGATGTAACAAATTTCAATATTCTATTACATTTTGCTTCAAAAATATAAACAAACGTAGCTGTTTTTGAAAGATTATTATAAAAATTAAACAATTGTTTTCAACAGATGAATTTTGTTTCAATATAAATAGCATCGACATGGAGTTCACAACAATATATCTATCTGGAAACTACATTGCTTTTTCAAACAAATGCCTGAATAATATCTTCACAACAAGCAAAACATAACTCTGGAGTCCATATGGTGCACAACTGGGTACTGAGAAACAAAAACTCAAAAATGGTCTATTTTTAGCCTAAAAGTGAGTCATTTTTGCTTCATATCTCAGGTCCTGTTAAAGGAATTTTAAAAATTGATATGTTCATATAATTTTTGAATAAAATAAAAATAAATCTGACATTATAATCAGCGCTTACCAACCAATAGAATCCTCAAAAACGTGGTTTTTCGTTTTTGTCAAATATCCTTGAAACTGGACGTGTAGGGAAAAAAACTAAAAACGCCATTGTTCTTAGAATGTCCAAATCCATAAGAATATGTAACATTCATTTCTGGTGGTAAAATGGGTGCGCACAGTGTAATACGGGCCGAAGAGTTCATATTTTTAAACACGGTAAAACACTAACGAACATTAACACAGAACTTGAGGTTGATGATGCGCGAAATTCTTCGTTGTGTTGTGCAAATACTTTTCCGGTAATAATAGTTTGGAACTACAGTTCTATAAGAACTTAGGCCGAGCTCTCTCACCATTTTGAGCTGTACGTGTTATATTTGTACTCAAAGTGGTGGGACCTACACACAAAAGAAAAATTGTGTAATTTTACGATCATAAAGCGAGGCAACTTGTTTCCTCGCTTTATAGTTGCATTTTTAAACACGCGTTTAAAATTGGATCTTTAATGTTTAAATTTAAACTTTAAGAATCAACAATATGTGTGTAAAATTGAACATTAAAATGTGGAAAATTACTCTATTCTATTGTGAATCTTAAACATAAAATGTGTAAAATTAAGAATTTCTAAATTAAATATGTGTAAAATTGAATATAAAATGTTTAATATGTACGGGGGTTGCGTTTCCGAAATGTTTAAGTATAATTGCACTTATTTTTTAATCAACTTTTTTGATTTTCTTTATTATTTAAATTATTTTTATAATCAAAATCAGAATATTAGAAAAGTAAATGCATCGATGTCCGCAGTATTTCATGCACACAAAGCTAAAATGATACTCGTCCATTTCGTTCACAACCTAAAAATAAAAAGAAATTTGGTTAAAATAATAACAGGAACACTTTAATGTTTATGAATACTAACTAAATTCATTTAAAACTGTTATAAAACCATTGTCTTCTGGTTTATAGTTGAGTGATGTCCCCTGCAAGCGAGTTTAATTAAAATAAATAAGCATGGCTTGGCGTCATTTTCACTACAGACTAACAGTAGCAAGTTTCAACAAGATGTGCTTAAAATTCAACAAAGCTCGTGTAAGAATATACAAATGATATGTAAATTTACTACGCGTGTCTAATTTTAAATATTCGGCATATCAAAATTAAACATTTTGTGCTTAATATCACACAACAAAGGTTTAAAAATGCATCTAAAATGTATATGTACACGTAAATAGTTGTAACATTAAACAATAATTGTCTAAATCTTTTTTTTACTCACTTATATACGCATATGTGCACAAAATTCTCAAATTTACACAAAAAATACACACTTGCCGAATCCTAACGGCTGGTGAGAGCTTTTCATAGGCAATGTTTGTCTCTCGTAGGTTTTCCATTTACCGCCGAGAGGTAGCGCGGTATAGAAAAATGTTTTTTTGTATGAAAAGGTGTTGTAGTCCCAGTTTCCGGCAATAAGCTTGATAAAAGCTCTGCATTTTCCCGATAATAATATTGTTAAGGACATGGCAAATTAATAAGAGTAAACGATTAATAAATTCATTTTAAGATTTGTATTTTTGTTTTTATGACATTTGAGCACTCAAATAATTTTAAACACAACTTACGTAGTGTTTAAATTACGCAGTCTCTACGCAACGTTGCTTAGGTTATATTTTGTTTATAAATAACGAGTTCATGTTTAAAGGCATTTTAATTGTTATTTAAAGTTAAACAACATTTATAAATACGGCTGAAAGTGTTTAATATGTACGGGGGTTGCGTTTCCGAAATGTAAATTCTTTGAGAAAATGGATGCATTGATTTTTGAATCAACTTTTTTGATTTTATTTATTATTTAAATTATTTTTATAATCAAAATCAGAAGATAGAAAAGTAAATGCATTGATGTCCGCAGTATTTCATGCACACAAATCTAAAATGATACCCGTCGTTCACAACCTAAAAAAAAAAGAAATTTTGTTAAAATAATAACAAATACACTTTAATTTTCATGAATACAAAATTCAATTAAAAATGTTTATAAAACCATTGTTTTTTGGTTTATAGTTCAGTGATGTCCATTGTTTACCTTACTGCAAGCTAGTTTAATTAGAATAAATAAGCATGGCTTGGCGTCATTTTCACTACAGACTAATAGTATCGCAAGTTTCAACAAGATGTGCTTAAAATTCAACAAAGCTTGTGTAAGAATTATCAAATGATGTGTAAATTTACTACGCGTGTTTAATTTTAAATATTCGGCATATCAAAATTAAACATTTCGTGCTTAATATCACACAACAAAGGTATATGTACACGTAAATAATTGTAATGTAGATGTGGAACATATGTTAATCACTGTGGGACATATGTAAAAAGTTGTCAAGTCCATTCTTGCATTACCGACAAGGAAGTGCACTGCATTACCGATGAAGCAGTGCAACAAGGTAACACAGATAAAAATATTATGAAAACGGCACAAAAGAATATTTGTTAGGTATAATTTTAGGGGCAATTAAAAAGAGAAAACGCGCCATATATTCGCGCGTTTTCTCTTTTTAATTGAAGATTCACTTGGAGACGTCTACATCTTCCGCAGAATGTCTATGCCAGGTCCACCATGTGATATGGAATTATTCTATTAATAGAAATATTCATATGAATTTCAAGAAGAAAAATACTGTGTAGATCAGAACAGTAAAGAACACAAATGATTTTACTAAATCGTTACCTGAGAACGTGTTTGCCCCATACGCCATTTAGTCGGGTTCGAGTCAAACAATAACGAACATTTACATTAATTTTTTTCGAAATCTACGCGTTAACTATTTTTTATATTCGTAATTAATTACAGGATATTGTTACGAAAATTCAGTCTACGGAAAACTGTTCTACGAGTTCGTATCGCTGGATTGTGTACAAAATAAAAACACTCTTATGTTTGGTTTAAATTATAACAATTAACTTTATTAATTCACTTTAATAAACAACTTTACTAATAACAAATTCTAACAACTGCTGCATATCCACAATTTAACTTGACATTTATCACACGAGATGCACTCAACCACTTTACAATCACTACTGAAGTGAAGTACCTCAGATGCAGCTCCCTTATATACTGCATGCATCAGTTCGACACGTTTCGACAAGCTTCGACTTGTTTCGAGAACCTTCTATTCGTTTCGTGAATGACGCATGCTATTAGCATCTCATTCGCACTCATGTGTTTTAATGATCTTCCATCTCTTTCTCGCACACTGCCTCAGTGCGCTGAATGATCTTCCGTCTTATTCTAACACATGCTTAGTGCTCTGAATTGTCTCATTTATTATTGCTGAATGCTTGCACTGTGGGGCAAATTACCTCTTTTCGTAACACTGCCCTCCACCTAAATCTGTTCGTCCCGAACAGATGTTAATCCTCTCTCTCTGTACGGCGCCAACTTTTCTAAATGTACCACTTTCATTTTTCTTCTAACGCCTGCAGTATTCTGAATCCGATACACGACATCGTTAATTCTTTTAATTATCTTGTATGGTCCTTCCCGGTGTGTTTGTAATTTTGGATTTGTCAATTTCACTCGTGGCGGGCTACAAAGCATGACCAGATCTCCTTCCTTAAATCCCTCAGAGTCATATCGGGACTTCATCTTATCACTTGCAATTTGTATACTCTGCCTTAAAGACTGAAGCAACTCGTCTTGGTCTTCACTTTTCTTCTTGCCCAAAACACTTTTTGAAATCGGATTTTTCACATCCATGGCAGTACGTTCGTAATGTCCTCCTATGTTGTATTGATTCGTCTTACCGCAACTCCTGACGGCTGTTCTTTTTGCGGATGCACATTGCTTACATCTGTGAATCCAGTAGGCGGCTGACTTCTGATATCCGACCCAATAGAAATGCTTCCTGACTTCTTCAATCGTTTTAGTAATGCTCAAGTGACATCCATTGGTTCCACAATGGCATTTCAGTACTATGGCTTTTATTTTTGACTTGGGAACAACAATCAAATTTCGTGTAGATCTGCCATTTTCACTTTCCCACACACGGTACAAACAACCATTTTGTAGCTTCAGGCTTTGCCACTGCGCCCAGTAAGCCCTGCTTATTGGACTGTTGGATGCTAACTCTTTCCATAATGGTTTTCTTTGTTGTTCCTTGAACGTCCGAATTTTTGCGATGTCGGGGTCCATCTTTTGATCATTTCGTATTTGCTCTAGACTCCATTGATCATCTGGCACGACACCCAATGAACGAATGTGAATTATGTTCGTTTTTTCATCTTCTCTCCGGCATTCTCCGAATTCCATTGTACACACTCATGCCGACACAGTGCCTGAATTTCCAAGATGGCAACTGGTGTAATTCGGACTATCCTCAGATCTCTTTTCTGGTCTGTATCTCTTTGGTGGTTGCACAATTACACATTTACGTTTTTCACGACAGTCGCGTGCCATATGCCCATATTTTCCGCAATTGTAGCATTTACCTTCCAATTGTGTGTTTCCGTTGGCAACATAATGTTCGGATTTAACGCTGGCTTTGGACGCTCTACTTACTCCTTGACATAAATTTTCTCTCTCCTCATCTTGTACACGTGTCTCCGTCGCTGGTCGGCACAATGTAGACGCTATCTCCTGCGTAAGCGCTGTGGTGACCGTTTCAATAAATGTCACCTTTGGGTTAGTCATTGTTGCCCGTTTTGTCTCAGGATCCCGTATGCCATAAACGAATGCATTTATCTTGCACATTTCCATGGAATCACTGGCTGAATCGGAATACGCCAAATGTGCAAGTCTCTCAACATCCGCAGCATATTCCTGCAACGATTCGCAATTATTTTGCCTTCGGAACTTCAGCTGTATTCTGTAAATAGGTGCCATGTGGTCACTGCCGTATTTTCGTTGCAATGCACCCATGACCGCTGAATAACTGTTTATGTCACTTTTTGGAACTGTCAGCAAAACTTCGGCTGCACCTCCTTTTAGTGCCACGATAAGTGCGGCTACGCTGTCTTCATTGTTCCATCGATTACTTACAGCCGTGGTCTCAAATTGCAGCTTGAAAATGTTGAACGCTGTGGTTCCTTCGTAAATCGGCGATTTTAGCATCGTACCACTAACAACATGCTGTGTAGGTCCATTTATCTGCAACACGTGCAAATCTTTTTTTATTTCCTGGATTTCTTTGTCTATACCATTTTCTAATCTTTGAATTTTATCATCAACATCATTTATATGCGCTTCGAGTTCATTTACTTTTTAGAATGTTCTTGAAGCTGTTCAGAAGTTTCTGTTCTATTTTGTTAGAATTTTCTACAAGTTCATGCTTCATGTCTAATTTGAGCTGATTGGAATTTTCTAGAAGTTTCTGTTCCAATTTGTTAGCATTTTCTTGAAGCTGTTTGGAATTTTCTTGAAGTTCTGTTTTAAGTTGATTGGAATTTTCTTGAAGCTTCTGTTCCATTTTGTTAGCATTTTCTTGAAGCTGTTTGGAATTTTCTTGAAGCTTTTGTTCCATTTTGTTAGCATTTTCTTGAAGCTGTTTGGAATTTTCTTGAGCCATTATCTGAAACTGTTGCTGCATAGCTCCGATCAACTGGCTCATATCAAAAACTTGGGTCTGTACTTTCTCCTCTGTGTCCAGATTTTTCGATGACGATGCTACAGCTTCAATTTCAAATTCGTGCTCCGCGAGAAGAATGCCTTGGGCCTCCAATTCTTCCATAAGACGCTTCAGCAGCTCTACTTTCGTACCAGCAGTTGCAAGATTACGAATCGACAGCTCCTTCTTTAGCTGGTCGACTTTAAGTTGATCGAATTTAACCATTTTGTATCACAATCGCACTTCTGACACCAATGTTACGAAAATTCAGTCTACGGAAAACTATTCTACGAGTTCGTATCGCTGGATTGTGTACAAAATAAAAACACTCTTATGTTTGGTTTAAATTATAACAATTAACTTTATTAATTCACTTTAATAAACAACTTTACTAATAACAAATTCTAACAACTGCTGCATATCCACAATTTAACTTGACATTTATCACACGAGATGCACTCAACCACTTTACAATCACTACTCAAGTGAAGTACCTCAGATGCGGCTCCCTTATATACTGCATGCATCAGTTCGACACGTTTCGACAAGCTTCGACTTGTTTCGAGAACCTTCTACTCGTTTCGTGAATTACGCATGCTATTGGCATCTCATTCGCACTCATGTGTTTTAATGCGCTGATCTTCCATCTCTTTCTCGCACACTGCCTCAGTGCGCTGAATGATCTTCCGTCTCTTTCTAACACATGCTTAGTGCGCTGAATTGTCTCATTTATTATTGCTGAATGCTTGCACTGTGGGGCAAATTACCTCTTTTCGTAACAATATATTTGTACAAAATCATAAATTTTCAGATCATTATCTTATTCAGTTGGCGCAAATTTCAAGACAGTTCACATGCGTCAAACAAAAGTGAAATATATGCTTTTTTTATGTAAAATTTGCTCCATATTCCAAAAAGTGGTGTATGGAGCAATACAATGTTAAGTAAACGATTAAATAATGAATTTGGGCAAAGTCGATTCTGAATATCTCAGATGTAACAAAGATATCGAAAAATAGATATCGGTATTACCACTACAGTATATAAGTGATAATGATCCAAAACCTAATTCAAAGCAAACAAAAATGACGTATGGGGCAAACAAATTCGCAGCTGACCAGATTTGGGAAAACATTCCTAAGAAATCCCACATGTGACATTTTGAACACGAATGGTATAACAGGCATGACATGGCACAATATGAAGTAGCAAAAAAAAGGGGAAATGAATTGGAAGAATCACTTGGAAAGAGAATATATAACTCATAGTAATCCGATCATAACTCAACTCAACCAAAAATGGTGAATGTGGTAAACGAATGCAGGATGGAATTTGGGAAAATAATAAATCCCACATGTGACATTTTCAACAAGAATTGAAAATCGCATGGCATGACACAAAATGAAGTATCAAAAAAAAAAAAACAAAGCAAGATGAAATGGACGATTTACTTTGATGCGTCTTCTCCTTCTAATGAATGTCCTGACCAGTTTCACCAAAATATATTGAATTTTATTGACTAAAATTTTCATGTGACAAAATGTCTTAATAAATCCCACTGGACATTTTAAACGCGAATGGCAACACACATGAATGACACAAAACGAAATAACAAAAAAGGTCTAATTGGAGAATCACTTGTATAGAGAATATAAACTTATAAAAATACAATACCTTACTAAACCCAACCAATAATGGCGTATGGGGCAAACAAATTTGCAGCTGATTAAATTTGGAAAAATGTCTTAATAAACCCCACACGTGACATTTTCAATACGAATGGTACCCAAGTAACCACTTTGTGGCAACTTAAGTGGTAGCCACACATTTGCCATTAAAGTATTTGTTCTAAATCATGCGAAATATACTTACTTGCCACCCAATTGCCAGTCAAAAAGCCCCGGGGCGAGGCCTCAAATTTTGATCCATTTAAGTTTCGGTTCACATATTTGGAACTTGAACTGTAATTTTTACTTGAACTGTAATTTATGTCTAGATTAAAAATAAAAATAATAAAGATCCTACGCAGTGCCATTAACGTGAATGTTTGTCCTGTAAAAAAAAATAAAAAATATACATGGCATAATAATAGAAGTCTTTACGAACAGAGTTTTCGACACACTACAACTCTAATTTAACAAATGGTTCAAGTTTTCGGGTTAAAGCTTATATTCTACCCCCTCTAATTTTTACCCGCACACAAAAAAATGCAATTTGTGAAAATTTATTAAAATTGTGATTTTCTTTATTTTTGAAAATATGCTTTTGCGGATGTATATTTTTGCGACACAACTTTTTATAAACATATGTAGTGGATGTTTTGAATATTTCGTGTATAATAATATACATTTATTAAATTTTAAAGTTAATTATATTATATATTCTATATTTGCCACATATTTGGAACATAATACATTTTTTAATTTGCCACTATTTTACCACTACATAACAACAAAGTTAGCTCCGCCCATTATCGTATATGTTCCATTATCGGAATGTATGACTTATATATCACAGCATTGTGACATATTATTGCATTGTCCCACACATGTTCTTAGCCACCCCTTTGAAACTAAATTTATGTTCCATTATCTGAATGTATGACTTATATATCACAAAATTACGACATAATTTTGTGTATGTTCCATACATGTTATTAGTCACCTTTTTAGGACTACATATTATTAGTTTGAAACACTGGTGTCAGAGGTAACTTAAAAGGTACACATATGCCACAATAGTTTGTGGCAATTGTCGAGCCGTGCTTGGGTAAACGCATGACATGGCACAAAATGAAGTAACAAAAAAAGATGAAATCGAAGATTCACTTGAATGCTTCGTCTACATCTTCTTATGAAAGCCCTTACCAGTTATATCAAAGTATATGGATTATATTATTATTATATTAGTCACAAGATGACATATTCACATATAGAATATATTTGGATTTTAAAAATGGTTTTGTTGGATTCGTTTCTATCTAAAGGATGGATAAAATATGAAGGCGTATTTATATATCAATACTATTTCCGGTATATTACATATACGAATTAATAAAAGAGAATTTTAGTGAATACAATTTTGAGTAGTAGGAAATTCGTTAGGATATTGATACTGGTATCGAAATTTTTGTAAAAATAATATCTATCGAAGGGCATAGGTGTCATATATGCAGAAAATTTTTTTAATCCCAGAAACGAATTTTGAATCAAAAATTTGAGGTAATGGCCGATGTGGAAAATGTAGAAATATATTGGTGAAATGACAGTCAAACCATTCGAATGGTTTAATTTTTAGACATTTTTTGGCACCTTTGTCATGCAATCATTTCAGTCCTCCGTCTTCTAAAACGATTCCAAATTTTGAAAAATATGTAAACAATAACAGCTGATCATCGAGCTAGCAACGAATTTTACAACATTATTTTTATTTTTCTGGTGGTTGTTGTGAAAATCGTTGTCTGTGGGCAACACTCTACTGGTCTGACATTTCATAGAAGAACTAAATGTAAACAAATGCTGTTGACAGATCAATATTAAGGACAATGAACTTTGAAGGTTACTTTGGACGCAAATTGCGAAGTCCAGAAAAAATTCTCCGCGTAGTAACCTACGTTTCCAAAAAGGTGCTCCACTTATTTGGGCAGGCATTTTTTTAAAAACGGGAGTGATCCTACAGTTGGGCTATTTTCATGAAAAATTTTCATATTTGGAGGTTACTTTGGACGCAAATTGCGAGGTCCACAGAGGATTCTCAGCATAGTGACCTACTATCCATAACTAGATTAGGGCATAACATTTCCGAAAAGGTGCTCCACTTATTTGGGGAGGCATTTTTTTTTTAAACGTGAGTTGTCCTACGGTTGGATTATTTACATAAAAAATATCATATTTTTAGGTTACTTTGGACGCGAATTACGAGGTTCAGAGAAGATTCTCCGAGTATACACCTAATTAGCGTGATAGCTATGGAGTTGAAGATTCCAGGAATTTTTTCTTAAATTAACAGAAATTTTAATTTCATGTAATATTTTTTGTTTTTTTAGTGTTTAAATCGTTTTTACTAAATATTAAGCAATAAACATATCGAAAACTATAATATATTAATGATTTAAGCCTTTTAGTCCACAAAAACTATTAAAAATACTATTTTTAGAGTTTTTATTAATTTTTAGAGCTGTCAAAAACTTTTAACATATATCCCACAGTGTTTAACATATGTTTCACATATGTTAAGCAGTTAACATTTATGGATATCTTTTTATGGATATCTTCACACACTTAAAAAATACACACTTTTACGTAGTAATTTTAAACTCAATTTTTAGAGTGCAGATATACATGTGCATATTCTCGTAAATATCAAAAACATAATAGAGTTCCTGGCAAAACCATAAAACATATTATTTTTCTCATCAAAAACAATAACATACTTTTATTCTGAACCTCAAAAAATAACATATTTATTTTCGTAAGGGAAAAAATAGTTTTCGTAAGGGGCGTCGATATGTTACTTCTGTCATTTTCAGTAGATCGCAGTGTTACATTCTTTAGCACTATTTGTGGTACTTTTTTCAATTAAAAATACAAAATACTACGAAAGTTTATATTTTTAAAAGTGTACTATTTTCAATTTTTTAAACTCTAGGTTTCTGATAATTAATACAATTCTGTTAAATGATTTTAAAAAAATGTTTGTTCAAATTTGACATTTTAAACTCTAAGGACCTTTTTACGTTAAAATTTACGTTAAAATTTATCTGTACGTTTGTTAACTGGCAGATGGCATAACTTTAAGAACTTCCGATTAGAACGATACTGTAATAGATTTGCTGTCATATCTGGAAACTAATTGACATAAATAAATTAATTAAAATTATTTTTTTTTAAATTTAAAATTTCATGAATTTGTGAATTCGCACTCATGTGTTTTAATGCGCTGATCTTCCATCTCTTTCTCGCACACTGCCTCAGTGCGCTGAATGATCTTCCGTCTCTTTTTAACACATGCTTAGTGCGCTGAATTGTCTCATTTATTATTGCTGAATGCTTGCACTGTGGGGCAAATTACCTCTTTTCGTAACAATATATTTGTACAAAATCATAAATTTTCAGATCATTATCTTATTCAGTTGGCGCAAATTTCAAGACAGTTCACATGCGTCAAACAAAAGTGAAATATATGCTTTTTTTATGTAAAATTTGCTCCATATTCCAAAAAGTGGTGTATGGAGCAATACAATGTTAAGTAAACGATTAAATAATGATTTTGGGCAAAGTCGATTCTGAATATCTCAGATGTAACAAAGATATCGAAAAATAGATATCGGTATTACCACAACAGAATATAAGTGATAATGATCCAAAACCTAATTCAAAGCAAACAAAAATGACGTATGGGGCAAACAAATTCGCAGCTGACCAGATTTGGGAAAACATTCCTAAGAAATCCCACATGTGACATTTTGAACACGAATGGTATAACAGGCATGACATGGCACAATATGAAGTAGCAAAAAAAAGGGGAAATGAATTGGAAGAATCACTTGGAAAGAGAATATATAACTCATAGTAATCCGATCATAACTCAACTCAACCAAAAATGGTGAATGTGGTAAACGAATGCAGGATGGAATTTGGGAAAATAATAAATCCCACATGTGACATTTTCAACAAGAATGGCAAATCGCATGGCATGACACAATATGAAGTATCAAAAAAAAAAAACAAAGCAAGATGAAATGGACGATTTACTTTGATGCGTCTTCTCCTTCTAATGAATGTCCTGACCAGTTTCACCAAAATATATTGAATTTTATTGACTACAATTCTCATGTGACAAAATGTCTTAATAAATCCCACTGGACATTTTAAACGCGAATGGCAACACACATGAATGACACAAAACGAAATAACAAAAAAGGTCTAATTGGAAGAATCACTTGTATAGAGAATATAAACTTATAAATATACAATACCTTACTAAACCCAACCAATAATGGCGTATGGGGCAAACAAATTTGCAGCTGATTAAATTTGGAAAAATGTCTTAATAAACCCCACACGTGACATTTTCAATACGAATGGTACCCAAGTAACCACTTTGTGGCAACTTAAGTGGTAGCCACACATTTGCCATTAAAGTATTTGTTCTAAATCATGCGAAATATACTTACTTGCCACCCAATTGCCAGTCAAAAAGCCCCGGGGCGAGGCCTCAAATTTTGATCCATTTAAGTTTCGGTTCACCTATTTGGAACTTGAACTGTAATTTTTACTTGAACTGTAATTTATGTCTAGATTAAAAATAAAAATAATAAAGATCCTACGCAGTGCCATTAACGTGAATGTTTGTCCTGTAAAAAAAAAAAATAAAAATATACATGGCATAATAATAGAAGTCTTTACGAACAGAGTTTTCGACACACTACAACTCTAATTTAACAAATGGTTCAAGTTATCGGGTTAAAGCTTATATTCTACCCCCTCTAATTTTTACCCGCACACAAAAAAATGCAATTTGTGAAAATTTATTAAAATTGTGATTTTCTTTATTTTTGAAAATATGCTTTTGCGGATGTATATTTTTGCGACACAACTTTTTATAAACATATGTAGTGGATGTTATGAATATTTCGTGTATAATAATACACATTTATTAAATTTTAAAGTTAATTATATTATATATTCTATATTTGCCACATATTTGGAACATAATACATTTTTTAATTTGCCACTATTTTACCACTACATAACAACAAAGTTAGCTCCGCCCATTATCGTATATGTTCCATTATCGGAATGTATGACTTATATATCACAGCATTGTGACATATTATTGCATTGTCCCACACATGTTCTTAGCCACCCCTTTGAAACTAAATTTATGTTCCATTATCTGAATGTATGACTTATATATCACAAAATTACGACATAATTTTGTGTATGTTCCATACATGTTATTAGTCACCTTTTTAGGACTACATATTATTAGTTTGAAACACTGGTGTCAGAGGTAACTTAAAAGGTACACATATGCCACAATAGTTTGTGGCAATTGTCGAGCCGTGCTTGGGTAAACGCATGACATGGCACAAAATGAAGTAACAAAAAAAGATGAAATCGAAGATTCACTTGAATGCTTCGTCTACATCTTCTTATGAAAGCCCTTACCAGTTATATCAAAGTATATGGAATATATTATTATTATATTAGTCACAAGATGACATATTCACATATAGAATATATTTGGATTTTAAAAATGGTTTTGTTGGATTCGTTTCTATCTAAAGGATTAATAAAATATGAAGGCGTATTTATATATCAATACTATTTCCGGTATATTACATATACGAATTAATAAAAGAGAATTTTAGTGAATACAATTTTGAGTAGTAGGAAATTCGTTAGGATATTGATACTGGTATCGAAATTTTTGTAAAAATAATATCTATCGAAGGGCATAGGTGTCATATATGCAGAAAATTTTTTTAATCCCAGAAACGAATTTTGAATCAAAAATTTGAGGTAATGGCCGATGTGGAAAATGTAGAAATATATTGGTGAAATGACAGTCAAACCATTCGAATGGTCTAATTTTTAGACATTTTTTGGCACCATTGTCATGCAATCATTTCAGTCCTCCGTCTTCTAAAACGATTCCAAATTTTGAAAAATATGTAAACAATAACAGCTGATCATCGAGCTAGCAACGAATTTTACAACATTATTTTTATTTTTCTGGTGGTTGTTATGAAAATCGTTGTCTGTGGGCAACACTCTACTGGTCTGACATTTCATAGAAGAACTAAATGTAAACAAATGCTGTTGACAGATCAATATTAAGGACAATGAACTTTGAAGGTTACTTTGGACGCAAATTGCGAAGTCCAGAAAAAATTCTCCGCGTAGTAACCTACGTTTCCAAAAAGGTGCTCCACTTATTTGGGCAGGCATTTTTTTAAAAACGGGAGTGATCCTACAGTTGGGCTATTTTCATGAAAAATTTTCATATTTGGAGGTTACTTTGGACGCAAATTGCGAGGTCCACAGAGGATTCTCAGCATAGTGACCTACTATCCATAACTAGATTAGGGCATAACATTTCCGAAAAGGTGCTCCACTTATTTGGGGAGGCATTTTTTTTTTAAACGTGAGTTGTCCTACGGTTGGATTATTTACATAAAAAATATCATATTTTTAGGTTACTTTGGACGCGAATTACGAGGTTCAGAGAAGATTCTCCGAGTATACACCTAATTAGCGTGATAGCTATGGAGTTGAAGATTCCAGGAATTTTTTCTTAAATTAACAGCAACTTTAATTTCATGTAATATTTTTTGTTTTTTTAGTGTTTAAATCGTTTTTACTAAATATTAAGCAATAAACATATCGAAAACTATAATATATTAATGATTTAAGCCTTTTAGTCCACAAAAACTATTAAAAATACTATTTTTAGAGTTTTTATTAATTTTTAGAGCTGTCAAAAAACTTTTAACATATATCCCACAGTGTTTAACATATGTTTCACATATGTTAAGCAGTTAACATTTATGGATATCTTTTTATGGATATCTTCACACACTTAAAAAATACACACTTTTACGTAGTAATTTTAAACTCAATTTTTAGAGTGCAGATATACATGTGCATATTCTCGTAAATGTCAAAAACATAATAGAGTTCCTGGCAAAACCATAAAACATATTATTTTTCTCATCAAAAACAATAACATACTTTTATTCTGAACCTCAAAAAATAACATATTTATTTTCGTAAGGGAAAAAATAGTTTTCGTAAGGGGCGTCGATATGTTACTTCTGTCATTTTCAGTAGATCGCAGTGTTGCATTCTTTAGCACTATTTGTAGTACTTTTTTCAATTAAAAATACAAAATACTACGAAAGTTTATATTTTTAAAAGTGTACTATTTTCAATTTTTTAAACTCTAGGTTTCTGATAATTAATACAATTCTGTTAAATGATTTTAAAAAAATGTTAGTTCAAATTTGACATTTTAAACTCTAAGGACCTTTTTACGTTAAAATTTATCTGTACGTTTGTTAACTGGCAGATGGCATAACTTTAAGAACTTCCGATTAGAACGATACTGTAATAGATTTGCTGTCATATCTGGAAACTAATTGACATAAATAAATTAATTAAAATTATTTTTTTTTAAATTTAAAATTTCATGAATTTGTGAATTTATTTTTCGTCATATTTGAATATAGCAACGAGAGATTTGCAACATCAATAAACCGTTTGGCTTATATTTCTATTGCCACATATCTTATGATATTTTGCGCTATCGGTTAAAGTATCTGCCGGTTAAAGAAAATTTGAATGACAAACAGATATAACAATTGATTGTAAAATCGAATTTTAAGCAAACTGTCGGTTCAAGTGGAAGTTTTTATTTAACAAGATATTGTGAAAACGGCCCTAAATTAATTTGAAAAATCAATCTCAAAATGTTGAATTACAATAGTTCTTAAATACTACGTACAATGTCTTTGAAAGTAGTTTCTCACACTGCAGTAAACCCTGGTACTGCAGTAAGCCCTGACACAACAGAAAATAGCTGTTTTTTTTTATTTCGTCACAGAAATTGTTAACATTTTGCTGAAAGTTTACTTTATTAAAATTATTTTTGCGTGTAAAGGATCTAAAGATGATGGGGAGCGATGAAATTAAGTAAATAGAGGTTATTAGTTCCACACAGACTTGTACTAATGTTCAATGCTTTACAGAGACATGTGCTGAATGCGCCGGTAAATATCGCCTCAGTAAATATGCAGACGCAGGAGAAATGTAAGGACATTGTCAAGGGTCCCGTGGTTGCGGTTAAGCTAAAGAGCTCCACCGCATCGCAGGTGATGAACAAAAAAAAAAACAATACAAAAATGGAGGCGAAGGGCACCAATCGGTCGATGGACATTCAAATTGAAAACTACAAAACGATTTAAACTATTATTTTGTAGAGTGTTGTTGAAAAGTGTCAACGTGTTGCTGTCCTTCGGACGTCTGGTCGGCCGCAATGGTCTGGGCAAAACGACGCTGTTGAGCATGATCTCCGAGCGTCGCACAACTCGGTGTTGCACGTTGAACAGGAGGTAGTTGGAGATGACAACACAGCCGTGGACATTGTTGTCAAGTGTGACTTTGAGCGCAGACGTTTGATGTCGCGCGAAAAAGAGATATTGGCACAGTTTTAATAACGACGTGCAGGATCAACCGATGACCGATGTTTATGCATTTTTTGTAGTCACACGCGCTCTTCAACCTTCTGCTGTTGCTAGATGAATCGACAAACATTTTGGACATTAAAGCCGTTGTTTTTCACGATCGCAACTTTTTCATACGGTGCCGACGGATATTATATAACAATTACATTCCCAGCTGTTGGAGGCATACAAGTGAGGTGGATATAACTATGGGTTAAATTGTTTTCTTAATATATGTTTTACTTGCCGAGGCAACTACTTATGAGTAATTTGAGAAGACGATTAACGAGATGCACAAGCACAGCGTCGCGAATACGAAGCGTAAATAGCGCAGCGTTCGCACGTGCTGGAGTTCATCGGTAGCTTCCGCTACAATGGAAAGTCGAGCTACAGCTCTCTGTCAGCTTGGTAAGATTGTGACGCAATCATTATGTTTGCTTTTCACTATTTTCACTATTTGTCTCAGTTTCAGGTTAGAAAATTTTACAAATTTGTTGTTTTTAGCAGAGAGTATACATTTTCAAATAAATATATACTCTCTGGTTTTTAGTCAAAGGCAAAGTTTTAAAAAATGCTAAAATGTTTAAAATTTGATTTCGTTTGACATGATTAATGGACATTTTAATTGTGAATAGTTTCTCAGGCGTAATATTAATTTAAATATAACATTATTGTAAATATTACACAAAATGACAGTGATAACCAAGTATATTTTTGATAGTATGTTGTAATTTTTATATGTAACATGAATCAAAGATATGTTTTTATTGATATATTCTTATATAACATTTTTTATGTATTTAAATATGTAATATTTTTTAAATTCTTTGTGTATATTTTATTAAATACACTGGATTACATTTAATACTGCATATTATTTTATAGGGAATTTGCAGGATTTTAATAACACTGTGCGCACCCATGTTACCACCAGAAATGTAAGTTACATATTCTTATGGATTTGGACATTCTAAGAACAATGGCGTTTTCAGTTTTTTTCCATACTCGTCCATTTTCAAGGATATTTGACAAAAACGAAAAACCACGTTTTTGAGGATTCTATTGGTTGGTTAGCGCTGATCCAATTTTTATTTTATTCAAAAAATGCATAACATAACACAAATTATATGTACATATCAATTTTTGAAATTCCTTTAACAGGACCTGAGATATGAAGTAAAAAGGGTAAATTTTAGGCTAAAAATATACCCATTTTTGAGAATTTGTTTCTCAATACCCAGTTGTGCACCATTCTTGTGCTTTGCATAATAACTTAGCAAATCTCATAGATTTCATTGCTGTTTTATTCAAAAAAATCGTAAACGTCAAAATTGGTCATACAAATTAAAAAAAGTAAAATTTTTTTAAAAAATAAAATAAAAATTATTAAGTGTAATAAATTCGTAGAAATATTTATAACTCGTACTTTTTTCACTCATTTATAATATTATTGTGGTAAGGGAGATAGTTGTGTCAAATTTAACAATATATTGGACCTCTTGATACCAGTTATTGGTTTCAGTATTTTTAAAATATTATTATGAATCAGGATTTTTATCTGGTATCAAGAGGTTTAATGTGTTGATAAATTTGACCCAACTATCTCCCTTACCACAATAACATTGTAAAAGACTAAAAAAAATACGAATTAATAATATTTCTATGAATTTATTATGCTTAATAATTTTTATTTTATTTTCTAAAATTTTCACTTTTTTTAATTCGTATGCTCAATTTTGACGTCCTTGATATCCTTGTAACTGGACGTGTAGGGAAAAAACTGAAAACGCCATTGTTCTTAGAATGTTCAAATCCATAAAAATATGTAACTTTCATTTCTGGTGTCGAACATTTTTGTGACATGTGCGCACAGTGTAATGAAAACACTTTAATGCATTGGCTCTGACAGGGCAATGATGGGGTAAATAATTACCCGATCAGTACATGATCATCAGTACATGATCATAACCCGATCATCTCAAATAATAACATGTTCAGTTCATGAGCATGGCTCTACCCAATATTCTACTAGGAAAGCTCAATATTGAACAATGTCTAATACACACATAATAGGAAATGGTCCGAAAGTTATAAAACTGATTTTGGTGATTTTTTTTACACAATCACAAAACTGCATCAATAATGTACCAACACTGAAAAATGTAGAGAGGGACCTCAACGCTTGTTTAATATTGAGCTTACAGATGTTTAACTAAATGCAAAATGTGGAATATCGAAGAAACTTTTCAATATTCTAAGGGTAGAACTACCAATTTTTTTTTTATAAAATATAAAATACGTTTAATATATTTTTCTACATAAACATGATTGCAAAGTTTCAACGAAATCAAAAATAGTAAATCTCAAAAGTGCCATGTTTGACGTGGAAATATGTCGTAAAAATTATAAGATTTCTAGTGTATAATTCTTACGAAATACGTTTTCATTTCACATATACCCAGGCGATACGAAGTGAAATTAATACCCTTATTATTTTTTTTCTTTCCGATTTTTTGTTATTAAATGTATTTTTATTTCAATGTTTTTGTAAATACGACCCCGATTGAGAATACAACATGCTCAATGGCTTTGTATGAAAAAAATATATAAAATTTGATTCAAAAGTTTAACCACTAAAATGTTCTATTTGATGAGAAAAATCGATGTGGAGAATTTTCAGCGAATATGGTTAATGGATACGCCGGGTCCACAAAGTTCGCGTGGTTCCCTAATCGAAAATTTCAAAATTGTGTTGAAATGACGTCTTCCAAACGCATTAAAATAAAAAAGTGGATATATCATCTGTTCGGAAGAGTGCCTGTTACTATTTCCGAACATGCATTCTGGCAAAAGCAGAGTTAAACTCTATTCTTCTGTCCCAATTTAGCAACAGGGACGAAACCACTATAAGAATAGAATCGAACTGGGACCCTCTGGTTATATTATCTGCATACTTTCCGCATGATGATCCAGACCAACCTCCGCCAAGAATAGTAAGAGAACTGATTAGAACTATGAATAGAGAAAAAATAAACACAATAACTGATTGTGATGCAAACGCTCATCACATACTTTGGGGTAGTACTGATACCTATGACAGGGGTATGTCCGTGCTAGACTTTGTCTTAGAAAGCAACATATCGATACTAAATGTATGATCAGAACCAACTTTTGAAATACGTAGTAGGAAAAAAGTGCTAGACGTAATACTTTCTACACTATCCGACAACATAAAAGTCGATCATTAGAGAGTCCTAGATGTAATGAGCTTTTCATACCATAAGTATATAGAATTTACAGTACATACAGGGAAATATGTAATTGGATATGTTTGCATTCAAATATAATATTTTTACAAAACACTAAATATATGTTTGCAATATTGTTCTAAATTTAATATAATTACAATTTTAATAATTTTGTTCTGATGTGAATATAATTATTTAAGCTACAAATATATTTTATTTGAAGCTTCATTATACCATAATAATGTTTGTGTGGATACAAATATAATATATTTGCATTAGATTTGTACATATCGTTGTCTCTGTTGCAAGCATATACAATTTGTGAGCAAGTGAATAAACTAGATTGATGAGCACAGTTATCAATATTGTTATTTTTTGCTCTTGTTCTTACCAAAGCATTCTCTCTTTCACTTGCTGTGTCAGTCGAACAGTTGAGTGAGTAGGTGAAGGTACTTCTCGTCGTTCGTTGAAGTAGTTGTCTTTGCCGTCATCGCGCATTATGATGAAATGCGAAAATATGCGATCATTTTTGTGCAATTAAACATATATTTGCAAAATGGATTGCAAAGAAAATTGTGTTTAAGTATAAAAAGACGCTCATATAATTATAATTGCAATTTAAATTTAAAGAAAACTTTATTTGAGTATGAAAAGACGCTCATTTGAGTATTAAAAGACGCTAATTTTGGAAATATAATTATATATACAAATTGAATTGCAAAGAAAACTTTGTTTGAGCATGAAAATACGCTCATTTTGTGTGTATTCAATTTTTTATAAATATAATTATATTTGCAAATTGAATTCCTAAGAAAATGTTGTTTGAGTTTCACGTACATACAATTTTTTATGCACATATCGATTTGCGCATATATTTACACTGTTCACATTTTTACTGAAATTTTGTAAATTATTTTTAATTAAATACCTTTTGTATATGTCAAATATCTTCAAAAAAATATTTATTGGAAAATTATGCGCGACGAGGAAACGATGTTATGTCTAAACATGTTGTATTTAACTGTATTCCCATCCAAACATAAATTATATTCATATTCTAAACATATTATATTCAAAAACATTAATTTTCATGTTCCAGTAAAAAATATTATGTTCAGAGTTAAACATAAATTATGTTTGCATCAGTGCAAAAATATTATGTTTGCAGCAGTATCTAAACAAATACGTTGTTTGCTGCTAATTATGTTTGGGTGAGCTAATTTTTTCCCTGTTTGTAAATTTTGTTAAAAAAAAGAAGGAAAACTATATGGAAATCCAAAGAAAATAAAGTGGGAAAAATTCACAGGGGTAGTAAGGAAATCTTGCAACAGTGTGAAACACAAACAGATCATAAGCGAATCAGACTATAGTATAAACAAAATTAATACGGTTTTAAAATTCGCGTATAAGAACTACTACACAGCCACTAGGAGTAAACAGAATAAGAGGCAAGCATGGTGGAACCCCCACCCAAAGGTTTAAAAAAAGTTGAGGAAACAATTACACAGGGTCAGGAATACAATAGATGCAAACCTATGGGAAGAATATAAAAACCTCCTTAGAAATTTAAAAAAAGAATTACGCTTATCTAAAAAGGAAGTCCTAAAAGGAACGATAAACGAATTGTGCAACATAAAAGAAACCTCTAGGCTACGTAAACTTCTTTCGAAACAGATATATGCTCCATGTAGCATAAGAGACGCAAATAGTACTTGGACACAATCCACCGAAGAAACATTGAAATTACTTCTAGAGACCCATTTTCCGGGTTGTAGCCACCTCCACAAAGTATAAACGAATCAAAAATATACACACACAACACAAGGTTGTGTGAGTCAAATTCTAGGAACATTATCACACTTGATAAAATAGAATAAGCTATAAACACTTTTTGCCCATATAAATCACCCGGGTTAGACGGTGTATATCCAGTAATTCTACAAAGGTCCGATACTAGAAAACATTTTTAAGACTTGTCTAGATCTCAAATATCTATCATCCATATGGAAGGATTTAAAGGTGACATAGTAGGAGCTTTCAACAATATCCATTCGGAAGCCATTCGCAATGCATTAATAAACGCGGGCGTGGAAGCAGACATAGTAGCATGGCTTATGGAAATGCCAGCTAGTTGGAAAATAAACGTGAATATCGGGCAAAGGACGAGAAGAAAGAATAAGAGGAGGCACACCTCAGGGAGTGGTAATGATATCAACTGGCAAATACATAGAAACCATTTCTAACAAACTGGATAAAATGGTGTACTAAATACACAGTGCAGCAAAAGCCAGAGATTTGACAACTTTTTTTATAGAAACCTGATGAAATTTCACCTAAGAAACTTATGCCCTATCACGTCAGGTTTACAAGATACATGACAATAAAAGTCCTAAAGTTACCGCAATATTACCGTTGGTTTATTGAGAAAACAGTAGTAGTTAAGGATTTGTTGTCTGAGAACCAAATGTAGACACTATCCATAATCGACTAATTTCGTATTAAGGAGTTGCAAATTTATCATATTGTCCATGGATAAAATATTCAGCATAAAAAAACATAAAAAGTGGCCAAATATGTCAAAGCCGTATGAGCTATAGTTTCTCTAATAAGAGAAACGGCAAAGTATTTTTTTATTTTATATGAAACTGCAAAATACTAAAGTTTTTCGTAGCTTAAATTCGAATGATCCTTTATCGGTATCAAGGATTTGGCTTTATTTTTAATATTCTGAATGCGTGACAAATTTTATCATACTATAAAATTATGTTCTTTCAGGTCAGGATTTCGAGGTATTGACCGCCCAAATATCTGGTAAATCCTTAATTTTCATAGTAACATTTCTGGAAAACGGTATTAGATATGGATTAATTGACTGAAAACCAAATGTAGGCTTTCACATAAGGATCTTTTCTTTAGTACATTTTTAAATTTCAAAAAATAACTGCAGTTAATTGGCCAAATTTATATGAAGAATTAATAAATATATCATTATGTCTTTGGGAAAAATATTAAACACATCAATACAGTAGAAATTGTCATAGAAGTCAAAGCCATGCGAGTTATGGTTTCTATTATATTAAGCATAGAATGGATGTATAGAATGGACAATAGCTGAGGATCTTCGTCTTGATGTTAACTACTTGAACATTTTTCATCGTCGATGCTATTTAATTTCGTTTTTTCATCGTCTTCGATGTTGCTTTGTATTTCTGCCAAGTAAATCGTAATTTGATGATGGCGGATACTAAAATGAATAATTTTGTAATCGTATATTTCTGGATAATATTATAACTTGTCTTCCTCTAGCGAGTTCTTCTATCGATCAGGAATTACAATCTTTTATGTTGTCGTTTTCATTTGACGTTGTTGATTTAGTACACTTCCTTAGTAATCAGGTTCGCATTCAAGCTAATTAAGTGTATATGGAATAGCTCCTTCAACTTATAATATTATCGTGTTATTGAGCGTTGTTGTCGCATTATGGTACAATAGTCGCAATTTTGCATATATGTCAAATGTCTACATCCATATTTATAGTGTAGCTCCTTCTTTCTCTTAATAAATCATGTTATTGACGTCCATTTGTTGTCGTCCGCGCCATAACTTTCACATGTTGTTTCGTACGTCATTACCCCGAAAAAAATTACTGTAGTAAACTCTAAGGACCTTTTTACGTTAAAATTTACGTTAAAATTTATCTGTACGTTTGTTAACTGGCAGATGGCATAACTTTAAGAACTTCCGATTAGAACGATACTGTAATAGATTTGCTGTCATATCTGGAAACTAATTGACATAAATAAATTAATTAAAATTATTTTTTTTAAATTTAAAATTTCATGAATTTGTGAATTTGTTTTTCGTCATATTTGAATATAGCAACGAGAGATTTGCAACATCAATAAACCGTTTGGCTTATATTTCTATTGCCACATATCTTATGATATTTTGCGCTATCGGTTAAAGTATCTGCCGGTTAAAGAACTTTTGAATGACAAACAGATATAACAATTGATTGTAAAATCGAATTTTAAGCAAACTGTCGGCTCAAGTGGAAGTTTTTATTTAACAAGATATTGTGAAAACGGCCCTAAATTAATTTGAAAAATCAATCTCAAAATGTTGAATTACAATAGTTCTTAAATACTACGTACAATGTCTTTAAAAGTAGTTTCTCACACTGCAGTAAACCCTGGTACTGCAGTAAGCCCTGACACAACAGAAAACAGCTGTTTTTTTTTATTTCGTCACAGAAATTGTTAACATTTTGCTGAAAGTTTACTTTATTAAAATTATTTTTGCGTGTAAAGGATCTAAAGATGATGAGGAGCGATGAAATTAAGTAAATAGAGGTTATTAGTTCCACACAGACTTGTACTAATGTTCAATGCTTTACAGAGACATGTGTTGAATGCGCCGGTAAATATCGCCTCAGTAAATATGCAGACGCAGGAGAAATGTAAGGACATTGTCAAGGGTCCCGTGGTTGCGGTTAAGCTAAAGAGCTCCACCGCATCGCAGGTGATGAAGCAGACATAGTAGCATGGCTTATGGAAATGCCAGCTAGTTGGAAAATAAACGTGAATATCGGGCAAAGGACGAGAAGAAAGAATAAGAGGAGGCACACCTCAGGGAGTGGTAATGATATCAACTGGCAAATACATAGAAACCATTTCTAACAAACTGGATAAAATGGTGTACTAAATACACAGTGCAGCAAAAGCCAGAGATTTGACAACTTTTTTTATAGAAACCTGATGAAATTTCACCTAAGAAACTTATGCCCTATCACGTCAGGTTTACAAGATACATGACAATAAAAGTCCTAAAGTTACCGCAATATTACCGTTGGTTTATTGAGAAAACAGTAGTAGTTAAGGATTTGTTGTCTGAGAACCAAATGTAGACACTATCCATAATCGACTAATTTCGTATTAAGGAGTTGCAAATTTATCATATTGTCCATGGATAAAATATTCAGCATAAAAAAACATAAAAAGTGGCCAAATATGTCAAAGCCGTATGAGCTATAGTTTCTCTAATAAGAGAAACGGCAAAGTATTTTTTTATTTTATATGAAACTGCAAAATACTAAAGTTTTTCGTAGCTTAAATTCGAATGATCCTTTATCGGTATCAAGGATTTGGCTTTATTTTTAATATTCTGAATGCGTGACAAATTTTATCATACTATAAAATTATGTTCTTTCAGGTCAGGATTTCGAGGTATTGACCGCCCAAATATCTGGTAAATCCTTAATTTTCATAGTAACATTTCTGGAAAACGGTATTAGATATGGATTAATTGACTGAAAACCAAATGTAGGCTTTCACATAAGGATCTTTTCTTTAGTACATTTTTAAATTTCAAAAAATAACTGCAGTTAATTGGCCAAATTTATATGAAGAATTAATAAATATATCATTATGTCTTTGGGAAAAATATTAAACACATCAATACAGTAGAAATTGTCATAGAAGTCAAAGCCATGCGAGTTATGGTTTCTATTATATTAAGCATAGAATGGATGTATAGAATGGACAATAGCTGAGGATCTTCGTCTTGATGTTAACTACTTGAACATTTTTCATCGTCGATGCTATTTAATTTCGTTTTTTCATCGTCTTCGATGTTGCTTTGTATTTCTGCCAAGTAAATCGTAATTTGATGATGGCGGATACTAAAATGAATAATTTTGTAATCGTATATTTCTGGATAATATTATAACTTGTCTTCCTCTAGCGAGTTCTTCTATCGATCAGGAATTACAATCTTTTATGTTGTCGTTTTCATTTGACGTTGTTGATTTAGTACACTTCCTTAGTAATCAGGTTCGCATTCAAGCTAATTAAGTGTATATGGAATAGCTCCTTCAACTTATAATATTATCGTGTTATTGAGCGTTGTTGTCGCATTATGGTACAATAGTCGCAATTTTGCATATATGTCAAATGTCTACATCCATATTTATAGTGTAGCTCCTTCTTTCTCTTAATAAATCATGTTATTGACGTCCATTTGTTGTCGTCCGCGCCATAACTTTCACATGTTGTTTCGTACGTCATTACCCCGAAAAAAATTACTGTAGTAAACTCTAAGGACCTTTTTACGTTAAAATTTACGTTAAAATTTATCTGTACGTTTGTTAACTGGCAGATGGCATAACTTTAAGAACTTCCGATTAGAACGATACTGTAATAGATTTGCTGTCATATCTGGAAACTAATTGACATAAATAAATTAATTAAAATTATTTTTTTTAAATTTAAAATTTCATGAATTTGTGAATTTGTTTTTCGTCATATTTGAATATAGCAACGAGAGATTTGCAACATCAATAAACCGTTTGGCTTATATTTCTATTGCCACATATCTTATGATATTTTGCGCTATCGGTTAAAGTATCTGCCGGTTAAAGAACTTTTGAATGACAAACAGATATAACAATTGATTGTAAAATCGAATTTTAAGCAAACTGTCGGCTCAAGTGGAAGTTTTTATTTAACAAGATATTGTGAAAACGGCCCTAAATTAATTTGAAAAATCAATCTCAAAATGTTGAATTACAATAGTTCTTAAATACTACGTACAATGTCTTTAAAAGTAGTTTCTCACACTGCAGTAAACCCTGGTACTGCAGTAAGCCCTGACACAACAGAAAACAGCTGTTTTTTTTTATTTCGTCACAGAAATTGTTAACATTTTGCTGAAAGTTTACTTTATTAAAATTATTTTTGCGTGTAAAGGATCTAAAGATGATGAGGAGCGATGAAATTAAGTAAATAGAGGTTATTAGTTCCACACAGACTTGTACTAATGTTCAATGCTTTACAGAGACATGTGCTGAATGCGCCGGTAAATATCGCCTCAGTAAATATGCAGACGCAGGAGAAATGTAAGGACATTGTCAAGGGTCCCGTGGTTGCGGTTAAGCTAAAGAGCTCCACCGCATCGCAGGTGATGAACAAAAAAAAAACAATAAAAAAATGGAGGCGAAGGGCACCAATCGGTCGATGGACATTCAAATTGAAAACTACAAAACGATTTAAACTATTATTTTGTAGAGTGTTGTTGAAAAGTGTCAACGTGTTGCTGTCCTTCGGACGTCTGGTCGGCCGCAATGGTCTGGGCAAAACGACGCTGTTGAGCATGATCTCCGAGCGTCGCACAACTCGGTGTTGCACGTTGAACAGGAGGTAGTTGGAGATGACAACACAGCCGTGGACATTGTTGTCAAGTGTGACTTTGAGCGCAGACGTTTGATGTCGCGCGAAAAAGAGATATTGGCACAGTTTTAATAACGACGTGCAGGATCAACCGATGACCGATGTTTATGCATTTTTTGTAGTCACACGCGCTCTTCAACCTTCTGCTGTTGCTAGATGAATCGACAAACATTTTGGACATTAAAGCCGTTGTTTTTCACGATCGCAACTTTTTCATACGGTGCCGACGGATATTATATAACAATTACATTCCCAGCTGTTGGAGGCATACAAGTGAGGTGGATATAACTATGGGTTAAATTGTTTTCTTAATATATGTTTTACTTGCCGAGGCAACTACTTATGAGCAATTTGAGAAGACGAATAACGAGATGCACAAGCACAGCGTCGCGAATACGAAGCGTAAATAGCGCAGCGTTCGCACGTGCTGGAGTTCATCGGTAGCTTCCGCTACAATGGAAAGTCGAGCTACAGCTCTCTGTCAGCTTGGTAAGATTGTGACGCAATCATTATGTTTGCTTTTCACTATTTTCACTATTTGTGTCAGTTTCAGGTTAGAAAATTTTACAAATTTGTTGTTTTTAGCAGAGAGTATACATTTTCAAATAAATATATACTCTCTGGTTTTTAGTCAAAGGCAAAGTTTTAAAAATTTACCTAAAATGTTTAAAATTTGATTTCGTTTGACATGATTAATGGACATTTTAATTGTGAATAGTTTCTGAGGCGTAATATTAATTTAAATATAACATTATTGTAAATATTACACAAAATGACAGTGATAACCAAGTATATTTTTGATAGTATGTTGTAATTTTTATATGTAACATGAATCAAAGATATGTTTTTATTGATATATTCTTATATAACATTTTTTATGTATTTAAATATGTAATATTTTTTAAATTCTTTGTGTATATTTTATTAAATACACTGTATTACATTTAATACTGCATTTTATTTTATAGGGAATTTGCAGGATTTTAATAACACTGTGCGCACCCATGTTACCACCAGAAATGTAAGTTACATATTCTTATGGATTTGGACATTCTAAGAACAATGGCGTTTTCAGTTTTTTTCCATACTCGTCCATTTTCAAGGATATTTGACAAAAACGAAAAACCACGTTTTTGAGGATTCTATTGGTTGGTTAGCGTTGATCCAACCTTTATTTTTATTTTATTCAAAAAATGCATAACATAACACAAATTATATGTACATATCAATTTTTGAAATTCCTTTAACAAGACCTGAGATATGAAGTAAAAAGGGTAAATTTTAGGCTAAAAATAGACCCATTTTTGAGAAGTTGTTTCTCAATACCCAGTTGTGCACCATTCTTGTGCTTTGCATAATAACTTAGCAAATCTCATAGATTTCATTTCTGTTTTATTCAAAAAAATCGTAAACGTCAAAATTGGTCATACAAATTAAAAAAAGTAAAATTTTTTTAAAAAATAAAATAAAAATTATTAAGTGTAATAAATTCGTAGAAATATTTATAACTCGTACTTTTTTCACTCATTTATAATATTATTGTGGTAAGGGAGATAGTTGTGTCAAATTTAACAATATATTGGACCTCTTGATACCAGTTATGGGTTTCAGTATTTGTAAAATATTATTATGAATCAGGATTTATATCTGGTATCAAGAGGTTCAATGTGTTGATAAATTTGACCCAACTATCTCCCTTACCACAATAATATTGTAAAAGACTAAAAAAAATACGAATTAATAATATTTCTATGAATTTATTATGCTTAATAATTTTTATTTTATTTTCTAAAATTTTCACTTTTTTTAATTCGTATGCTCAATTTTGACGTCCTTGATATCCTTGTAACTGGACGTGTAGGGAAAAAACTGAAAACGCCATTGTTCTTAGAATGTTCAAATCCATAAGAATATGTAACTTTCATTTCTGGTGTCGAACATTTTTGTGACATGAGCGCACAGTGTAATGAAAACACTTTAATGCATTGGCTCTGACAGGGCAATGATGGGGTAAATAATTACCCGATCAGTACATGATCATAACCCGATCATCTCAAATAATAACATGTTCAGTTCATGAGCATGGCTCTACCCAATATTCTACTAGGAAAGCTCAATATTGAACAATGTCTAATACACACATAATAGGAAATGGTCCGAAAGTTATAAAACTGATTTTGGTGATTTTTTTTACACAATCACAAAACTGCATCAATAATGTACCAACACTGAAAAATGTAGAGAGGGACCTCAACGCTTGTTTAATATTGAGCTTACAGATGTTTAACTAAATGCAAAATGTGGAATATCGAAGAAACTTTTCAATATTCTAAGGGTAGAACTAACAAATTTTTTTTTATAAAATATGAAATACGTTTAATATATTTTTCTACATAAACATGATTGCAAAGTTTCAACGAAATCAAAAATAGTAAATCTCAAAAGTGCCATGTTTGACGTGGAAATATGTCGTAAAAATTATAAGATTTCTAGTGTATAATTCTTACGAAATACGTTTTCATTTCACATATACCCAGGCGATACGAAGTGAAATTAATACCCTTATTATTTTTTTTCTTTCCGATTTTTTGTTATTAAATGTATTTTTATTTCAATGTTTTTGTAAATACGACCCCGATTGAGAATACAACATGCTCAATGGCTTTGTATGAAAAAAATATATAAAATTTGATTCAAAAGTTTAACCACTAAAATGTTCTATTGGATGAGAAAAATCGATGTGGAGAATTTTCAGCGAATATGGTTAATGGATACGCCGGGTCCACAAAGTTCGCGTGGTTCCCTAATCGAAAATTTCAAAATTGTGTTGAAATGACGTCTTCCAAACGCATTAAAATAAAAAAGTGGATATATCATCTGTTCGGAAGAGTGCCTGTTACTATTTCCGAACATGCATTCTGGCAAAAGCAGAGTTAAACTCTATTCTTCTGTCCCAATTTAGCAACAGGGACGAAACCACTATAAGAATAGAATCGAACTGGGACCCTCTGGTTATATTATCTGCATACTTTCCGCATGATGATCCAGACCAACCTCCGCCAAGAATAGTAAGAGAACTGATTAGAACTATGAATAGAGAAAAAATAAACACAATAACTGATTGTGATGCAAACGCTCATCACATACTTTGGGGTAGTACTGATACCTATGACAGGGGTATGTCCGTGCTAGACTTTGTCTTAGAAAGCAACATATCGATACTAAATGTATGATCAGAACCAACTTTTGAAATACGTAGTAGGAAAAAAGTGCTAGACGTAATACTTTCTACACTATCCGACAACATAAAAGTCGATCATTAGAGAGTCCTAGATGTAATGAGCTTTTCATACCATAAGTATATAGAATTTACAGTACATACAGGGAAATATGTAATTGGATATGTTTGCATTCAAATATAATATTTTTACAAAACACTAAATATATGTTTGCAATATTGTTCTAAATTTAATATAATTACAATTTTAATAATTTTGTTCTGATGTGAATATAATTATTTAAGCTACAAATATATTTTATTTGAAGCTTCATTATACCATAATAATGTTTGTGTGGATACAAATATAATATATTTGCATTAGATTTGTACATATCGTTGTCTCTGTTGCAAGCATATACAATTTGTGAGCAAGTGAATAAACTAGATTGATGAGCACAGTTATCAATATTGTTATTTTTTGCTCTTGTTCTTACCAAAGCATTCTCTCTTTCACTTGCTGTGTCAGTCGAACAGTTGAGTGAGTAGGTGAAGGTACTTCTCGTCGTTCGTTGAAGTAGTTGTCTTTGCCGTCATCGCGCATTATGTTGAAATGCGAAAATATGCGATCATTTTTGTGCAATTAAACATATATTTGCAAAATGGATTGCAAAGAAAATTGTGTTTAAGTATAAAAAGACGCTCATATAATTATAATTGCATTTTAAATTTAAAGAAAACTTTATTTGAGTATGAAAAGACGCTCATTTGAGTATTAAAAGACGCTAATTTTGGAAATATAATTATATATACAAATTGAATTGCAAAGAAAACTTTGTTTGAGCATGAAAATACGCTCATTTTGTGTGTATTCAATTTTTTATAAATATAATTATATTTGCAAATTGAATTCCTAAGAAAATGTTGTTTGAGTTTCACGTACATACAATTTTTTATGCACATATCGATTTGCGCATATATTTACACTGTTCACATTTTTACTGAAATTTTGTAAATTATTTTTAATTAAATACCTTTTGTATATGTCAAATATCTTCAAAAAAATATTTATTGGAAAATTATGCGCGACGAGGAAACGATGTTATGTCTAAACATGTTGTATTTAACTGTATTCCCATCCAAACATAAATTATATTCATATTCTAAACATATTATATTCAAAAACATTAATTTTCATGTTCCAGTAAAAAATATTATGTTCAGAGTTAAACATAAATTATGTTTGCATCAGTGCAAAAATATTATGTTTGCAGCAGTATCTAAACAAATACGTTGTTTGCTGCTAATTATGTTTGGGTGAGCTAATTTTTTCCCTGTTTGTAAATTTTGTTAAAAAAAAGAAGGAAAACTATATGGAAATCCAAAGAAAATAAAGTGGGAAAAATTCACAGGGGTAGTAAGGAAATCTTGCAACAGTGTGAAACACAAACAGATCATAAGCGAATCAGACTAGAGTATAAACAAAATTAATACGGTTTTAAAATTCGCGTATAAGAACTACTACACAGCCACTAGGAGTAAACAGAATAAGAGGCAAGCATGGTGGAACCCCCACCCAAAGGTTTAAAAAAAGTTGAGGAAACAATTACACAGGGTCAGGAATACAATAGATGCAAACCTATGGGAAGAATATAAAAACCTCCTTAGAAATTTAAAAAATGAATTACGCTTATCTAAAAAGGAAGTCCTAAAAGGAACGATAAACGAATTGTGCAACATAAAAGACACCTCTAGGCTACGTAAACTTCTTTCGAAACAGATATATGCTCCATGTAGCATAAGAGACGCAAATAGTACTTGGACACAATCCACCGAAGAAACATTGAAATTACTTCTAGAGACCCATTTTCCGGGTTGTAGCCACCTCCACAAAGTATAAACGAATCAAAAATATACACACACAACACAAGGTTGTGTGAGTCAAATTCTAGGAACATTATCACACTTGATAAAATAGAATAAGCTATAAACACTTTTTGCCCATATAAATCACCCGGGTTAGACGGTGTATATCCAGTAATTCTACAAAGGTCCGATACTAGAAAACATTTTTAAGACTTGTCTAGATCTCAAATATCTATCATCCATATGGAAGGATTTAAAGGTGACATAGTAGGAGCTTTCAACAATATCCATTCGGAAGCCATTCGCAATGCATTAATAAACGCGGGCGTGGAAGCAGACATAGTAGCATGGCTTATGGAAATGCCAGCTAGTTGGAAAATAAACGTGAATATCGGGCAAAGGACGAGAAGAAAGAATAAGAGGAGGCACACCTCAGGGAGTGGTAATGATATCAACTGGCAAATACATAGAAACCATTTCTAACAAACTGGATAAAATGGTGTACTAAATACACAGTGCAGCAAAAGCCAGAGATTTGACAACTTTTTTTATAGAAACCTGATGAAATTTCACCTAAGAAACTTATGCCCTATCACGTCAGGTTTACAAGATACATGACAATAAAAGTCCTAAAGTTACCGCAATATTACCGTTGGTTTATTGAGAAAACAGTAGTAGTTAAGGATTTGTTGTCTGAGAACCAAATGTAGACACTATCCATAATCGACTAATTTCGTATTAAGGAGTTGCAAATTTATCATATTGTCCATGGATAAAATATTCAGCATAAAAAAACATAAAAAGTGGCCAAATATGTCAAAGCCGTATGAGCTATAGTTTCTCTAATAAGAGAAACGGCAAAGTATTTTTTTATTTTATATGAAACTGCAAAATACTAAAGTTTTTCGTAGCTTAAATTCGAATGATCCTTTATCGGTATCAAGGATTTGGCTTTATTTTTAATATTCTGAATGCGTGACAAATTTTATCATACTATAAAATTATGTTCTTTCAGGTCAGGATTTCGAGGTATTGACCGCCCAAATATCTGGTAAATCCTTAATTTTCATAGTAACATTTCTGGAAAACGGTATTAGATATGGATTAATTGACTGAAAACCAAATGTAGGCTTTCACATAAGGATCTTTTCTTTAGTACATTTTTAAATTTCAAAAAATAACTGCAGTTAATTGGCCAAATTTATATGAAGAATTAATAAATATATCATTATGTCTTTGGGAAAAATATTAAACACATCAATACAGTAGAAATTGTCATAGAAGTCAAAGCCATGCGAGTTATGGTTTCTATTATATTAAGCATAGAATGGATGTATAGAATGGACAATAGCTGAGGATCTTCGTCTTGATGTTAACTACTTGAACATTTTTCATCGTCGATGCTATTTAATTTCGTTTTTTCATCGTCTTCGATGTTGCTTTGTATTTCTGCCAAGTAAATCGTAATTTGATGATGGCGGATACTAAAATGAATAATTTTGTAATCGTATATTTCTGGATAATATTATAACTTGTCTTCCTCTAGCGAGTTCTTCTATCGATCAGGAATTACAATCTTTTATGTTGTCGTTTTCATTTGACGTTGTTGATTTAGTACACTTCCTTAGTAATCAGGTTCGCATTCAAGCTAATTAAGTGTATATGGAATAGCTCCTTCAACTTATAATATTATCGTGTTATTGAGCGTTGTTGTCGCATTATGGTACAATAGTCGCAATTTTGCATATATGTCAAATGTCTACATCCATATTTATAGTGTAGCTCCTTCTTTCTCTTAATAAATCATGTTATTGACGTCCATTTGTTGTCGTCCGCGCCATAACTTTCACATGTTGTTTCGTACGTCATTACCCCGAAAAAAATTACTGTAGTAAACTCTAAGGACCTTTTTACGTTAAAATTTACGTTAAAATTTATCTGTACGTTTGTTAACTGGCAGATGGCATAACTTTAAGAACTTCCGATTAGAACGATACTGTAATAGATTTGCTGTCATATCTGGAAACTAATTGACATAAATAAATTAATTAAAATTATTTTTTTTAAATTTAAAATTTCATGAATTTGTGAATTTGTTTTTCGTCATATTTGAATATAGCAACGAGAGATTTGCAACATCAATAAACCGTTTGGCTTATATTTCTATTGCCACATATCTTATGATATTTTGCGCTATCGGTTAAAGTATCTGCCGGTTAAAGAACTTTTGAATGACAAACAGATATAACAATTGATTGTAAAATCGAATTTTAAGCAAACTGTCGGCTCAAGTGGAAGTTTTTATTTAACAAGATATTGTGAAAACGGCCCTAAATTAATTTGAAAAATCAATCTCAAAATGTTGAATTACAATAGTTCTTAAATACTACGTACAATGTCTTTAAAAGTAGTTTCTCACACTGCAGTAAACCCTGGTACTGCAGTAAGCCCTGACACAACAGAAAACAGCTGTTTTTTTTTATTTCGTCACAGAAATTGTTAACATTTTGCTGAAAGTTTACTTTATTAAAATTATTTTTGCGTGTAAAGGATCTAAAGATGATGAGGAGCGATGAAATTAAGTAAATAGAGGTTATTAGTTCCACACAGACTTGTACTAATGTTCAATGCTTTACAGAGACATGTGCTGAATGCGCCGGTAAATATCGCCTCAGTAAATATGCAGACGCAGGAGAAATGTAAGGACATTGTCAAGGGTCCCGTGGTTGCGGTTAAGCTAAAGAGCTCCACCGCATCGCAGGTGATGAACAAAAAAAAAACAATAAAAAAATGGAGGCGAAGGGCACCAATCGGTCGATGGACATTCAAATTGAAAACTACAAAACGATTTAAACTATTATTTTGTAGAGTGTTGTTGAAAAGTGTCAACGTGTTGCTGTCCTTCGGACGTCTGGTCGGCCGCAATGGTCTGGGCAAAACGACGCTGTTGAGCATGATCTCCGAGCGTCGCACAACTCGGTGTTGCACGTTGAACAGGAGGTAGTTGGAGATGACAACACAGCCGTGGACATTGTTGTCAAGTGTGACTTTGAGCGCAGACGTTTGATGTCGCGCGAAAAAGAGATATTGGCACAGTTTTAATAACGACGTGCAGGATCAACCGATGACCGATGTTTATGCATTTTTTGTAGTCACACGCGCTCTTCAACCTTCTGCTGTTGCTAGATGAATCGACAAACATTTTGGACATTAAAGCCGTTGTTTTTCACGATCGCAACTTTTTCATACGGTGCCGACGGATATTATATAACAATTACATTCCCAGCTGTTGGAGGCATACAAGTGAGGTGGATATAACTATGGGTTAAATTGTTTTCTTAATATATGTTTTACTTGCCGAGGCAACTACTTATGAGCAATTTGAGAAGACGAATAACGAGATGCACAAGCACAGCGTCGCGAATACGAAGCGTAAATAGCGCAGCGTTCGCACGTGCTGGAGTTCATCGGTAGCTTCCGCTACAATGGAAAGTCGAGCTACAGCTCTCTGTCAGCTTGGTAAGATTGTGACGCAATCATTATGTTTGCTTTTCACTATTTTCACTATTTGTGTCAGTTTCAGGTTAGAAAATTTTACAAATTTGTTGTTTTTAGCAGAGAGTATACATTTTCAAAAAAATATTTACTCTCTGGTTTTTAGTCAAAGGCAAAGTTTTAAAAATTGCTAAAATGTTTAAAATTTGATTTCGTTTGACATGATTAATGGACATTTTAATTGTGAATAGTTTCTGAGGCGTAATATTAATTTAAATATAACATTATTGTAAATATTACACAAAATGACAGTGATAACCAAGTATATTTTTGATAGTATGTTGTAATTTTTATATGTAACATGAATCAAAGATATGTTTTTATTGATATATTCTTATATAACATTTTTTATGTATTTAAATATGTAATATTTTTTAAATTCTTTGTGTATATTTTATTAAATACACTGTATTACATTTAATACTGCATTTTATTTTATAGGGAATTTGCAGGATTTTAATAACACTGTGCGCACCCATGTTACCACCAGAAATGTAAGTTACATATTCTTATGGATTTGGACATTCTAAGAACAATGGCGTTTTCAGTTTTTTTCCATACTCGTCCATTTTCAAGGATATTTGACAAAAACGAAAAACCACGTTTTTGAGGATTCTATTGGTTGGTTAGCGCTGATCCAATTTTTATTTTATTCAAAAAATGCATAACATAACACAAATTATATGTACATATCAATTTTTGAAATTCCTTTAACAAGACCTGAGATATGAAGTAAAAAGGGTAAATTTTAGGCTAAAAATAGACCCATTTTTGAGAAGTTGTTTCTCAATACCCAGTTGTGCACCATTCTTGTGCTTTGCATAATAACTTAGCAAATCTCATAGATTTCATTGCTGTTTTATTCAAAAAAATCGTAAACGTCAAAATTGGTCATACAAATTAAAAAAAGTAAAATTTTTTTAAAAAATAAAATAAAAATTATTAAGTGTAATAAATTCGTAGAAATATTTATAACTCGTACTTTTTTCACTCATTTATAATATTATTGTGGTAAGGGAGATAGTTGTGTCAAATTTAACAATATATTGGACCTCTTGATACCAGTTATTGGTTTCAGTATTTTTAAAATATTATTATGAATCAGGATTTTTATCTGGTATCAAGAGGTTTAATGTGTTGATAAATTTGACCCAACTATCTCCCTTACCACAATAACATTGTAAAAGACTAAAAAAAATACGAATTAATAATATTTCTATGAATTTATTATGCTTAATAATTTTTATTTTATTTTCTAAAATTTTCACTTTTTTTAATTCGTATGCTCAATTTTGACGTCCTTGATATCCTTGTAACTGGACGTGTAGGGAAAAAACTGAAAACGCCATTGTTCTTAGAATGTTCAAATCCATAAGAATATGTAACTTTCATTTCTGGTGTCGAACATTTTTGTGACATGAGCGCACAGTGTAATGAAAACACTTTAATGCATTGGCTCTGACAGGGCAATGATGGGGTAAATAATTACCCGATCAGTACATGATCATAACCCGATCATCTCAAATAATAACATGTTCAGTTCATGAGCATGGCTCTACCCAATATTCTACTAGGAAAGCTCAATATTGAACAATGTCTAATACACACATAATAGGAAATGGTCCGAAAGTTATAAAACTGATTTTGGTGATTTTTTTTACACAATCACAAAACTGCATCAATAATGTACCAACACTGAAAAATGTAGAGAGGGACCTCAACGCTTGTTTAATATTGAGCTTACAGATGTTTAACTAAATGCAAAATGTGGAATATCGAAGAAACTTTTCAATATTCTAAGGGTAGAACTAACAAATTTTTTTTTATAAAATATGAAATACGTTTAATATATTTTTCTACATAAACATGATTGCAAAGTTTCAACGAAATCAAAAATAGTAAATCTCAAAAGTGCCATGTTTGACGTGGAAATATGTCGTAAAAATTATAAGATTTCTAGTGTATAATTCTTACGAAATACGTTTTCATTTCACATATACCCAGGCGATACGAAGTGAAATTAATACCCTTATTATTTTTTTTCTTTCCGATTTTTTGTTATTAAATGTATTTTTATTTCAATGTTTTTGTAAATACGACCCCGATTGAGAATACAACATGCTCAATGGCTTTGTATGAAAAAAATATATAAAATTTGATTCAAAAGTTTAACCACTAAAATGTTCTATTGGATGAGAAAAATCGATGTGGAGAATTTTCAGCGAATATGGTTAATGGATACGCCGGGTCCACAAAGTTCGCGTGGTTCCCTAATCGAAAATTTCAAAATTGTGTTGAAATGACGTCTTCCAAACGCATTAAAATAAAAAAGTGGATATATCATCTGTTCGGAAGAGTGCCTGTTACTATTTCCGAACATGCATTCTGGCAAAAGCAGAGTTAAACTCTATTCTTCTGTCCCAATTTAGCAACAGGGACGAAACCACTATAAGAATAGAATCGAACTGGGACCCTCTGGTTATATTATCTGCATACTTTCCGCATGATGATCCAGACCAACCTCCGCCAAGAATAGTAAGAGAACTGATTAGAACTATGAATAGAGAAAAAATAAACACAATAACTGATTGTGATGCAAACGCTCATCACATACTTTGGGGTAGTACTGATACCTATGACAGGGGTATGTCCGTGCTAGACTTTGTCTTAGAAAGCAACATATCGATACTAAATGTATGATCAGAACCAACTTTTGAAATACGTAGTAGGAAAAAAGTGCTAGACGTAATACTTTCTACACTATCCGACAACATAAAAGTCGATCATTAGAGAGTCCTAGATGTAATGAGCTTTTCATACCATAAGTATATAGAATTTACAGTACATACAGGGAAATATGTAATTGGATATGTTTGCATTCAAATATAATATTTTTACAAAACACTAAATATATGTTTGCAATATTGTTCTAAATTTAATATAATTACAATTTTAATAATTTTGTTCTGATGTGAATATAATTATTTAAGCTACAAATATATTTTATTTGAAGCTTCATTATACCATAATAATGTTTGTGTGGATACAAATATAATATATTTGCATTAGATTTGTACATATCGTTGTCTCTGTTGCAAGCATATACAATTTGTGAGCAAGTGAATAAACTAGATTGATGAGCACAGTTATCAATATTGTTATTTTTTGCTCTTGTTCTTACCAAAGCATTCTCTCTTTCACTTGCTGTGTCAGTCGAACAGTTGAGTGAGTAGGTGAAGGTACTTCTCGTCGTTCGTTGAAGTAGTTGTCTTTGCCGTCATCGCGCATTATGTTGAAATGCGAAAATATGCGATCATTTTTGTGCAATTAAACATATATTTGCAAAATGGATTGCAAAGAAAATTGTGTTTAAGTATAAAAAGACGCTCATATAATTATAATTGCAATTTAAATTTAAAGAAAACTTTATTTGAGTATGAAAAGACGCTCATTTGAGTATTAAAAGACGCTAATTTTGGAAATATAATTATATATACAAATTGAATTGCAAAGAAAACTTTGTTTGAGCATGAAAATACGCTCATTTTGTGTGTATTCAATTTTTTATAAATATAATTATATTTGCAAATTGAATTCCTAAGAAAATGTTGTTTGAGTTTCACGTACATACAATTTTTTATGCACATATCGATTTGCGCATATATTTACACTGTTCACATTTTTACTGAAATTTTGTAAATTATTTTTAATTAAATACCTTTTGTATATGTCAAATATCTTCAAAAAAATATTTATTGGAAAATTATGCGCGACGAGGAAACGATGTTATGTCTAAACATGTTGTATTTGACTGTATTCCCATCCAAACATAAATTATATTCATATTCTAAACATATTATATTCAAAAACATTAATTTTCATGTTCCAGTAAAAAATATTATGTTCAGAGTTAAACATAAATTATGTTTGCATCAGTGCAAAAATATTATGTTTGCAGCAGTATCTAAACAAATACGTTGTTTGCTGCTAATTATGTTTGGGTGAGCTAATTTTTTCCCTGTTTGTAAATTTTGTTAAAAAAAAGAAAGAAAACTATATGGAAATCCAAAGAAAATAAAGTGGGAAAAATTCACAGGGGTAGTAAGGAAATCTTGCAACAGTGTGAAACACAAACAGATCATAAGCGAATCAGACTAGAGTATAAACAAAATTAATACGGTTTTAAAATTCGCGTATAAGAACTACTACACAGCCACTAGGAGTAAACAGAATAAGAGGCAAGCATGGTGGAACCCCCACCCAAAGGTTTAAAAAAAGTTGAGGAAACAATTACACAGGGTCAGGATATAAAAACCTCCTTAGAAATTTAAAAAATGAATTACGCTTATCTAAAAAGGAAGTCCTAAAAGGAACGATAAACGAATTGAGCAACATAAAAGACACCTCTAGGCTACGTAAACTTCTTTCGAAACAGGTATATGCTCCATGTAGCATAAGAGACGCAAATAGTACTTGGACACAATCCACCGAAGAAACATTGAAATTACTTCTAGAGACCCATTTTCCGGGTTGTAGCCACCACCACAAAGTATAAACGAATCAAAAATATACACACACAACACAAGGTTGTGTGAGTCAAATTCTAGGAACATTATTATAAAATAGAATAAGCTATAAACACTTTTTGCCCATATAAATCACTCGGGTTAGACGGTGTATATCCAGTAATTCTACAAAGGTCCGATACTAGAAAACCTTTTTAAGACTTGTCTAGATCATAAATATCTATCATCCATATGGAAGGAGGTAAAGGTGACATAGTAGGAGCTTTCAACAATATCCATTCGGAAGCCATTCGCAATGCATTAATAAACGCGGGCGTGGAAGCAGACATAGTAGCATGGCTTATGGAAATGCCAGCTAGTAGGAAAATAAACGTGAATATCGGGCAAAGGACGAGAAGAAAGAATAAGAGGAGGCACACCTCAGGGAGTGGTAATGATATCAACTGGCAAATACATAGAAACCATTTCTAACAAACTGGATAAAATGGTGTACTAAATACACAGTGCAGCAAAAGCCAGAGATTTTACAACTTTTTTATAGAAACCTGATGAAATTTCACCTAAGAAACTTATGCCCTATCACGTCAGGTTTACAAGATACATGACAATAAAAGTCCTAAAGTTACCGCAATATTACCGTTGGTTTATTGAGAAAACAGTAGTAGTTAAGGATTTGTTGTCTGAGAACCAAATGTAGACACTATCCATAATCGACTAATTTCATATTAAGGAGTTGCAAATATATCATATTGTCCATGGATAAAATATTCAGCATAAAAAAACATAAAAAGTGGCCAAATATGTCAAAGCCGTACGAGCTATAGTTTCTCTAATAAGAGAAACTGCAAAGTATTTTTTTATTTTATATGAAACTGCAAAATACTAAAGTTTTTCGTAGCTTAAATTCGAATGATCCTTTATCGGTATCAAGGATTTGGCTTTATTTTTAATATTCTGAATGCGTGACAAATTTTATCATACTATAAAATTATGTTCTATCAGGTCAGGATTTCGAGGTATTGACCGCCCAAATATCTGGTAAATCCTTAATTTTCATAGTAACATTTCTGGAAAACGGTATTAGATATGGATTAATTGACTGAAAACCAAATGTAGGCTTTCACATAAGGATCTTTTCTTTAGTACATTTTTAAATTTCAAAAAATAACTGCAGTTAATTGGCCAAATTTATATGAAGAATTAATAAATATATCATTATGTCTTTGGGAAAAATATTAAACACATCAATACAGTAGAAATTGTCATAGAAGTCAAAGCCATGCGAGTTATGGTTTCTATTATATTAAGCATAGAATGGATGTATAGAATGGACAATAGCTGAGGATCTTCGTCTTGATGTTAACTACTTGAACATTTTTCATCGTCGATGCTATTTAATTTCGTTTTCTCATCGTCTTCGATGTTGCTTTGTATTTCTGCCAAGTAAATCGTAATTTGATGATGGCGGATACTAAAATGAATAATTTTGTAATCGTATATTTCTGGATAATATTATAACTTGTCTTCCTCTAGCGAGTTCTTCTATCGATCAGGAATTACAATCTTTTATGTTGTCGTTTTCATTTGACGTTGTTGATTTAGTACACTTCCTTAGTAATCAGGTTCACATTCAAGCTAATTAAGTGTATATGGAATAGCTCCTTCAACTTATAATATTATCGTGTTATTGAGCGTTGTTGTCGCATTATGGTACAATAGTCGCAATTTTGCATATATGTCAAATGTCTACATCCATATTTATAGTGTAGCTCCTTCTTTCTCTTAATTAATCATGTTATTGACGTCCATTTGTTGTCGTCCGCGCCATAACTTTCACATGTTGTTTCGTACGTCATTACACCGAAAAAAATTACTGTAGTAAATTATACTACATTTATATCTTCGTTTGTAGTATGTATTTGTTTTCTGTAGTTTTTATTTTTGAAATACGTGTACTACATAATACATAAAATGTATTATGCAATTATTTTTTGTATTTTAGCTTAATAATAAATTATTTACATATGCGAAAGAGGTAATTAAACCAAAACCGTCCGTAGCATCTGACCGAACCGTCTTAATGAGAGATGACTATAGAGCTGCCAACTAAGTTTACCGCTGAATATTTTTGGTTTTAAAACTTAGTTGTCAACTCTGCAGTATACAAATATAGCATGCAGCTCCAGATGAGTAGTTTGCCGATGTTTCGCGCCATGACGTTAGCATTGAGACGGTAAATTTTTATTGTTTTCAATGTATGCTCTCTCATTTTTTTATCGCAGCCTTCTTTTCAGGCAGTAATAGTTGATATACCATCTTTATGGTTTTACCATGGTATGGTTTTACCATCACATGGTTTTAGCATAGCATATTATTTATATTATTCTTTAACCGAAAAGAAACACTCAAGTGCTTGCCATTCCTTTGAGTCGTCATAACTGATGATGCTTAGTATCAGGATCAGGAAATTTTTTTTTTTATTTTTATTTATTTATGTGTATATTATTCTTGTGGTTGTGGCTAACAAACTTTAGTTGTATTTGTACTATACAACTAAATAGTTTTCAGATTTATATTTCTAGTATCTTATTTTTGGTATTAAAAAAATTATATTAATATTCATTAATATAATTTAGTTTAGTTAAGTAAAATAACTACATATTATTGTAAAACTAAAGGCATATGTAGCAATTTCCCTACATATTTCTGGACATATAAATAAAGACAAAATGTAGGTTTTTTAATACATATGTATTGAAATTTTATATAGAAAAGCTGTTAAATTATGTAGTAATTTTCTATACAAAAACGACTACATCAGTTTAGTAAAAATAAATACATATGCTTTTGGATGTAAATCAAATACATATGTATTTATATTAAAGACATTTTTAGTTATTTTTAGTACATTATTTTTTTCGGTGCACATAACATTACCATTTCAGACCTTTTGCCAACAAACGATCTTCTTTGACGTGCATGAATTGTACTTCTTTATTTTTTAATTCTTCGTTTAGCTGTGTCCCTTCGTCTATTTGTTACTTCTTCGTCCCTTTGTGTACGTCTTGCCCATTTCCAGAATCAGGATTATTAATTTAATACCCTTATTACTTTACATTATAAAATCTTGTATACATAATTTATTTTTAACAATTCTATTTACGCCATCTTGTATCAGAATATTGAATTACGTGTATATTTTAAATATGTGTGTGTATTAAGCCACTACTATTTTACTACATGTTTTATTGTACTTTTAAAATCTTTAGTTTCTTACTCTTATTATAAACAAACTATTCTATATACAAATTCATAGCACAGGAATAAATGCTAGTCATTTTCAATAAGTAATACTTAGCTATTTATTCGTGCACTAATTTCCGAATTTAATTATGTTTATATTCATATAATTCAATTTATACTCCCTACTCCGTATTATTCTTGGTATGCAATTATATTTCAACTCATTTTGGCTACTATGCACTTGCCCTTGACCCCCTTCCACACTGTCTCGCACATGCTATCCATTTATTATTATTTTTCATATTAATTTTCTGTGAGAGCATTTGGAAGACGATTAGATGAGTTGCAATCTATGGCTTTGGAAATTGCAAGTAAAAAAATACAGTAAAAAGATAAGTGAGGATGACATATTCAGAATGAAATTACAGAGCTCAGTGTTGATCTCCTTTAAAGTTGGGGTGAAGGATCCAACGATAAAAGTTGTACTGTTGGGTAGTAAGCCAGAAACATTAGATGTATTGTTGGAATTCGCTGCATAACAGCCTGTACATTTAAAGCTTCTTCCAACAATGCATCTAATGTTTCTGACTTACTACCCTCCAAACGCATTTAATAAATTCCTCACTATCTGATTGTTTAATTTTAAGCTTTGCTGTTTCACAACATTCAATAAATTTATATAATTCTGTTTCTAATAATGGAGACTCCGCCCCAGAAAAGTAAGGAACAACTTAATGAACGCGTTTCAATACATTTTCAGTACCCATTATTAGTGTTTCTTATAATTAACTATACCAGTAATTGAATTATTTATATTGTTTTTACTAGTTTCATATTAAATAAACTTTTAACCATATTTAATTTTACTATTACATTTTTTACTACATTATTTATCTCATTTTGATGTTTCATTAATTAAACTTTTTAATCTATATTTCAAAATCATATCAACATATTATTTACGAATCCTAAATTAATTTATTTATTCCATTTAATTTTGTTAAAATTTACAATTTTGTTATTTAATCAATTTATTTAAATTCCCAATTTTATTAATAATTATCATTTAATGTCTCAAACTAATCTATATTGTTTCACAATTACTTTAAACGACATTAACACGTTAATGAACCTTAACATCTCAATTAATCAATTTTATAAACATTTAGTTTACTTATCCTGTCCTGATTTATCAAATTTTATTATTTATGTAATTCATTTCACAATTTTATTCAACAGTTTTATTAAAAGTTTATTTTATTCCACAATTTATCTCAAAATGTTCAATTCTTTTTTATTTTTTCAAATGTCAATTTTCATAATTCCATGATTGTTTTGCTTATTAAAATTCTTAAATTTTTCTTTTGTTTTATATCACAAATTTTATTTTTACCTCTCACATTTTTCCACTATTTTTCACAATACTCACAAATACAAAAAATATTTTCCCTGATCCAAAATAGTTATTTCTTCTAATATTAATCTCCATCCAGACCTTCTCGTCCCTTGGGAGTTGATGTATGGTCCGAAAACCGGCTGCGCCAAATGTTGCAATTATAAAGTCCATTGCTTTGGCGTGTAGCCAAATGTCGCAACGTTCCTTTTATAATTACCCATGATGTCCTACCAGAGAATGTCCAACGTTGAAGTTTCATTTTTATTAACTGAAATAATTTACACAAGACTTTTCTTTTAAGACATACTTTTATTTAAACGAAAGTTATATTTTAATATTAACATTATTGTCTCGCTTACAACTAACAACTCACAAAAGATTAACTACTGACTTAAAATCCAACTTACACTATTAAATCCAACCACAACATGTTCCGGAAGAGTGCCATGCGCAAATTCCACTCTAGCCAATCACGCCACCGCTGGTTTGACCCAGCTTTGCCAATACTGTTGCTAATCTATTTGCTTGCTGAACTCTGATACGTATGCCCTACATTGCACCTTACACCAACTTCACTATAACTGCATGAGGTAGTCACCGCGGAAGTAGGTCACGATGCGTTTATAATATCAACGTATAGTGACTTACCAAAACACTCTATGTTGACTTACAACACTAGGTGGAAGTTAATTACGCTCTTCATTACCATGGAGAGTGCAGAGTATATTGCAATGGGTCGGTAATTGGCAGGGTTCGTAGCCTCGGAACTGGCTGGACATTAGCAACTTTCCAACAAGATGGAAAAACTCCTTTCTCCTAGGAGAAACATCTTTAACTGTCCGAGTTCAAAAAGGAATCTCCGTCATTGCAGAAGATACAAAATTGACATCGCGCAGTACTTGATTAATATTTGGGAGCGTTGAATTATTTGAAAATAATTCTGCCAAGAGATTAGCTTTATCAATTGGGTCAGTGAAGGTCTGTCATTCATAATAAGAATTGGAGTGAACATTGTCGTCTGATTTTTCAACCTTTTTAGGAATGGCCAGATATTTTTACTACCTCTGTGGTAGCGTAGGAGCTTATTGCGTGCGATTTGTTCGTGAAGAAACTTTTCGCGCGGGATCACGGCTTTACAGCGATTCCTAGCCTGTATGCGAAGTCTTTCTGTGACAGCATTATTGTTAGAACGCCAATTCTGAAAGGCTTCCTCTTTGGACTTGATTGCAATCCTGCTAGTCTCATTAAATCAGGAGGGGTCCTTATGTTGAATGCTTATCTTTGTGGACGAACCGCATACCTAAAAAAATAATATGTGGTACCATTAAAGTCGTGTTCGATTCAGAAACACGACTTTATGCCCAGGGACGTCTGGGATCGATTTCTAACTATTTGGAAGTAAGAACGATGGTAAATGGTACATCATACCACGATTTACTTTCACGTTTTGCAGATATCACCAATACATCTACTGCTTCAAAAAAAGTGAAACATGACATAGAACATGTCATCGAAATGAAGGGACTGTCTGTTACTGCGATAGCACGTCGGCTGCCTGCTGATAAACTAGGCATAGCTAAGCGCGAGTTCCAGTTTATGTTAGACCAGGGACTTTGTTGCCCTTCAAAGAGCAGTTGGGCAAGTCCTCTGTGCATGGTACCAAAGAAGAATGATCAATGGCGACCTTGCGGGGATTATCGTCGGTTGAATGCCCAAACCATTCCTGACCGATACCCCATACCCACGATATTACGCAAGGATTAAAAGTAGCATCAACGATCGATTTAGTGAGAGCATACAATCAAATCCCTATAACACCGAAGGACGTTCCGAAAACGGCAATTATTACGCCTTTCGGATTATTTGAATTCGAATACATGACATTTGGGTTGTGCAACGCTGCACAAACGTTCCAGCGATTCATGCATGAGGCCTTACGCGGTCTGGATTTCTGTTTCCCTTATATTGATGATATATTGGTCGCGTCTAAAGATGTAAAGAACGACTTCAGCATTATGGCCTAGTCATCAATGTGGCGAAATACTTTTTTTGGAAAGGATGCAGTCACATTTCTGGGTCATCGCGTCGATAATGATGGTATCCGGCCAGTTCCCGAAAAAGTTTCCACCATAATAAACTATCCGCAGCCGAAAACAGTCAAAGAAGTGCGACGTTTCGTAGCCATGATGAATTTCTATCGAAGATTTATCCCAAATTCTTCAACAACACAGATTCCGCTGATCGCCTTCCAAAAAGGCAACAAAAAAAACGCCAATTGTTTCAGAAACCACTAAGTTTTTATTCAAAGAAGCTTAGTGAAACTCAAAGGAAATACAGCACCTACGACTGCGATCTTCTCGCAACATACTCCGTGGTAAAAAAACTACCGCCACATCATCATCTTCACGGATCACAAGCCACTGACTTTCGCATTTCAGCAAAGCTCAGAAAAAGCAACGCCTCGTCAGTTCCGGGAACTGGATTTCTTGTCGCAATACTCGACTGATATGCGCCATATCAGTGATCTAGAAAATGTAGTTGCTGATGCATTATCTCGCATCTCAACAATCTCGATGCCTAATCTGCATAATCTTTCACACGGAGGTGTAAATGCCACAATGCAGAATATTCAACAGCGGACTCAACCTGGACTCAAAATTGCATTACCTGCCGCGTACAAAAATACATCGGCACACACAGAGTAATATTGGTTCATATGAACCTACTACAGAGCGCTTCAATCATATTAATATCGATCTGGTTGGACCTCTGCCGACTTGTAAAGGATTCGCATACATCCTGACGTGCATTGACCATTTTACTCGCTGGCTAGAAGCGATTCTAATTCGAGATATTCGAGCTGTCACTGTTGCAGACGCTTTTTATAGAGGTTGGATTGCTCGATTCGGAGTACCGTCAAAAAACTCTACAGATCAAGGACGCCAATTTGAATCGCAACTCTTCAAGGAACTGACACAACTTCTTGGAGCACAACGCATCCGCATGACACCGTATCATCCATGTGCGAATGGGATGAGGTCTCTGAAGACCTCAATCATGTGCCACAACACTTCGAATTGGATGGATGTTTTGCCGACGGTCTTGCTTGGATTGAGAGCAAGTTTCAGTGACGATGTAAAAGCAACACCTTTTGAGCTGACGTACGGATCCATAATCAGGTTACCAGGTGAAATGTCAAGATTCGATGCCGACTAAAGATTTTATAAAAGGTCTCAAATCAATAATGAACGCGTTAAAGCCCATCGACACAAAATCGCACTGTTTTCACACACGTTTTTGTACGACGCGGAGCTGTTAAGAAGCCATTTCAGCCGCTTTACGATGGACCTTTTCCAGTAATTAAACGCACAGAAAAACTATTTACGCTAGAATTTCACGGCACGCAGAAAACGATTTTGATCGATCGTATGAAGCCTACATTCTCTCTAAATCTTGAAATATGCGACCCGAAGATCACAACTATTCTCGTGACATCTCCCGCAAACCCTGCAGCAATGAGATCCGTAAAATTTTCGAGTCGAGTCCCCTGTAGACGTGGTCGCAGGATACTATTTAAATAAAGATTTTAATGTACTTCAAAATCTCTAGGGGGAGTAATAAGGCATACTACTCTTGTTATAAAATATATATTCAAATTTCATTAACATTTTTTTTAAAGTCAAATTGAAAATAAAAAATTGTTCATTCAAAACTTTACAAAAAACAATCGGTCGTATTTTATTTATATTAAGCCGATAGCTTATCCTGCTATTTATGTCTAGGATTAAGGCAAATGTCCACCTGCCTTTAACCGTCGCCACCCGTTTTTGCCACTCCTCGATGCAACGCTTTCGTTCTTCATCTTTAGATGAGTTTTCTCCTGCTTCGTATATACGTTGCAGTTCGCGTGCCAGTATATCAACTCAGCAAAATTTGCGACCAGCTCGTTGAGTTAAAGGCATTCTTGATATCAAGCGTTACCACTGCGCAGTATTTCTTGTCGCCACCTTACGCCGCTTGTGGCGTCGCACGCTATTTTCATCACATGATAAACCGCCAGGTCTCTCCAGCTTCTCTTGTAGTCGGTCGACGATTAACTTTCTAATGTTTTACATAGTGGTCGATATGCGTATGGTTGATTGGGCTGCTTTCCCGGCATAAGAAGTTGGTGCTTCCAAATGGCTGGAAACACGCCTTCCCTGAGACACGCAGAATACATTTTAGCGAATGGATCGCGGTTCGCTTGTATGGTCGTTTTCTTCGCAACATTTGGAATGCCGTCCAACCCAGGCGCTTTCCTGTCAGGTACTTTTCGCAACATCTGTAGCTCCTCTGCGTCTGTCACCTCCGGGATGTAGCCCGCGTTCGTTGGCAGGTAGTATTGGCGGTCTCGCGCCACCTGTGTAGGAAATAGTACTGCTACAACGTTGTTCATGAGCTCACAGCCATCTGTAATGCCTTGGCGCCCCTCACTCTTCTCATCACCACTTTGTATGCCTTACCCTATGGATCGATATCCGCGCTATCGCGTAGAGCTATAAAACAGGAGTTCTTACTTGCCCGTATTGCTTTTTTTAGCTGTTTCCGACAGACTTCGAAGTTAGCATGCAGTGAATCCCTCGCCGGGAGGTTTCGCGCGCATTGAGCTTTTCTGCGCATCTGGTTGCAGCGTTTTCTGCATTCAGAAACTGCCTCGTTCCACCAGTATACTGGTGTACTATTTGGCTTATGTGTTCTTCTAAGCATTGCTGCGTCACATGCGAAACACAGTTGCTTCCTCATGCTTGTCGCACTGTTAGTGGCTATGTCGTAAGCTATTTCTCCCTCATTCCACACAACCTGGAAGACTTCGGTGTCGACTGAGTGCTGTTTCCAACCCTTGTTCTGCGCTCTAGTTGTCCTTCGAACGGTTCGCTGCAGCTCAATATCTATTATGATGGCGCGGTGGTCGCTCTGGGTATGTGAATTGCCAATGCCCCATGTGGCGTTCCGTTGACAGCTTTTTCCCAGCCTCAAACGTATGGCCATCGTTCCATAAGAAGTCTTCCTCTTTGATTTGTGCTCTTGCTACCCCACGTTGTTGACCAGGCGTTAAAGTCGCCGGCTATAATTACCGGAGACTTTCCTCTGGCTTCGGTCACCAGTTCCATCATCTTGCGTTCAAACTGACTTATGTCCATGCTGGGTGGCGCGTAGAATGAGAAGAAGTAAATTTCTTCAAATTTGACTAATGTGAAGCCAGTGTGGACCACTCGAGCTCTGGATTCGTATACCCTTCCGCCAAGTATCCATATCGCGGCTTTGCTTTGGTACGTCCGTCGTCCATTCGCATCCGTACACGTTATCATGTTGCTCGTACAGGAGAACGACATTGAATTGTTGCTCAACGATCGTCTGATCCTGTGCTGCAATACAGTGGTTGAGATTGAGTTGGACGATTTTAATCGTCCCCCCTTTGTAGCTGCTGTTTTATGTGCAGGGCATTGGTAACTACCTGCCGCATGATTTCCTCTGCTCAGTGCATATTTTGGTTTATTTGTACACGCCGCTGCAAAATTCCCTTCCTCACCGCATTTTCTGCAGAGTTTACTGTGGTCCCCAACACTTGAAGCATCGAATCGGCGATACGCTCTCACGTACTCTACTGGACACCCAGCCAATACGTATCCGTTGCACCTTTAGGATTTTAAAAGCATCATTTGCAGGCAGAATGACGTAAGCCGTTTGCGTGCCTTGATGCCCTTTCCGCATTATTTCACACTGTGTGTGCAGAACGTCGCAAATCACCGATTCTGTTGTTACTTCTTCCAGGTCCTTTGGCTGTATTGTAATGGTATGGGTTTTAGCTGACACTTCGGCCCTGTACACACTCAGTGCAACCTTAATCGCACGCGCTAGTAGCGTGGAGTAGAATGGAGGAGGGAGGGAATACCGCAACAAACCTGTGCAATTGCAGCAAATAGCATAGAAAAGCCATTTGCGTTGGAAATTGCAAAAAGCAGCGAGTGCAGCAACTCAGCAGGCAGTGCGAAACCGGTTCTGTTTATTTATTGTTGTTATTGTAGAGTATTGATTGTTTTGTTTAATTTTAAATTATTGTTGACTGTATATTTATTTTAATTTGTGTTTTATAAAACTTAGTAGTTATTGTTGCTTGTTCTTGTTTTATTGTTGGACGGTCACATTAAACAGAACTTAGACTAAGAAACGACGGACGGAGCACGCGTGCGTTGACGCTCACACAGTATGTACCCAATCTGTTACGCCACTTGGTCTTCGTCATATCAAGATCATCTCAAATAATGACATGATCAGTTCATGAGCATGGCCCTAATAAAATTTTTACTAAGAATTAAGAATTATATTAGATACAGAAAATCTTTGACTTCAATTTGCTTTTATGCGTGAACCAATTTGTTTGCGAGATATAAATAACAAAAAAATCAAGACTTATCTAAAGATACAGAAAATTATAAATAATATACGTTATTATTTAGTGGAAATAAATGTTTTTTATTACTTGTTATGTAACGCCATGTATCCCATTTAAGAAAAAAAATAACACTATTGACTAACTTTTTTCAATTTTTTTCTTGGTTACTATATAAATTTAAGTTTTGAAATCATAAAATTTAAATTGAACAAATACAAACTGAGAAAAACTGCTGTTTTGAACAATTTTACGAATTTTTCTTTTCAACATTTGCAGTAAGCGTACTCTTAGGGTGTTGAGGACACCGAGAATGTAGAAATTAAAAATGCCAAAACCTAAAAATGTTGAAATTTGTAGTTTTATCATTTTGCAAGAAAAATATTTAAGTATATTTGTAAGCAACAAACTTACAAATAAATATAAAAAAATACATAATTAAAGATATCAAAAAAGAACTTGTTCGTAATATAAACACAACAAAACTAAGTCCCTCCGTAGCGAAAATCCAAATCTCCTCTACGAATTTGATTTTTTAAATACTCTAATGGAACTCAGTGTGAATATGTTTGCTACGACACGTCAGAGTTGGATTGTGAATTCTAATCCGCATTCGTAGTGCACTCAGAATTGTAGTGAGAACATACCAGAAGCTGCAAATATTTATAAAAAAAGCTTGAGTGCATAAGCTGATAAGTCATATTAGATACAAAAAATACATAAAATCATGGTTGAAGTATATACAGGTTAAGTCATCTTTCCAATTTCAGGCGCCATTTACTTTTTTCGAAAACTGTTTGAAAGACTCAACATTTGTTTACGAAAAATTTAAAACAGAACATAACTGCTTTGTGTACAAGATCACAAAATTCACAAAAACTGAAATTTTTAAAATCAATAAATCTCAACATATACAAAAGTTTAAAAATTTGACCTTGAGATTTGAACTTGAGAAAACTTATTTTTTGAAATTAGAGTTTGTATTTGGAGATAAAAATCAGTAAAGTTGAAAATTTGTTCATGAAAAATCTTTCAAAAATTGTAAAAAATCCAAAATTTATCCGATTTTTAAATTTCTTTTGTTTATGAAAATTTACTTTAAGATCTAAAGAAAATGTGCTTACATGAGAAAATACCTTGATTAGTTTTAAAGATATAGACTTAAACATGATTTTTTTTTTAATTTTTGAAGACTTTACTTTTCAAATTTATACATAGATTGTACATTTTATCGTGAAATCAAAATATTTGTATTTATAAACAATTAATACATAAATCACAAACTGAAAACCGTTTTTAAATATCTCATGTGGTTTAGTAAATATAAAATTGTAAATTCGATTTTTTTTTTATTTTCCTTTTTTTTTGGAAAATTGGACTTTTACGCAAATCTCCGTAAGTTATATTTATTTTGATTACTGAAAATCTTTTAAATCTATCTGAAATATATTTAACCAATCTGACAACACTGGTCAAAGTTCAAGTTTTTAATTTTTTTTTTGGCTTTGACCCCTTGCGATAAAGTTTTCAAAATTAAAATTTTAAGTAAGCAGTTTTAAGGATATTTATACAAGTGTATATAATGGTTCTATGGCAAGTCCTTTTAAAAAATTTATATTTTCTGAAATAATGTTGTCCTGCATATATAGTAGGACGGGCAAAAAACTAAGGTTAAAAAATGTTTCTAATTTATCATTCATATAGCATACCTAAATTTTTACGTTGGGCTTCGAAAACTTTTCTGCCGGTGTGCAAAGTGAATATATATAATAGTTTGGTATAATTGAAAAGAAAAAATTTCAAGGCGAATATAAAGACAATCTGTATATAGTTTCAGAAAACTTTTTTTTTAAATAAGAAAAATAAAAAAATAAATATAGAAAAAAAAATTTGATTAAATATATCTAAATAAGTCTTAACCTTATCACTTTTACCTAATATACAATAGTACGTATGCTTTATTAAAACATGTTTAGGAATATATATATATTATAAAGTGAGATATAACGGTTTTAATCTATAGTCCCATTAAAAAATGAGTAAAAATGAGCAAAAATGCTGCCCTGTACATATACTTCGCCGGGCAAAAAATAAGTAAGAGTCAGAAATACGTAGAAATAATGACTTTGAACTTTGAAAACTTTTCTGTCAAAAAAAAAATTAACCAGTTGGGAAGGTTAGAATACATGGAAAATTTTAAAGTAGGTGTTATTATGATAGTTAGGATTATCAAAATTATAGTCGGTCTAAGCCGAGCATGAGTCAATATATATTTTACCAAAAAAGTTTACCTAACGTATACATTCAAATTGATCTGTAGATATACATTTTATATGAGGTATTTGAATTTAAGTGGTCGGTTCTCAGGTCACAATAGACCGATCTTGTTCAGACAGCTTAGATATATAAGTAATCTAAATCTAATGTTTCATTGCTCTAGCTCTTCTACTTTTTCTGTAATCGTGATTTCAACAGACAGACAAAGGACAGACGGACATCGCTAAATCGACTAATCTAAAACTAGTTTTCAATGTAAGCTTTTCATAAACAAAAGAATTTTAAAAATCGGATAACTTTTGGATTTTTTTAGAATTTTTGAAAGATTTTTCATGAAAAAAATTACAACTTTTCTTATTTTTATCTCCATAGCCATTAAAGATATAAACTGTAATTTCAAAACTTAAGTTCTCTCAAGTTTTCTCTGTATAACCCTTTTAAATTTTTTAAATCGGTTGAGTGGTTCCGTAAATACTGAATTTCACCCGATTTCAGAGCGTTTGGGCACACTGTGCACCGTATATTGAAAAATTAAATAGTTAAATTGTGAAGTGAAATTCTGATAACAGAGAGAAAATTAACGTCAAAAACATTTATTTTCAATATTTTTCTTCTTGACCTTCTCAGCATTCTGTATGCTGTCTAAATGAATTAACCTATATTACTTCACCTTAGTAGTTAGTGCCTAGCTCGTAAGTTTATTTTTTGTAATTTTATTCAATCAATAAATTTCATAATAATAATACTTCAACCATTCATACAATTAAAGATTTTTTTTTCATGTGATGCCTTCAAATTACCATTTTGAAATTTGTCAAGAACACAATTTACTTTCACACCTTATGTGGAGCTTGGTTGTAGATGAGCTCCTGTGGAAACTTATAAACATCGGATTTGAGATTTGAGGGTACGCCGACGACTTACTTAGTAATCATATGTAGAGAGAAATTTGAAGACACTCTATGTGCATTCAACTAGATCTTAGAACAACAAAAGAATGGTGTGTAACCGTAGGACTAAATATAAATCCCGCAAAAACCACCATGGTACTCTTTACAAAAAGAAACTATAATATTAGACCAATCCGGCTAGACGGAGTTGAAATAAGCCGGAGTGAAGAAGTGAAATATTTAGGAATTACACTAGACAGCAAATTCCTATGGAAGCAACAAGAAAAATAAGTCATAATAATAGCCACACGGGTAATAATGATAAGTAGGTCCATTGCAGGCAAAAGCTGGGGATGCACACCCACAATAATGCGATGGATGTATACCAATTATGTCCGACCAATTAGTTTGTATGGAATAGTGGTATGGACAAAAACACTAGTTCAATGAACAACACAGAAATAATTAGAGTAAGTTTAACGGCTAACCAGTTCATGTATAATAGGAGCCATGAGAACATGTCCCACGGCGGCAATGGAAGTACTCCTTGAATTTGCACCATTACACCTGTTTCTGCAGGGAGTGGCAAGAGGAGTACTCCACAGCATAGCAAACGAAGGTATTGGAAATGGAGAACGTATGGAGCCCGGGAAAGCGTGTCTGTTTCCCACGATACCAACTCTAATAGACCATAAAACGAAGAGATTCACCTTCGTAAAAAACTTCAAGACGAAATGCAGTAACAAAATGATATGGAAAAACATATCTGATACATATACACAAGTATATGATCACGTGGTACACGTATGGACCATTAGCAGATGAAGGAACCGGGTCAGGAGTATATGGGCCTAGAACCAAATACTTCGACACCAAGGGAAAATACACCAGTATCTTTCAAGCGGAAATATACGCTATATACGGATGCATTCAGTACAATCTGGACAGGAATTATAGCAATAAAAATATAGCAATCCTGTCGGACAGCCATAATGGCATTAGAATCTTACAAAATCAACTCAGAACAAGTATGGGAATGTCTAGGTTAAATAAATAAACTAGGTATGAATAACAGCTTCACCATACTCTAGATCCCTGGCCACAGGGGAATAAAAGGCAATGAAGAAGCTGACAAACTTGCACGGAAAGGAGCCGCTACAAAACGAATAGGTCCCGAACCTTTTTGTGGAATCACGATAGTGTTGTAAAAAAGCTATTAAGAGAAGAACTATTTAACACCAGAGAAAAACTTTAGTTGGGACAGGCTAAAATTCGTCAATCAATGAAATTCATTGGGTTCTATGACCTAAGAAGATTTAAAGAACTACCGAAGAAAAACCTGAGCATTATAACAGGACTTCTTACAGGTCACTGTCGGCTTGCTTAACATATGACTAGGATGGGTATACAAACGGACAGTACATGTATATTCTGTCTAGAAGACGATGAAGATCCAGAACACATTTTAGAAACTAACGCGTACAAGAATGCAAATACATGGAAATCGACAACCAAGTCCGAGTGATATTAGAAAGATGAACCCTAATATATAATCAGGTTCTTAACTGAGATAGGCTGGTCGGACATCCTATACAACTATTAAAACCGGAACCCCCAATAAATAGTATAGGGAGATGCCACAGATGAAAAAAAGAGAACATAACAGAGTTGCATTTTAAGAAAATGAATAAATCAAAAGTAACAAATAAAAGTAGAAAATACTATAAATGATTTAGCTGTGTTGAAATGATATTAAATTTATTACGAATACGATTTTGTTTTCTATTAATATCAATTGTTATAAATACACTAAGAAAACGAAAGATGGTTGAAAAGTATTAGAGCCTTAAACATCATTGCAGTTCAGTGATGCCAACTCTTATTTTAATTTTCACCGATATTCTTAGCAAAATTCCCTAATTGACTTTAAAATTCCCCGCACAAATGTAATTTAAATACACTGAGAATAAATAGTGTATTCACTACATTTTTAATAAAAATCGAAACAATCCATAGAAAAACGAGTTGGGAAAGTTAGGTCACATGGGTAAGTTCGGTCACATGGGACGGGCTTTTATATTCGGTCGGGCCCGACTATGGAATACCCTACACTTTGGTGTGGATATTAATGTGGGGAATTTAATTGAATACATACCTTTAAAGTTCTTGTTTATGCTGAACATTCTTACACTCAAAATATTATTTACATATCAAATTTCTGACGACGTATATCCCATTAATTTAAAAAATTGATGTAAAAGAAAAAAAAAAATCAAAAAATACCGGTCACGTCTCCTAAGGGGCGTTATAATGTATGCACAAAGTTAATATACCCTGTACCTCATAGGTGTAGGGTATAAATATTACGCAATATGTTATTCATTTAATATGTTTTTGTATTTCTTGATTTCTCTAATTTTCGAATGATATTTATCAGTCATTATTAATTGAGAAGAATTATTTGTTATTACCAAGTGGGGCTCTAATTATTAATTTAGGTCCAGTTTTTCAGTGAAAGTATCTTAAATAACTATTTCAAAAGTCTGCAGTTCTAAATCAAAATGTCCGAATTTCTTTAAACTTTACCGATAAATAGAAAGACAATTATTACTCAGTTAATATGAAATTTTAAATATATAAAAAATATTGACTATAATGTGACTGAAAAAATGTATCATATTAAACAAATTAATTATATTAAACATGGTTTAAAATAGTACTGAAAATAGGCAAGATAAAAATATTTTTGTATAAGAGTAAACTATTTTGAAAATAATATTTATCCATTTAAAAACCTGTATAAACAAATGTACAGTTGTAAATATATAATTTTTTCCATTTTTTTTAATATTGATAATTTTTACTACTTTTTTGGCAGTGATATTTTTAGTTTCGAAATTTTAAATTCCCAATAATCGCAATCTTTAAAATACTGTAAACAATAATTTTTCAACTATTAAGGGGTATGTCAAATTTGCAGGTCTTATATTAAGTAAAAATTTATCCTATATTTAAAAATACAATTCAGATACAATATATTCAGATACAATCAAATATGTTAAAGGAATTTATCTTGATCTAGAAATCGTATTTAATAGATTGTGTTTATTAGAAGTCAAATTATCATCCTTCACATGATTGGAATCTAGAGGTATGTTCTAGTTTTTGTCGAATCCGATTTTACCTGCAAAATTCTAAACAAACGATTTTGAATTTATTATTTTCCTAACGAATTGAAAGTGTTAAAGTAAATTCATTTCAAAATTTATTTATTGTACTAAGATATCGATGCAGAATGGTGTAGTGCACGCGCAAGCCAGTAACCGACTTCTATTAGTTGCCATAGTCTATCCAACACAATTCTTAGGCTTACCTTCGCGTTGGTGAACCCCATTAACTCAAGCAACCAGCTGAAGATCAGGTTTCAACCCCGGTGGGAGGTCTGGTCGGGGACAAACGAGACAGGGTATTGGACCTCCAAAATGGGGGTTGTGTGTTGGGCACGCTGATTCAACGAAAACTGAAAAATGCCTCGGATACCGACCCGAAAACACGATGACAACCTACGCAAACGTATAAAGGACCATGATTTACGGATATGCACCTGAAATGTCCGAACCCATTATAGGGAAGTTGCCACTATCCAGCTGGTTGATGTTCTCGAAAGATACAAGGCTAAAATCACCGCAATCCAGGAAATGCGATGGACAGGACAGTTCTGCTCTAAACAGGCATCCTGTGACATTTACTACAGCTGCCATGCGGAGAGGCATGAATTTGATTGTTGATTTGTAGTCAGCAAGAGACTCCGCCACCTTGTCTCTAGGTTCACACCCGTGAACGAACAACAATCCGCATCAAGACTAAATACTTTTATATCAGCCTAATTTGTGCGCACGCTCCAACGAATAAGAAGGACGATGAAACTAAAGAGACTTTCTATAAGCGCCTCGACAAAGCCTATGAGCGCTGCCCCCGTCACGACATCAAAATTGTGATTGGCGACATTAATGCCAAGGTGGGCCATTGGGCCATGTTGTGATTGACGGAAGGCACGCTTCTAGTGTGATGGATGTACGCTCGATCCGCAATGAACATCGACTCTGATCACTTCGTTGTAGCAGCCAAGGTTCGCACACGCTTATGCGCTGCGAAAAACGCACTGAAACCCACGCAAAGAAAGCTATACGTCAGTAAGCTGCACACACAACAGACCGAACCAGCCTATGCCGTTCGACTTTCACACCTGCTTGCCCAAGGCACTCCCCTCTCTCGATGATATATGTGCGCAGTGGATACACGTCTCCCGCTCAATGCGTACTGATGCCGAAGACTTGCATGGATTCCAACGCCCACTACGGAACAAGTAGTATGACGAAAAGTGTCACGCAGCCACTGCAGAGAAAGACGCTGTATATAGAGCCACCCTGCAGTCGGAGGTTACGCGAGCCGCGAAGGAGCGATACAGAGAGAAGAGGAAGAGAAGAGACATCTTTTTAGGCGCAAGAAAAGAGAACTAGATAGACGCGAGTGTGAAGATAGTGAGATGCATGGCGACAGGAACGAGGCTCGAAAATTCTTTCAGAAGATAAGACGCCTGACCGGAGGTTTAAAGACCGGACCCTCTTCCTGTCTGGACGATGACGGAAACCTAGTAACAGATGTCCAGGGTACACTGAGATTATGGAGAGAGCACTTCTCTGATCTTCTAGCAGGCGATGATGACAACTACTCCGCTGATAGAGAAAACAGCTTGACAACCCCAGTTGCTGAGACGGCGTTGACATACCGCCGCCTGAGCGTAATGAGGTCTGCACAGTCATCTACAGGGCGAAAAACAACAAAGCCGCAGGATCGGGTGGTCTGCCTGCTGAGTTGTTGAAGACCGGAGGCGATGAGCTCATAACGAGCATGCACGAGCTCATCAGCAGAATATGGTCAGAAGAAAGCATGCCTAGCGAATGGAATCTCAGTATACTCTGCCCAATCCTTAAGAGGGTATCCCACGATACGCGCCAACTACCGTGGGATAAGTCTCCTTAATATCACGGTTCTAAGAAGCGTATTATGTGAAAGACCGAAGCCCATCGTCAACGGACTGATTGGACCTTATCAGTGCGGCTTCAGACATGGCAAGTCCACCATAGAACCGATTTTCACATTGCGCCAAATCCATGAAAAGGCCAAAGAGAGGCAGATCGACACCCACCACCTCTTCGTCGACTACAATGCTGCCTTCGACAGTCCGATAGGAAGTTGCCTATACGCCACCATGCCTGAGTTCGGTATACCTGAGAAACTTATAAGGCTTTGCAGGATGACCCTGAGCGACACACGTTGCTCAGTGAGAATTGGGAACAACCTCACCGATACGTTTAATACCGTACGAGATTTTATACAAGGCGATTCCCTATCGTGTGACTTCTTCAGCCACCATGTCTGAGTTCGGTATACCTGCGAAACTTATAAGGCTTTGCAGGATGACCCTGAGCGACACACGTTGCTCAGTGAGAATTGGGAACAACCTCACCGATACGCTTAATACCCAACGAGATTTTAGACAAGGCGATTCCCTATCGTGTGACTTCTTCAACCAAATACTGGAGAAGATTGTAAGAGCTGCACAACTCCTTCACAATGGCACTATCTTCAACAAGAGTTCCTTGCTGCTCGGGTACACTGATGATATCGAGATCATTGGGCAGAGCGTACGAGCAGTCAGTGCAGCATTCTCCAGTTTAGAGAGGGAATCGCGTCGAATGGGTCTTACGGTGAACGAGGACAAGACGTGTCAACAAACAAAGAGTCCCGGCGTCTTGGACAACACGTCACTATTGACAACCACAACTTCGAAGTTGTGAAGGACTTCGTATACAGGAACCAGCATCAACAAGGAAAACAATGTCAATCTGGAAATTAGCCGAAGAATAACTCTTGCCTACAGGTGTTACTTTGGGCTCAGTAAGGAATTGAGGAGCAGAGCACTCTCTTAACGGACAAAAATGACGCTCTATAAGTCGCTCATCATGCCAGTCCTCCTCTATGGCGCTGAGGCATGGACCGATGAGCGAGCTTTAAGAGCGTTCGAGTGAAAAACAGATCCTAATTTGAAATTCCCCGCCAAAAGTGGACTGACTATTCCCCGATTACCCACTAAGACTAAAATTCCCCCCAAATTGTAGAATTCCCCTTTAGTTCGCATCACTGTTGCAGTTGCAAATTATTCAAGTCAAATATATGACACTTTTTGTGATATTTAGGCAATATTAATAGTTTTACTACAAAAGCATTAATATCTGTGAAATATGTGAATATTTGCAGCAATGCTATCTATTTCTCTTGTAGCTGCAGTGAATCTACTCCACTCCACACACAAATAATAAAAAATATGTGATGTTCACAAATTATTTAAACTTTTGCTTCAAATTTATTTGTATTTCCTGCATAATGGAATTGTTAAAGCGAGTAGTATTTTAGTTGCAGCAATACTCTCATAAACATTATATTTTCTTAGTGTACGTACAATATTTTTCTGTGTACATGAAGAAACTAAAACAATTAATATTAATTCTGACATAGATGTCTTTGGTAGTTTGAGGCACATGAGATATCCTTTGTTTTAACTCGCTTTTTACGGAATATGATCACTTATATATTATTTTGAATTTAAATGTTTTAAAATCGAACCCCTTCTAAAACCTAAATTTACGTCCTTGTACTATAATGCTACAGACACAGAAATAAAATCTGTGTACATATAACAAAAATGTTATTCAATCCAATTAATTTTTAATTAAAACTCAGCCGATGTAACATTTTAATTGTATTGAATTCAATATTCGTAATAATGAAAAATCGTTAATTGAAGAAAATTTTGCAACTTTTTTTTGTTATATTGAGAATTAATTTATCATTAATTAGTTAATTAATAACAACAACTAAAAATTTATTTCGATCAATAAGTTTTTTAATAGAAACTTATTATATATTTAGTAAAACCAATTAATAATTGTTTTATATTTAAATCATTTTTAATTGGATTAAATATATTCAGTCCATTTTTATATTCATGCTATTTATATTTAGATCGTTTATTTAGAATCTCCTTCTTAAATATCGGTTCTCCAATTTGCAGAATACGATAATGACTACATCGCTTCCAATATTCTGCGAATTCATCAGCGGCTATATTTACGCGGCTTTTGATACGGAGAAATAATACTCAAAATGGCGTTGCAAAAACATAAACACAAAACAAAATGAAAAAACAAGAAAATAGCAAACATCCCAGAATTGCATTTTAAAAAAATAAATCAAAAGCAACTAACAATAGTTGTAAATACAATTTATCATTTAATTGTATTCACGTGAAATTAAATTTATTCTTATAAATATTTTTAATAAAAGAAAGTGTAAATACAATTAAATAATTAATTCATATTTTTAATTTGAATATGTTTTTGTTTTCTATTAATATCAGGGGTACTGAACAAAAAAATAAAGTTCAGAAAAAACCGTTTCAATCTGAACAAAAAAAATAATGTTTCAAATATAAAGTTCTAATCGAAACGTTTTTTTAAAGAACGTTTGAATCGTTTTTAGAATATAAAGTTCCTAAAATGAACTAAATATTTTGGTTTTCGTTCAAAACTTCAAACCAAAAAATTATACTTCAAAAAAATTAAATTAATATTTTTGTAAACAAATTTTCTTTATGAAACTTTTTAAAATTCTTGTTTCTGGCAACGTAACTTATATAGCAGTCGCTACAGAAGATGCTGCAGGCGCAGTTGACGAAACTCTTGCTGACTTTAAAAGAAGCAGTAGTACCAGAAGAAAAGCACATGAAACAACAGACAGCACAAACGCTGGGTCAACTCACGCTGCTCGTCGAGATGCCCGTTCACGCTGCAAACTCTGTTGCTACAAGCGCTGCTGCCGCATCTCAAGACAAATCTTAGCGTTACACTTCATCGATCAGATGTTGCAAGCTTTAAGCGCAGAACCAAAGCTACTTAAACAACATGAGAATGCATTGAATGCATTTGGAGTCTATTTAAAGCGCGCCAGCACATGACCAATGTCTCCGCAACACGCCCTATGCCATTTGCACAAACAAAATGAAGACGCACGCTATTATATATGTCGCTTTGGCTGGCTCGAAATCATTGTTACTACAGCCAGCTTGCACAAGGACATTCCCGGCGATTTCTTTCTAAACCGCAGATTTAGATTAACTTTCCCCATTACTAATTAGGCGCATGATGACGACGCAGTTTTATTTCGCGACAAAAGTACTCAAATAATGTTCTCTGTCAACCCTGTGTTTTAGCTTGCTTCTTCCACTTAAAATCCAAACCCTTTAAATTCCTATAACGACCACTCGGCAGCTTTTATTTATCTTGAGGAATTTGTCCAATCACAATCTTCCATATCTATATATTTTATACCAATTAGAGCCATTTTTATATGTTTAATGTTCTGTCGCGACGCGTAGGAGAACTGGAAGTAAGTTGTTGCTATTATAGTTTGGCGCTACACTCCTAAAGCCGAGTCCTCGCTGAGCTTACTCACCATTAGAGCTGTGCGTATTTGTATTCAAAGTGGAGGCACCTACTATTAATGTCAAATCCAAACGACGGGGTTAGGAGCGCGGTATAGCAATATGTTTTCTATGAAATTATGGTGTTAGCCCCAGACCTGATTTTAACATGGGACCTTTCGGCTCGCAGTCCAACGCACTGACCCATGAGCTGCCGATGCTACGTGACAGAAAATTGCATAATTATTTTGTTACGACCACAACACTATAAATGTGTGTCTAAAAATTGTATGGAGAAAAAACTTTACTTTTGAATTTAAAACATAACGTTTTTTTTTGGAACAAAATAATTTTGTTTTGTTCAGAACTAAACGATTGAAAAAGCAATATTTTCATTTTTTTTTCGTTCAGTATCCCTGATTAATATAAATTGTTATACACCCACAAAAAATACTATATAAATAATAGTTTTTTACTAATAAAAAATAGTCAATATGATAAACACGCACAACTCAAAGTGGTGAGAGAGCTCGGCCTAAGTTCTTGTAGGACTGTAGCGCCAAACTATTATTATTATGATAAATTATTATTTTAATCGGAAAACACCATTAAATACTCGAAAATACCATGACATTGCTATTGAGTTAATATGAAAATTTTTATTTTTTGTGTACTATTATATCAATAATTGTCCTAATGACCAATTTAATAGGTTTTGCGGAAATTTTTCCGGGTGTATATACATTCAATATTTTTTTCTGTGTAGTAGCAGTGTAGCATGTGTAACATTATTAACTTACATGTTAAAAATATTTATGGTTTTTATTGTATACAATATTTTACAAATATTTCTTGTTTTTACATTGCAGCCATTATCGTGTATTGCTGGTGTGTAGTTTATAGTGAGTACATAAATCTATCCGAGGAAAGTACAAGAGGACGATACAACAAGCAGCCATACCGCCGTTAAAGATGTGCATTATTTAATAAATTAAATCTAAGTATAATACATTTTCTTAACTGACAACTGAGTCGCTTAATTCATTTTTGAGTTTAATGTAGAAATGGGGTCTACTGATTTGTTGCGGCCACCAACAGAATTACCCTACCTCGTAATTCAGTTGTGACAACCCCCAAGTTAGAGAAACAACCGACTTTTTAGACTTGTTGTTCCCAAACTGCAAATACCCTTTCTGTTAACTTTTTATAAAATATCTAGTTCTTCTATTTTTAAACGTCACGCCCAAAAATTTTACTATAAGCGTATTCACAGATCGTCGTATTTTAGTTTGGTATTCGTACCAGAAGGTATAATACGACACGCTAACACAACGATAATTTGTGGTTGCATCCACCATAAAATTATAGTACCAAATCTATTGTATTTGAGCATGTTTTTTGGTGTATTTTTTCTTAAGTTGCTCAAAAAAAGTTTTTATGTAAAATATTTTCAAATTAATAAATTATTTTTATTACATTCTTTCTTAATTTCAAATTGTATTTCATACGTAATCAAATTTTATTACCCACGTAATTATTTTAAATAAAAAGTGTTAAAATTAAGTTTAAATAAACTTAAATAAATTTATTTTTAATAAAAAATACTTCGAGCGAAAAACGTGTCAAAAAGTAAATACATTTATTATTTTTTTCCTCTGTCTATAATTATTATATATTATTATTTGTTTAAATTTAAATTTAATATCCGTATTGTCGTATCCATTCAGTATCGTACAAATTCTATATTATGCTATGAGTATTCACTTTCCCTAAACGCTACTTTGGTCAAACAGAGATTTTTAAAATTCTTCTTTTCGCATTCTTAAACGGTACCAATATCGTTTTTTCTTTGCACCCATTTACTTTTTATTTAATAATAGCCGTGCACACTATTTATATTAAAAAAAATAAAACGGTAAGAAAAGTTAGGTCACATGGGAAATTTTGAAGTATGGGAATTGTGATAATTGGTGTGATGAAGTTAGTAAGAATTATTTAAGTTATAGTCGGTCTATGCCGACTATAAATACCCTACACATATGAGATAATGTATGCGGTTACATTTAAAGTGGTGCATAGGTCACCAGGTACGAATACTAAAATTAACTACAAAATTACAATCGCTGAGTAGGTGTACCGAATTTCGATTTTTTCGGGAACCACAAGTCGGTTTGCATGAAAATATTATTTTTGTATATTATAGCATAACGTCAATGTATATTTTAACAAAAAAGTTTACTTATCCCGGTATAAAGTAAAATTCACCTGTAGATGTAATTTTTATATGAGTTATTTGAACATAAGTGGTCGGTTCACAGGTTACAATGGATCGATCATGCCAAGGGTCAGACCGCGTAGGTATATAAGTAATCTTAATTATAAATTTATAGCTCATGTAGTTTTTATGTAGTATTGATTTCAACAGACAGACGGACTCAGTTGTTCATGCTGATCAATAATATATATATATATATATATATATATATATATATATATATATATATATATATATATATATATATATATATATATATATATATATATACTTTTCCTTACCGGATATGCTTCCTTCTGGCATACCAAACAAAATATACCCTTTAACTTTTAGTGTAGGATATAAAAAACGCTATAGCAGCTTTGACTCAAAATTTCGCATCATTTCTTTTTACATATTCATACAATGCTCAGTGTTGATCGTAATGAGGTATGATAGGCTAAAAGGAGGAAAGATGGAACTTTTCAATATCAAAAACGTCAGGTAAAACCTTCCAGTGGCTTAAATGTCAGCACATCGTTGGCTGCAATCCCATCGCAGGGTCATAGGATTTGATAATAAGATTACCAATAAAGGGCAGTGAAAATTACGATCAAAAATATAGTGACGCTTAGAACAGTATGTTTTTATGATTAAACCCTTACAAAAAATATTACATAACCAACGCGCGTCCAAATCTAATAGCTTACCGAAATATATTATTGTTTGGACTTCTGTGAATATTTAAACCGCCCCAACAACCTTTATTAGGCTCCATAATGGTATTCGAGAGCTTGAAATAAACAAGCATGCAACAAAAACACGTCTACCGCTTTTTGGCTTCTGGCATCGATTTCCTGCAGCTGTCTTGACGTTCGGGCTTAAAGTCTACGATATTTGTTGGATGACATAGAACGGGATAATCAATTATGAAATGCCCCTTCTGTTCTCCTATATGAGGATCCTCATTTTTTATTTATTTTGTAGGATTAAGTCAATATTTAAAAGCAAAAAACTAAATCGTGATTTGAAGTAAACGTTGAAATCAATTTAAGAATTACTGTTTATATTGATATGAGAATAAGGGAATTTTCAAGTTAAGCTTAAGCTACGAACACGAACCAAATAAAACTTGATTCATTTGTATTAATCTTAATGTATGCACCATTTAAGAATATTTTATCGAATGACAAAATGTGTATCTTCTAACGTTCATACATGTTTAACAGCGAAAAAACACGCTACTTCCAATGTTCAACACACTATCTATGGCGTACATTTCAAAACACGCTCTGTAGCTGTTTTTGAGATACTTATTTTAGCATATCACCAAAAATCGCGTGAAATTGACTACATTTATAGTAGAAATATTACAATTTTTTAGAGTGTACTTTTAGCGACAAATATCGTAAATAAATCGCTATTTTTCATAACTATCGGTTTCGCAAGCTAGAATTCTTGTTAGTTAGCGATATCGATACTTTGTAATTTGTGTTAATAGTTACATAATCGCGCTGCTAGTATTACTAGCCATTTTCAGAGTTGGGTAATTTCGTGTATTTCGAGATGGTCTACATTTGTGTGTAGACAATGTAGACAATTACGTAGATAATGTAGACTATGTATACAATTCTGTAGACTATGTATACAATTGTAAATACTGCTTAATTCAATTAAATTTTGTTCAATATATAAATTGTTTTTATCATAAAATGCACATATAAAAATAATATTTATTATTACTTGTAGCATAATCAGTCTTGAATCTATTCATAAATTTGTTTCGTTTTGATTTAGGTAAATAATAAAATACGTTTAGTTACATTTTATTTTTGGTTTTATTATTTTTTATTATTATATTATTTTAAATCGTTTATTTTTTTTTAATTTTATTTATAATTATAATTTTTAGTTCCTGTATTCTGTTCTTCTTGGGAACAGTATGTGTACTTGCTAAAGCCAGTAACCTATTTTACAATCGGTCATAATCTACTAATATTAATAATAATTTTTCTTAACCCTTTCAATCAATAACTTTTATTTTAACTTAAACATTCAATAATAATGAAAATAGCCTAACAATACAAATTCATTTTAAGTTTAAACAACAAAAAATGTGTTGATGATTATATGGTATGTTTTTAATAAAAAAGATAAAAATAGTGTAGTTTTTTAATTTAAACAAATATTCAAATTAATCCCTTCGACACGGAATACACTATTATTTAAGAAAAAATAAATTCTCAAATATATATTACTATATATTTAAATATAAATACGGAAAATGGCTTGTTGCCCAAAATATCACCTCACAGATTGTAAGTATATCTCTTATTACCAAAATTTAGTTAGCAACACATAATAGATATCATAAACTATGAGTTAACTTATTTCTGTCGAAATATTAAAGCAGAAGTCTTTGAAAAGCTGTTACCATATGGTAACAAATTACTGAACGGGTTAAATAACATTTTGTCGCTAAAAAAAACGAAGGGAATTATTTCACATTTATGCTACATACCGCAAAAGTTGCATACCTTATGGTTCATTTCAAGATAGCTCGATTATTAAAACAAATGCAATTAATTTTCAAACAATTCTGTTTAATTTTTAAACAAAGGTTTGATTTAATTCTAAAGTAATTTTTTAAGTTAAGTGTATAAATATCGAATTATAAGGTATTCATATGTCGCCATAATTTTGGATTGGTTTGAGATTCATCAATAAAAACTGGTATAGACTCATTTTGTCTCAAACCAATCCAAAATTATGGGGATTTATATACTAAAAAACCGAATTTTGAAAGTTAAGACAAAAAAAAAATAAAAGAAAAATTCTTACCACTCCAATCAAAGTGGAATAATCGTTGTTTAATGGCAAGAATGTATGTACATTTTTTCAGAATTTAAAAAAGGCCGTTTTTGGATGCTGTAGTGCAAAACAGCAAAAATCGTGTTTTTACAGGGGGTGAAGGGGATGCGATAGAAAACTGAAAAATTCAATTAAACTTCATTGACCAATAATGACAACATATTAAAATATGAAGCAAATCGAAGGGGGTCAGGGTCAAAGCTTGGCGAATTGATGTGGAATGCTCCATATATATATATATATATATATATATATATATATATATATATATATATATATATATATATATATATATATATATATATATATATATTTCAGTTTAGACAAAAGTTTACTCTTCAAAATATATATTGTTTTTATTGGAATAATTGGGAACTACACTAATAAAACAAAGATGATTACCAGAAATATCATAGCCCTAAATATCAAGTTATTTACAAATTATTGAGATCGTCTTTGAGACAACCATCTCTCAAGAATCCGACAAATACCATAAATATTGCTAGAAACCATCTTTCAAATTTACGATTACCTATAGCAACCTATAGTCTATACAGTCTCTGATAACGAACCTTCAACTAAATTAGTTGAAAAAAAAAACGTAAAATAAACAATACGAACAATAATAAATCTTTAAGTCCTCCTAAGGCAAAACGTAGTTCTCAAAGAACTCCTATTACCCATTCTCTTTCTTCTATTAGTCCTTCACTAATAGCAGCAACCCTGCCCAAAACAACCACAAGTAGTATGGCACCAGTTAGTGTTAGTTTAAAGGCAATCCCAAAATTACAAAAAATTTCGAATATCATTAATATCATTAATAGTAAATCTGCAGACAAGGCTTAATTTAAAAAAGCCAACTTTTCATTGTTAAATGAATTGTTGTCTGCTAAAATTGATTTAATATAATAATAATATTAAACTTGATTTTGCCATAAACTATCTCTACCATGAACTCTATTCCTGCATAGCACTATCTGTTCCATATAGCCTTAAGTTCACTAAGATCTCATCGTATCCCGGTACACTAAGGATTTGAAGATGATACGTAACTCTAGGAATAGAGCATGGAATAGATATGTCAGCAGTCAAGACCCAAGTGGCCTAGAAAAATACAACAACAGGGCGATGGTTTTCCTGCTTCTTTTAAAAATAATGATGGATTCACTAGCGACCCTAATGTCATATGTGGTCTATTTGCAAGCTGTTTAAGCAATTATTCTCTAATAATTCATTTATAACCGATGTTAATTATTTTGATTACATGCATTCTGCTCCTAAAACTTCATTAGTCTCTATAACATTTTCTCCGGAGCAGATTTTGCAATATATTTCGACGATTGATAATTTTAGTTCTGGACCAGACGTTATGTAAACCACTTTGTTCTATATTTAATAAATCAATAAATGAAATTAATTTCCCTATATTTTGTGAAAACTCGTTTATAAGCCCAATTTTGAAATAGAGGTGTAAAAATGATGTAAATAACTATAGGCCAATCGCAAAATTGTCATCAATACCGAAATTGTTTGAACGTATTGTATATGATCAAGTTAAAAACCACTGTAGAGATGTTATTACCTCACGTCAGCACGGATTTGTAACCGGAAGATTCACAGTATCTAATCTATTAGACTTCACTTCATTTGCAATAAGTTCAATAGAATCTTGAAAACAAGTCGACTGCATTTACACATATTTCAGTAAAGCTTTCAATAATCTTCCTCATAACTTAATTTTGTTCAAACCAAAGGTACTGGGATTTCTCAAATTCTATGTTAAGTGGATAGTATCCTATTTATCTGATCGGTCATATCAAATACGCTTCAGAAATAATTTATCTTCACCATTTATTGCAACTTCTGGTGTACCCCAGGTTAGTCATCTTGGTCCACTGTTATTTATACTGGCTATTAATGATGTGATATACAACATTAAGTATTCACATTTATTAATTTTTGCCGATGATATGAAAATATATAAATCAATAAATGATAAGAACGTTCATATACTTCCGTCAGATTTAAAACCATTTGAAACGTGGTGTTGTAAGAATAACTTGAATCTTAATCCAGAAAAGTGTTAAGCATTGGCATTTTCTCGCAAAAGAAATAAACTAGAATACAACTATTCACTAAAAGAGAAAGATCTTGTCGATACAAATTTATCGTTTAATTTACATATACAAAATATATGTAAAAAGCCTCATCATTACTTGGTTTTATCAAACGATGGGCTAAATAATTTAATAGTCCCCTTACAACTTTGACTCTATATTGCACTCTAGTTCGTTATGCAAGTCAAATATGGTATCCTTTCTACAAGGTACATAATGACCGAATCGAAAGGATACAGAAAAAGTTCGTACGTTTCGCTCTCAAAGGTTTAAATTGGATGGAAAACTTACATCTTCCTCCATACTACTAAAGATTCTTGACGAGCGCAGACAGATTGCCGATATCATTTACATACATCAATTAATTACACTACACAACAGTCATTCTGCCCAGCAGTCAAGGTTATTTTTGTATTATGTAAAATGACGCCCTGATTCCGAAAATATGGTTTAATAATGTTTCTTTGGAAAGGTTTACAAAATAAGGGCCAATAACTTTTGAACCGAGCTTTCATAAAGGTGCTCACATATCATAAATATCTCGCGTTTTGAATGACAGATATGATCAAGTGTTATACCAAATGAAAGGTAATTGAATATCCAATAAACATTTCTCAGAACATTTTTAAATTGGTTCATTAGTTTAAGAGAAATCAATAGGAGAACTTGAAAAAAGCATTTTTTCAAACAAAAATTAAAAAAAAAATGATTTTTAAAAAATGGGAAAAATTTGAGAAAGTAATATGATACAAAAATTTTAATTTTCCAAAATTAGTTTACACTATTTGGAAGAAATTGATCTTTCAATGACAAAAATATATTGGTAACATTTGAGCATACAAAAAGTTATGTGAAAGCAATATAATTGAGTGCTATACAAATAGGCATAAAAATAAAAAATTAAAAATGTGAGCGGATCACGCTCCTATTGATTGCTTGTAATTAATTTTAAATTTTATAACTTTATCTTTAATACTTAACAAGATATGTTATCCTAAAAAGTAAACCAATATCTCGTAGAGGATATAGTAGAGTACGTTCACTAATTCGACTCATTTTCGTACTTAGAATTACTATTCTGCTAAAATATATTAAAACTAAATTTCATCGCATTCAGAATAGCAGTTTTCAAGTTATCGTGAATGGCGGACAGACAGACGGTCATATCTAAATCGACTCGAAAAGTGATGTTGATCAAGAAAATATATACTTTTTCATACCACTCACGCCTACTAAGAGGCGCTAAAATATCCTCACATACATTTTATAACTTGTTACCCATGGGTATAGGGTATAAACTAGAGATGGGCACGTGAGTGAGTTTTGACTCACACTCACGAAAGATTTTTTCTAATCACGCACACTCACGGCCTTTTTTGCTCTACTCACACTCACTCACAATCACGTGAGTAAAATTAAGATTCAATCACAATCACGCGTGATCACCATTATTCACGTGAATCACGCTTAATCACGTTTTTTTGCTATTGTTTTCAGAATGCATACAAATAAATATTTCATTTGTAATGTTGGTGAGATTGGTCGACCGAGCGTGGCACCTCCAATACAACCTACATCTTTAAAACCCAATAATGATGTTATGATGTTATGTATTTTAATAAAATATATTTTAATTTTTAACGGAAAAACGTAAAAATTGCCTCGAAGAATAATTCTCCGTTGAACAATTCGTGTAAAATCTCTGAGAATTGCCTCTAAAAAAATTATCTGTGGAAAAGAATTATCAATAAAAAAAATAGTCCGGAGTAGAATTTACAAGGGATGAATTGATTTTCTGAAAAACTAATTTTGAAGCGATCTTTTTGGTTACTACCTTTATAACTCGAATAAAAACGGGACCCCCACAAGAACCCCTGGATCAAATTAAACTTAATAAACAAAAGGAAGTCAATACAGAGTTATCATGTATAGTTGAAATTAAAAATTCACCTTTATTCAAAAATGAGTACAAAAAAATTGATTTCTATATCCATTTCCATGAACGGTCATATGAAACCAAGCAAAAACTATTGACATGACCCCACAAAAATGGACTAGCCCATACTTAATAAGTTTGGTTTGCAGGGGTTAGATCAATTGTTGACTAGAACCTTGAAACCTATTCTGAGTTGAGTGGGCATATGACGGTCGTTAGAAAGGGTTTGATTTATTATTGTTCTGAAAAGTGAGCAGTCGATTTCCTGAAGCTTTCTGATTTCAAGGGGTGGTCCTACTTGTTCTGTAGTTCAGCAAAAATATCGAAAAATCGCAAAATTCGACTCACGCACACATGAAAAAATTGTACTCACGCACACTCACTCACGGTATTTTTAGGTTTACTCACACTCACTCACAATCACGTGAGCAAAATTAGGATTCAATCACAATCACGCGTGATTCACGTGAATCACGCTCACATGCCCATCTCTAGTACAAACAGTTGCCAGTGGCCCAGTCAACGCACTTATGGGGGACGGACGTGTCGTCTCTTGTCTTTTTATCGTGTTCCGTCCGTCGTTTAGTTTAAATGTGTTTCAAAAATGTGTTTAAGGTGCCCGCCCAACATAAAATAACAACGAAATAAAACTAAATTAAATTAAAACACAAACTAATAATAAATTTACATACAAAACTAAAAATAAACAACAAAGAAATAAATACAAACAATTTACTGCAACAACAATATAATAGAACCAGTTTCGCGCTGCCTGCTTAGTTGCTGCATTCGTTGTTTTTGCAATTGCCGACGCAGAGGGCTTTTCTATGCTTTCTGCTGCAATTGCACAGGTTTGTTGACGTATTCCCTCCCTCCCCCATTCACTCTACGCTACTAGCGCGCACGGTTGAGGCTGCACTGAGTGCGTAATCTATGCTGTGGTGAAGGCCTAACACTCACCACGGCTTGACTTACGCTCTCATTTGTTTGTTTCAACATTCGTGGACTGAGAACGAATTTCTTCTCTATATATGCGTATGTGTCCGTTAATAGGCCACAAATAATGGCACTGGGTGAGACCAAGGTTAGTGAGGAAGAAGATCCACTGGATTTTCAAATACCTGGGTATCACTTAGTGCCATTATTTTCTGCCCATAGGGGTCTCGCTCTATTTATTCGAAGTGACGCAACAACATAGTGTGTCGGATAGCGAATTTAATACAATTTGGGTTAAATTCAAAATCCAAACACACATCATGCACTTGTGCATTTTTTATAGGAGTCCGAATCTAGATAGGGTTTCCACCTGTAATAAGCTGGATGCCTTATCTGATTCGATCTCAAATATATTGGAGCAACTTCCAGGCAGTGAAATTGTTGTTGCCGGCGATTTTAATGTGCACAACGCCACTTGGTTGAGCCACTCGGGTTTTCCAACACAGGAGGGTTGTTATGTTGAGCTGTTTGCAGAGTGCAATCAACTCACTCAATTGGTGAACGAACCGACGTACCTTCCACGCGTCGGTGTGCAGAGACAAAGAGTCCTAAACCTTTCTCTGACTTCACATGATGAAAAATATGATGTGAAAGTCCTTGCACCTCTTGGTAACTCCGACCACTGTACTGTTTCCGCTGAGTTTTCGTATTCTAGTTTACGCGCCTTTTCGATTAAAGCCCCGAAGAGGACTGTATGGCTTTACGAAAAAGCAAATTGGGTTGCGTTTAATGATTTTTTTCGCAACTTTAATTGGAAATTGTGTTTCGCAGATAGAGACATAAATGCCGCGGCTTTAATAGTACAAAATATAATTTTATTAGCTATGCGGTCCTTCATACCTTCTAAAAAAATTAGCGTTAAACCCAAGGACCAGTCATGGTTTAATGAGACTTGCAGGATTGCAGTCAGGTCGAAAGATGAAGCCTTTCAAAATTGGCGTTCTAACAAGAATGCTGACACAGAAAGACTTCGTATACCTAGCCTGTATCGCTGTAATGCCGTGATCTTGCGCGAAAAGTTTCTTCACGAACAAAACGCGCACAAAAAGGTCCTACTCTACCATAGAGGTAGTAAAAATTTCTGGTCATTCGTAAAAAGGGTGAAGAATCAGACGACATCGTCTACTCCAACTCTTATTATGAATGGCCAGACCTTCACTGACCCGGTTGATAAAGCTAATCCCTTGGCAGTATTATTTGCAAATAATTCAACGCTCCCAGATAGTAATTAACCACTGCCCGTCGTCGATTTGGTTTTTTCTGCAATGTCGGAGACTCATTTTCGAACTCGGGAAGTTAAAAAACAAAGCCTCTGGGCCAGATGGCATATCTGCCCATGTGTTGAAGAAGTGCGTGTCAATGCTGGCTTGTCCGTTGCGTAACCTTTTCAACATCTCCTACACGACAGGAGTTTTTTCCATCTTGTTGGAAGGTTGCCAATGTCCAGCCAGCCCGAAAAAGGGCGAGGCTACGAATCCTGCCAATTACCGACCCATTGCAATTTGCTCTGCACTCTCCAAGATAATGGAGAGCGTAATTAACTTCCACCTTGTGAACTATCTTGAGCACAGCGAATTGCTCAGTGACCGCCAATATGGTTTCCGTAGGGCCAGATCCATAGGTGACATGATGACGGTCCTCTCCGAAAAGTGGTATAATTGTATTCACCTTTTCGGGGAGAGTGAGGCTGTTGCTCTCGATATTTTCAAGGCTATTGATCGAGTGTGGCATAAAGCCCTCGTTTCAAAACTAATTGTATTTGGTGTCGGTGAACCTTTTACTCGATGGATATCGAGTTTCACCAGGGTCGTTCTATACGAGTTGTGCTGGATGGTGTTTTTTCAGAACAACATTCCATCAATTCTGGAGTTCCGCAGGGTTCCGTCCTATCCCCGACTCTATTTCTGGTATTTATCAATGACCTTCTGTCATTGACTCAGAACCCAATTCATTCCTTTGCAGATGACAGTAACATTTGTCATACTCGTTTAACAAGCGCCCAAACTCTTTGGAGATTGAGAGTAAAAGACGCACTATGAATGACACACTCAATAATGACCTTAAATCAATCTCACAGTGGGGGGTTGCAAATAGAGTAGATTTTAAAGACCCAATGTTGTCTGTTATCTCATAAAAGAACGGATTCACTCCTCCCTCCCCTATATATGGGTGCAGTGGATATTGCGCAGCCAGCTGCTCTTGACGTTCTGGGCATATCAATTCATTCTGATCTCCGTTGGAATGACCACATATTTAATGTGTCGAAAGAAGCGGCCAAGTGCCTCGGTTTTTTAAAACGGTGTAAAACATACTTCACTTCTGCTGACCTACGCACTGTCTACACCACCTATATACGGCCTAAAATGGAATTCAATTCGCACATTTGGGCAGGAGCTTCAAAATCCTCCTTGGAGTTCCTGGATCAAATTCAACAACGTGCGATATATGTGAAAGAGGATGAAAATATCTCATCGTCTATTGGTTCTCTTGAGCACCGAAGGACCGTTGGGTATGTAAGCCTGTTTTATAGGTATTACAACGGTAAGTGTTCGAGTAAAATACATGGCCTGATTCCACCAGGTCGTGTGTTTTCTCGTTCTACTCAGGCATCACCCCTTTGTAGTCCACTCGACTCTCAACAGAACCACGCATTACAGAGAGAATTTGTTCTTCAGTCGCACGACACGTTTGTGGAACAATCTCCCTGCGTCCGTTTTTCCCGACATTTTTGATATTGGCAAGTTCAAAACAAACATTCACCGACACTACACCATCTTTCCCCCCTCCATATAACCTATCATCATTCTTACGGTCAACACTGTGCATTGCATGAATAGGGGGCATCCCCTGAGCGTTGGTTAATTTGTAAAAAAAAATTGTAATGCTTTCACAAGATTTTTTTGTTCTCAAAATGTATCCATAGATTTCTTTTAATTCTACATCATAATCTTTAAAAATGTGAAGGAATATTGGAATATTGCATCATCTTGCGTTTTCAATTTTTCGCCATTTTTTAAATGTATTTTTGAATAAAATTTTGGTCGAAAAAATTACATTTTTCAAGTTCTTCTTTAGAGTGCGCTTAAACCATTGAACTAATTCCAAAGTGTTGTACGATATGTTTATTGGATATTTAATTACCTTTTATTCGATATAACAATTAAGCATATGTTTTTTTTACATAGTTTTATTAAACGTCATATAGTTTTATTAAACGCGAGATATTTACAAATATATGTGACCACCTTTTTGAAAGCTCAGTACAAAAATTATTTCCCGAAATCTCGTAAACATATCTATAAACATTTCTGTAATTCATATATAATTCTACGCGTCATTTCCAATAATACAAAAATAATGGAATTTACTGCGCAAATTTTTTTCACAACTAATTTAGTGGGTAAATATTTTCCAGCATTATGCTGTGAAAGTGCAAGCTAGCTGTATTAGCTAAAACTCGATTAGACTTAATATAGGAACATAGTTGATGAATATTTGGAATACTCCATTAGAATTCGATTAGTAAATTTTATTGAATTAAAATAAAATGAATCAAATGTATATTTATTTATTCTAGAATTAAAACAGTATCCTGGTTATACATCGCCATCGGCCTTTGAATGTAAAATTGTACAACGACTTCTTCGCGGAAAAACCAGGTCCGTCCGGCGATGCTGTTATCAAAGTAAACTCTGAAAAGAAATAATTTTCCATCACTTGGTGACAATTTCAATACCAGGAAATTTCATTTTCACTTTTACCTTTAAAGTACAATATTTGAGTTGGCACTTTTTTACACCATTGGATTTATTGGATAAATCGAGCGTACGGAAAAAGTACGCCGTTTTCCTTTTTTATAGTAGTCAAATGTGAAAATAACACAACAGCGTTCTTGCAAATGTTCAAGAACTCAGGATGTTTGCTATCAGTCAACTGTAAATATCTCAATTTTCATTGCTGTTGTGACAAACACCTCGTAACTATCTGCATATATGTCATTTTTAAAAAATATTAATAGTTTTGTTGCAAATTTATTGAAAATTATGGGATGTAACATCCCTGACTAATGCGGACCTGGCTCTGAACGCAATACCCCATAAGGGATTGCGTCAACCCTTGCATGGCCTCACTGCTTGCATAGATAGCCATGGGATTTAAACGCGACTACGCAACGTATAGAGACGACGACTTCGAGTGGGAACCCAAATAAAACAATGAGCACAAACCACAACAATGAACCAAACAACACAAGAGAGACGAAGGAAAACCCTTTCAGGCGACTAACGGGCATAAGTAGGTACCACCGGCAACAACCGAAAACCCAACATCGATGAATTCGACGACGGAGGTAGCGGCGAACCACGTAGGTGGGCCCTCGCAACTGGCACGAACGTCACTCAGGGAGATCCAAGTAGAAAACAAATTACTTGATCAAGTTCTCACATTCAGCGGGAGAACTACAGCACACACCAGGGGCCATTTACGCCAGACCACCCAAAGATGGATACGCATTGTCCCAACGCTTCACGTTGGCAACAATGATAATAATTTAGCAAAGCGCTAAGCTTTGCTTAGACCACACCTCTTTCAGGTTAGCTTGCACAGTTAACAGAAGCTGACAATAATTTGTCAAAGCGCTAAAGCTGTACTTAGACCACACCTCTTTCAAGAGGCTTGCAATACAATTTTCCATTGCATAATTTTGGATCTATGTTAAAATAAGCAAAGCAGCGATTGCCAACAATTCTGATATTTCGCAATTGGTGTCAGCCAAAAACTGCGGACTTTCTTCAAAAGTCACGTACACCAAAATTGAGTGAAAACTCACTAGAACATAGTGAGAATAGAATTTAAGAAAAGCTTGTAATGAAGGTATTGTTAATACCTTTCGTTGCAATTTAAAAGATTGTAGTTTAACCAACCTCAAGTAGAGGTACTAAAATAGTAAAAGTGTCTTTTCAACTCTAAAATTAATAAAAGTGTCTTTTCAACTCTAAAAATAAAAAAGTGTCTTTTGATTAATTAAATTGTAAAATAAATCAACTCTAACTTTACAACATTTGCGCAGCCGGTACGTCGGTACCAACCTCTCAAGGATCGAGATATAGGAAGAACATAGTGGAACATAGTGAGAATAGAATTTAAGAAAAGCTTGCAACGAAGGTATTGTTAATACCTTTCGTTGCAATTTAATAGATTGTAGTTTAACCAACCTCAAGTGGAGGTACTAAAATAGTAAAAGTGTCTTTTCAACTCTAAAATTAATAAAAGTGTCTTTTCAACTCTAAAAATAAAAAAGTGTCTTTGGATTAATTAAATTGTAAAATAACTCAACTCTAACTTTACAACATTTGGCGCAGCCGGTACGTCGGTACCAACCTCTCAAGGACCGATAGATAGGAAGAAGGAAGAGCGAAGGAGGAAGGACCCTAAAATAAAATGGTAAGTGTTTGAAAATTTTATTTTTTTTTTTAAATACATAAAAATAGAATAGGATAGTTTTCATTTTTTTATGAGTAGTGTTTTAGAAGTTTAAAAAAAAAGAAGAGGGACTGTTTTACAACAGAATATAGTTAAATATAAATTTATTTTTAAAATTTAAATGAATATTGTTAATATTCAATAGAATCAATTACCATTCAATCAACAATAAATAAAATAACACTGAGATTCCGAACTACGGACCCTCCAGTGTATAACAAGTGAAAAATAAAGATTTTAAAAAACTTTCTTTTAATTTAAAAACGAAAATTAACATTTCCAAATAAATAAATCGAAATAACACTGAGATTCCTAACTACGGACCCTCCAGTGTATAACAAATAAAAACTAAATGATTTGGTTAAATTTTAAAGCGTGTGAACACAGCACTGATTGCTGTTATGATTTTAAAAATAAAAAAAAAATTATAATAAAAAAACATTGTATGTTAAATTTTTTTTTACAATCTTGAGTAACCGAATATACACATAATTTTTTTTTATTTGGAAAAATAAAATTATTTTTATTTTTCCAATGTTATAGAAAACAGATTCAAAAAAAAAAAAATACTTGAAAATAAAATTGAGAAAAAAATATAGTTTATAGTTATACTTCATGAACGCAGAAATTGATTTCGTTGTTGTTTGGGTAACATTTTTGTTTCATTGAAATTTTCAATTACAATTAAATGAAATTTATTTTTTTTAATTAAAAGATAAAGATAACGTTTTAAATTGATTGAAAATATTTAATGGCAGATGCTAATGAATTAAATGCGTATATTCTAGCAAGCAGTCTAGCGAATTGGACAGATTTGTTGAAAAATTATGGTCGCAATTTGTACCAACAATACTAAATAAAGATAGTAGCATTATTAAAAGATAATATATCTAGAATTCTGCATTTATCTAAATTAAAGGAGGCAGATAAAATAGTAGAAGAGTTACTAAATTTCCAGAATTTAAAAATTAAATCTGTTTTAGCAGAAAATTGTGAATTAGAAAGATTAGTTGACGTGTTGAGAAAACGTTAAAACGTACAGCAGAGTTAGAAGAAACAGGTAAAATAGAAGAGGAAAACATAAAATTAAGAAATTTATTGAAATAAAAGAATATTTCTGAGGAATCAATAAATAATTCTGTCAGTGTAAATATAATGATACGAAAGACGACGTGTTCGTTAATGAATTGAATAATTTAGTAAAAAGCTCATTAAAGTTAGGACTTCGGGATTACACTTTGCGAATGCTCATGTTGAGCAGTAAGCAAACAACACTGGAGAAATTGGTGGAAGAGGCATTGGACCATGCGACGATACAAAGGGAGTCAGCAGAGTTAACGGGCATAGACAAGTTTGGAGTCCATTTCAAGGAGCCCTCATCGGCCTTCATGCCGAACAATCGTAATGCATCAGGTAGCCAAGGCAATGAAAAAATGAGACGGAAGAGAAAACACAAAATGTAGGTATGAAGCAGCCTACACCTACATGTTCTTTTTGCAAGAAGAAGGGACATCTGAGGGATGAATGTCATACACGGAGAAACACTCCATATTGCAGTGACTGTCGTACTTATGGACATGAACAATGTGCAGATCGTTCGGGTCGGAATGTTTTTCCAGGACATACTGCTCCCCAAGGAAGTTAGCCACCCGTACCTCAGGTAAATGGTCAAGGTGGTATCCAGAACCAAGGCGTAGATGCTGCAGGATTGAGATGCGATTGGTGCCATAGAGGGGGGCACGTCGGGATTGTCATGTTAAACGCGATACACAAGTTTTTCAAGAAAATAATGGTAATGGGAATTTTGCAAACAGGCCTGCTAAATATTGCACTTGGTGCAGAAAGGACGGACATGTTATTATGAATTGTTATGCCAAACGCAAATATGATGCATGGAACAATAATAGCAGTCCACAGGGAAACTACCAGGGGCCAAATAGGCCACTAGGCCACTAAACTGTGGACCCGTAGCAAATAGTGTAGTAAGGCCAGTAGTTGTAGAAGTTCCAAAGAGGACACTACAACAAAAGAAAACATCGAATATGATTAACGCAGAAAATGAAGAACAAAAAATAAAAATACATATTAATGAAGATATAAATCTTCCAACAAAAACATATAATGAACTAAATAATAAAACACAACTTGACGCGAAAAATGAACAGAATATAGGAATTAGGGAAATTAAAATAAACAAATTATAAAAAAACAAATAAAGTAAAGAAAGTAAAACCAATTGAATCGGAAGTTAAAAATATTAAAATCAAGAATAATAAAATCAAAAGTAAATCAAATAAAAAGAAAGTCGTAATTAACTGCCCTGAAAATCTGGGAATTGTAGATCAAACGTCTGGCAAGACTGTGGATACATTCCGTACAGGGGTGAGTATAATTTTCAATGAATTAATTTCAATATTTCTTTTTATTATTAGCGCTATGTGAGTTTTATCGTCAGAAATGTATAATAAATTCACGATCTGTAAAATTAAAATGTCTTCAATTGCTAATAATTTTAAGAGTAAATTTGTGTCGAGAAAAATAAAATTAACTTCACAATTAGGCATGCATTGTAAAATATTTAACCGGCATTGAGAGTGTTTCCGATACGAGTGATGTGTTCATTGAAGTATCTTGCGAGGCAGCAAAAAATGGAAAACTCACTTTATTAGTGGATTCTGGAGCTGAGGCCAGCCTGATTAAAGAAAATAGGATGGCACATTTGCCGAATTTTAATAAAAATATTCGGAAAGATCAGAGTGGTGCTTTTGGTGGATGCGTTAGAACCTTAGGCTCCACTAAGATTCAGCACACAAACATAGAAAACCTGAGTTTAACGCTACACGTTGTGTCACTTGAACAAGGGGTACCAGCAGATGGAATAGTCGGGCGTGACAATCTCTGGAACAGATCTATAATAAATGCGTTAAATAAAAAAGTTACATCAAACAGGTATTTCCCATACCACGAATAGATGAGATTTTAGACCAGTTAGGTCATAGTCGGTATTTTTCAACACTAGATTTAGCCAGAGGTTACCGTCAGGTTCTAGTTGAAGATAGTGACAAAGAAAAAACTGCTTTCAGTACAGGTATTGGTCATTTTGAATTCAACAGGATGCCATTCGGTTTAACGGGAGCACCTGCTACTGTTTCGTTTATTTAGATGAATAGTCGTTTATGGAAATAATTTAGCAGATCACGAGCATAGGCTATGCAAAGTTTTGCAAAAGCTGAGAGAACATAATTTGAAATTAAATACAGAGAAATGTCAGTTTTTGCGACGCGAGGTTATATATTTAGGACATAAGTGTTCTGAGTTAGATTGACATACCAGACCCAGCAAAAGTAGAGTGTGTAAAAAATATTCCAGTTCCGAAAAATAGGAAGGAATTTCAAGCATTTTTAGGCTATATTAATTATTACAGAAAATTTATAGGAGGTATGGCGAAACTGTCATTACCAATAAACTGTTTGCTTAAAAGGACGCTAAGTTCATATGGAATGATAATTGTCAGAATTCGTTTTTAAAACTTAAAGAGGCAATTATGTCACCACCCATACTAGCGTATCCGGATTTTTTGCTCACGACAGACGCCAGTAACGAAGCAATTGACGCGGTTCTTTCGCAAGGTGAAGTTGGAAGCGACCGTCCGATCGCGTTTGCCAGTAGGTCTCTTAACGATGCGGAAACACGCTACTCTACTATAGAGAAAGAATTTTTGGCAATTGTATGGGCAACAAAAAATTTTAGGGCATATCTTTTGGGAAGACCTTTTCAAATTTATACAGATCATCAGCCCCTAAAGGGTATAGCAAACTTAAAAGATCAGACATCACGTCTTGCGCGTTTCCGGCACAAATTATCGGAATATAATTTCGAAATTCATTATAAACCGGGAAAAAGTAATTTAAATGCGGATGCGCTTAGCCGATTAACCTCGGGACTTTGAGATGGTAATTAAAGATTTTCACGATTCACCGTTAGGTGGTCACCAAAGGGGCGTAAAAACATTTTTAAGAATTCGGCACCAGTACCGATGGAAGAGTATGCAGAAGCAAATAAAGGATTATGTGAAAAATTGTTCAAAATGTCAGGTTAACAAGAGTTCAAGGCTGACGAAGATGCCAATGGTTCTAACTGATACGCCAGTCAGACCCTTTGACAAAGTGTACATGGACTTGGTGGGTATTCTGCCTGAAACCATTTCAAGGAATAAATACATCTTAACGTTTCAGGACGATTTTTCTAAATATATGTGCTGTGTGGCTATACCCGATGCGGAAGCCAAAACCATAGCAAAAGCATTCTTCAACGAAATAGTTACACGCCACAATATACCCAAAGTATTGGTAACAGACAATGGAACGAACTTCATTTCCAAACTATTTTCGGATACATGTAAATTGTTAGGAACTTTTAAGTTACATATTACATATAACACCCTACCATCCACAGGCTAATGGGACATTGGAATGAAGTCATCGTCCACTAGCTGAATATTTTCGTAGTTTTGCTAAAGAGGATGGGTCAAACTGGGACCAATGCATGTTCATAATAACACGATGCATACGTCGACGGGTCAAACCCCATTCCGTACGTTGTACGGGTTTGACTTCGACATGCCTACGAATTTAAAGCGTAAATGTTCACCTTTATATAACGCAGAAGACTACAATAAAGTATTAAAGTACCAAATACAGCGATCACACTAGATCGTCAGGCAAAATCTATGGCCAAGGAGGTGTCGAAAAAACAATACGACAAGAACATCAACCCTATACAATTCAAACCACACGACAAAGTGGATGGGTCAAACTGGGACCAATGCATGTTCATAATAACACGATGCATACGTCGACGGGTCAAACACCATTCCGTACGTTGTACGGGTTTGACTTCGACATGCCTACAAATTTAAAGCGTAAATGTTCACCTTTATATAACGCAGAAGACTACAATAAAGTATTAAAGTACCAAATACAGTGATCACACTAGATCGTCAGGCAAAATCAATGTAGGGCCAAGGAGGTGTCGAAAAAATAATACGACAAGAACCTCAACCCTATACAATTCAAACCACACGACATGGTTTTAATGAAAAACCAAACTAGGAAGAATAAGTTCTCTCCAATTTGGAAGGGACCCTACGTGGTCATAGAGGGAAGTGGGCCAGTGACCACGACGATATTGATCAAAAACAAAGATAAGAAAATTCACAATAATATGTTAAAGGCATATCACAAATAGTGTATGCCGTTAAAACTAAAAATATTGTAATATTACCCTAAAAAAGAACCCATGAGGGTAAAAATATAAAACCAATTAGCTATGCGTTGACAATTAAACTCGTAGATTGCAACATTATGTTGGATAAAATAAATTTAACCATAAGATAAAGAGTAATGATTAAATAAAACATTACATACTTCGTCATTTGGAGGAAAAAATAAATATAAATAGTTTAGGAAAATAGTAAGTAAAAAACAAAGGAAAACTTATAGTAATAAAAAAAAAGAGATAGAACATATTAAAAATAATAATTTAGTAATAAGAAATACAAAAATATATATATATATTAATATATATATATATATAACTATTTTAGGAAAAGAACTTATAATTATAAAGTTAGTTAATCATCAATTGAGAAAAGAAATAAATTAAGCACATGCAACCAATTGCATTAATTTAAAATTAAATCAATGTTAGTCATAAAATTGTCGAATTCAATACAGATAATGCAAAACCAACAATTGCATTACTGACCTATATTAATAGTGCAAGCTATCAAACCTTGAAAAGGGTCATTCCCCCAAGTGTTTCATGCTGAAGCACATAAGCAATCTGTACGAACGTATGTATATCATACACTAAGCAAGCGTTAATAGCTGACATATAAATGCAGATCTTGCAGTTTTTTGTTGATACCATAAACAAATGCAAATAAATATAATTCCATTTTACCGTCATGCCAGTAAGAAGTTTCATATAATGTGACTTATATTTATAAGTATACAAAAATTATATAATAAAATATTAAACATGTTTAGAAAATAAATCGCAATTCTAATTATATTTATTTACATGCAGAGAAATTATAGGTATTTGAATAAGTTTGAATATAACAAAAAAATTTTAAATGAATTTGAATAACTTACTTATAATAATTTAAATTTCTTAAAAAAGAAGAAAAATATCAGTTGGTATTAAAATTAAACAAAAAAGAGATATATAAATATTTAGTACAGTTAAAATTAAAAAATAGGAACGAAAAAAAATATATATTAGTAGAATAAATAAAATGTAAAAAAACAGGTAATAAATAAAAGCAAAGAATTTAAAATTAAAAAAAAATCGATTTATACATTAAATTATTTAGTGTAGTTGAAATAAAAAAAGTTTTCATAATTGAATTGAAAAAATAAAAGAGGTATTAAATATTAATTTTTTTAAAAGAATTTTTAAATTATAAGAAAAAAAAGTGAAAAAAAATATAATAAGAAGAGGTGAAAAAAAAAATAATAAACATGAAAAAAAAATTGGGAAATTAAAATTAAAAAAAAAGAGAGCGATAAAAATTTTTATTAAAAAGAAAAAAAAAATAATATTAACAATTAAATTTTTAAAGAATAAAAAAAAGAGATAAAAAATTTATATATGAAAAAAAAGGGAACTAAAATTAAAAAAAGGAGAAAATTTTACTTAAAGAGAAAAAAAAGAAGGAGGTATAAAAATTTTATTAAAAAAAAAATATATATATATATATATATAAAGAAGGAGGTATAAGAAAAAAGAAGGAGGTATAAAAATTTTATTAAAAAAAAAAAAATATATATATATATATATATATATATATATATATATATATATATATATATATATATATAAAAATTAATACCAGCATTAACTATTAATTTAAAAAAAAATAAGGGGTATTAAAATTAAAAAAAAAAATAATAATAATACTACTAATGAAAAAAAAATATATATATATATATATAAATATATTTTAATTTTTATCTAACATTTTATTTTTAAAAAAAGAGATATACAAATTTGTATTCGAAATTAAATAAATTTTTAAAAAACTAAATTTAATCAGATTAAAAAAATATATATATACATATATAATATAATTAATTTTTGAGAAGATTTAAAATAATAAATATATGTATATACAATATATTTAATGTGCAATATATTCTATATACATATATATTTATATAAAAAAAAAATGAAATAATTTTTTTCTGATTTTACTCATTGAAGGTGGATTGAGTCCGCCGCATTGAGTCCCTCCGCATATAAGACGACGATCTTAGCCATTGGGCTAAATACATAATTACACTAAAACTAGTGCTACACTAAATAATTGTGTTTCAAATAAGTTAAACACTTACAAACAACATTTATTTTCAATGTTATTGCATACATAAACAACTATACATTACATGATACTAAGTTTAGATAAACTAATACCACACTAAATAGTTATAGTTCAAATAATGTACCATACTTTAATTCAAGTAATTTAAATATCTTAAAATCAATCTTTTTCTTGTGACGAATGTACGTAAACCATTATATAATTTACGAAAATTATATTAAGTTTATATAAGTTAGTACCACACCACACATTTGGAAGAGTTCAAAAACAAAATTGAATTACTTGTTTGTAAAATATTCATGTAAATTTAAAATATCCGAGTGCACAAAAATTGTTGTTTAGAGTGACCAACAGCGCTGGATACTGACTCAGAAGATGTATAGATAATCGTTGGGGTCCTGGGACTTTAATGGGGACATGTGGAAGGAGCTCTGGGTGTTATCAACAAGAAAAAGAAGTGAAGCAGATTCAAATAAAGAAAAGAAAAACGAAGAAATGAAGCAGAGTGGCAGCATATTTGAAGACGTAGAAGGATGCACTAGGAGCAAACTTGTTTTTATACCAAGCACAAGTAGATTGCAGTGATTGAATTTTAATCATAAAACTACAACTGCCAGAAACAAGGTGCAGAAAACAATATTCAACATTTATCTCGAAAATGTAAATAAAAAGTCAAATTATTATGACTTCCATCGCACATAGAGAAGAAGCAATGCAGGAGTACGTGACGTTGGAGGAAGCGAACAACAAAATACAGAAGTTGAACGCACGTATTAGATATTTGAACGAGGAGGTTAAGACAGCGCACGAGACATCCTTATACCACAAGGATACCATAGAAAGTGACGACGGCGAAGTCGCGAAATTCGTTAAAAATGCGGTGCCAGATTTTGCAGGTGTAGACTCATCATCGCTGAGGACGGATCTTCACCGTTTTATTGAAGGATGTGAAGTGGTGAGGGCAGAACTGAAGCCTGAACAAATGAAGCAGTTTATAAAAGGCGTTAAGGTTCGTTTACAGGGAGATGCTTTTTGACTTAGTAAGTTCAAAGGAGTTTGACACAATAGATGATTTATACAATCTGTTAAGGAATACGTACTTGGAATGTAGGTCAGTAGATTCAATATGACATTAGAAAGGCATCTCAGAATCCGGGGGAAAGTATTAGATCTTTCTCGAGACGTTTGGTTAACCTGCAGTCGGCAGCATTAAGCACGATTAAGTGTAAATATAATGATACGAAAGACGACGTGTTCGTTAATGAATTGAATAATTTAGTAAAAAGCTCATTAAAGTTAGGACTTCGGGATTACACTTTGCGAATGCTCATGTTGAGCAGTAAGCAAACAACACTGGAGAAATTGGTGGAAGAGGCATTGGACCATGCGACGATACAAAGGGAGTCAGCAGAGTTAACGGGCATAGACAAGTTTGGAGTCCATTTCAAGGAGCCCTCATCGGCCTTCATGCCGAATAATCGAAATGCATCAGGTAGCCAAGGCAATGAAAAAAGGAGACGGAAGAGAAAACACAAAATGTAGGTATGAAGCAGCCTACACCTACATGTTCTTTTTGCAAGAAGAAGGGACATCTGAGGGATGAATGTCATACACGGAGAAACACTCCATATTGCAGTGACTGTCGTACTTATGGACATGAACAGATCGTTCGGGTCGGAATGTTTTTCCAGGACATACTGCTCCCCAAGGAAGTTAGCCACCCGTACCTCAGGTAAATGGTCAAGGTGGTATCCAGAACCAAGGCGTAGATGCTGCAGGATTGAGATGCGATTGGTGCCATAGAGGGGGCCACGTCGGGATTGTCATGTTAAACGCGATACACAAGTTTTTCAAGAAAATAATGGTAATGGGAATTTTGCAAACAGGCCTGCTAAATATTGCACTTGGTGCAGAAAGGACGGGCATGTTATTATGAATTGTTATGCCAAACGCAAATATGATGCATGGAACAATAATAGCAGTCCACAGGGAAACTACCAGGGGCCAAATAGGCCACTAAACTGTGGACCTGTAGCAAATAGTGTAGTAAGGCCAGTAGTTGTAGAAGTTCCAAAGAGGACACTACAACAAAATAAAACATCGAATATGATTAACGCAGAAAATGAAGAACAAAAAACAAAAATACATATTAATGAAGATATAAATCTTCCAACAAAAACATATAATGAACTAAATAATAAAACACAACTTGACGCGAAAAATGAACAGAATATAGGAATTAAGGAAATTAAAAATAAACAAATTATAAAGAAAGCAAATAAAGTAAAGAAAGTAAAACCAATGGAATCGGAAGTTAAAAATATTAAAATCAAGATTAATAAAATCAAAAGTAAATCAAATAAAAAGAAAGTTGTAATTAACTGCCCTGAAAATTTGGGAATTGTAGATCAAACGTCTGGCAAGACTGTGGATACATTCCGTACAGGGGTGAGTATAATTTTCAATGAAGTAATTTCAATATTTCTTTTTATTATTAGCACTATGTGCGTTTTATCGTCAGAAATGTATAATAAATTCACGATCTGTAAAATTATATTGTCTTCAATTGCTAATGATTTTAAGAGTAAATTTATGTCGAGAAAAATAAAATTAAGTTCACAATTAAAATATTAAATCGTAAAATATTAAACCGGCATGGAGAGTGTTTCCGATACGAGTGATGTGTTTATTGAAGTATCTTGCGAGGCAGCAAAAAATGGAAAACTTACTTTGTTAGTGGATTCTGGAGCTGATGCCAGCCTGATTAAAGAAAATAGGATGGCACATTTGCCGAATTTTAATAAAAATATTCGGAAAGATCTGAGTGGTGCTTTTGGTGGATGCGTTAGAACCTTAGGCTCCACTAAGATTCAGCACACAAACATAGAAAACCTAAGTTTAACGCTACACGTTGAGTCACTTGAACAAGGGGTACCAGCAGATGGAATAGTCGGGCATTATCACGCCCGACTGGAACAGATCTATAATAAATGCGTTAAATAAAAAAATTCCATCAAACAGGTATTTCCCATACTACGAATAGATGAGATTTTAGATCAGTTAGGTCATAGTCGGTATTTTTCAACACTAGATTTAGCCAGAGGTTACCGTCAGGTTCTAGTTGAAGATAGTGACAAAGAAAAAACTGCTTTCAGTACAGGTATTGGTCATTTTGAATTCAAAAGGATGCCATTCGGTTTTACGGGAGCACCTGCCACTTTTCAAAGGATAATTAACCACATACTAACAGGTTTACAGGGTATTGACTGTTTCGTTTATTTAGATGAATAGTCGTTTATGGAAATAATTTAGCAGATCACGAGCATAGGCTATGCAAAGTTTTGCAAAAGCTGAGAGAACATAATTTGAAATTAAATACAGAGAAATATCAGTTTTTGCGACGCGAGGTTATATATTTAGGACATAAGTGTTCTGAGTTAGGTTGACATACCAGACCCAGCAAAAGTAGAGTGTGTAAAAAATATTCCAGTTCCGAAAAATAGGAAGGAAGTTCAAGCATTTTTAGGCTTAATTAATTATTACAGAAAATTTATAGGAGGTATGGCGAAACTATCATTACCAATAAACTGTTTGCTTAAAAGGACGCTAAGTTCATATGGAATGATAATTGTCAGAATTCGTTTTTAAAACTTAAAGAGGCAATTATGTCACCACCCATACTAGCGTATCCGGATTTTTTGCTCACGACAGACGCCAGTAACGAAGCAATTGACGCGGTTCTTTCGCAAGGTGAAGTTGGAAGCGACCGTCCGATCGCGTTTGCCAGTAGGTCTCTTAACGATGCGGAAACATGCTACTCTACTATAGAGAAAGAATTTTTGGCAAAAAAATTTGAGGGCATATCTTTTGGGAAGACCTTTTCAAATTTATACAGATCATCAGCCCCTAAAGGGTATAGCAAACTTAAAAGATCAGACATCACGTCTTGCGCGTTTCCGGCAAAAATTATCGGAATATAATTTCGAAATTCATTATAAACCGGGAAAAAGTAATTTAAATGCGGATGCGCTTAGCCGCTTAACCTCGGGACTTTGAGACGGTAATTAAAGATTTTCACGATTCACCGTTAGGTGGTCACCAAAGGGGCGTAAAAACATTTTTAAGAATTCGGCACCAGTACCGATGGAAGAGTATGCAGAAGCAAATAAAGGATTATGTGAAAAATTGTTCAAAATGTCAGGTTAACAAGAGTTCAAGGCTGACGAAGATGCCAATGGTTCTAACTGATACGCCAGTCAGACCCTTTGACAAAGTGTACATGGACTTGGTGGGTATTCTGCCTGAAACCATTTCAAGGAATAAATACATCTTAACGTTTCAGGACGATTTTTCTAAATATATGTGCTGTGTGGCTATACCCGATGCGGAAGCCAAAACCATAGCAAAAGCATTCTTCAAGGAAATAGTTACACGCCACAATATACCCAAAGTATTGGTAACAGACAATGGAACGAACTTCATTTCCAAACTATTTTCGGATACATGTAAATTGTTAGGAACTTTTAAGTTACATATTACATATAACACCCTACCATCCACAGGCTAATGGGTCATTGGAATAAAGTCATCGTCCACTAACTGAATATTTTCGTAGTTTTGCTAAAGAGGATGGGTCAAACTGGGACCAATGCATGTTCATAATAACACGATGCATACGTCGACGGGTCAAACCCCATTCCGTACGTTGTACGGGTTTGACTTCGACATGCCTACGAATTTAAAGCGTAAATGTTCACCTTTATATAACGCAGAAGACTACAATAAAGTATTAAAGTACCAAATACAGCGATCACACTAGATTGTCAGGCAAAATCTATGGCCAAGGAGGTGTCGAAAAAACAATACGACAAGAACCTCAACCCTATACAATTCAAACCACACGACAAAGTGGATGGGTCAAACTAGGACCAATGCATGTTTATAATAACACGATGCATACGTCGACGGGTCAAACACCATTCCGTACGTTGTACGGGTTTGACTTCGACATGCCTACGAATTTAAAGCGTAAATGTTCACCTTTATATAACGCAGAAGACTACAATAAAGTATTAAAGTACCAAATACAGTGATCACACTAGATCGTCAGGCAAAATCAATGTAGGGCCAAGGAGGTGTCGAAAAAATAATACGACAAGAACCTCAACCCTATACAATTCAAACCACACGACATGGTTTTAATGAAAAACCAAACTAGGAAGAATAAGTTCTCTCCAATTTGGAAGGGACCCTACGTGGTCATAGAGGGAAGTGGGCCAGTGACCACGACGATATTGATCAAAAACAATGATAAGAAAATTCACAATAATATGTTAAAGGCATATCACAAATAGTGTATGCCGTTAAAACTATAAATATTATAATATTACCCTAAAAAAGAACCCATGAGGGTAAAAATATAAAACCAATTAGCTATGCGTTGACAATTAAACTCGTAGATTGCAACATTATGTTGGATAAAATAAATTTAACCATAAGATAAAGAGTAATGATTAAATCAAACATTACATACTTCGTCATTTGGAGGAAAAAATAAATATAAATAGTTTAGGAAAATAGTAAGTAAAAAACAAAGGAAAACTTATAGTAATAAAAAAAAAGAGATAGGACATATTAAAAATAATAATTTAGTAATAAGAAATACAAAAATATATATATATTTATATATATATATATATATATATATATATATATATATATATATATATATATATATATATATATATAACTATTTTAGGAAAAGAACTTATAAATGTAAAGTTAGTTAATCATCAATTGAGAAAAGAAATAAATTAAGCACATGCAACCAATTGCATTAATTTAAAATTAAATCAATGTTAGTCATAAAATTGTCGAATTCAATGCAGATAATGCAAAACCAACAATTGCATTACTGACCTATATTAATAGTGCAAGCTATCAAACCTTGAAATGGGTCATTCCCCCAAGTGTTTCATGCTGAAGCACATAAGCAATCTGTACGAACGTATGTATATCATACACTAAGCAAGCGTTAATAGCTGACATATAAATGTCAAAAAAGAAGAAAAATATCAGTTGGTATTAAAATTAAACAAAAAAGAGATATATAAATATTTAGTACAGTTAAAATTAAAAAATAGGAACGAAAAAAAATATATATTAGTAGAATAAATAAAATGTAAAAAAACAGGTAATAAATAAAAGCAAAGAATTTAAAATTAAAAAAAAGCGATTTATACATTAAATTATTTAGTGTAGTTGAAATAAAAAAAATTTCATAATTGAATTGAAAAAATAAAAGAGGTATTAAATAATAATTTTTTTTAAAAGAATTTTTAAATTATAAGAAAAAAAAGTGAAAAAAAATATAATAAGAAGAGGTGAAAAAAAAAAATAATAAACATGAAAAAAAAATTGGGAAATTAAAATTAAAAAAAAAGAGAGGGATAAAAATTTTTATTAAAAAGAAAAAAAAAATAATATTAACAATTAAATTTTTAAAGAATAAAAAAAAGAGATAAAAAATTTATATATGAAAAAAAAGGGAACTAAAATTAAAAAAAAGGAGAAAATTTTACTTAAAGAGAAAAAAAAGAAGGAGGTTTAAAAATTTTATTAAAATATATATATATATATATATATATATATATATATATATATATATATATATATATATATATAAAAAAAAATTAATACCAGCATTAACTATTAATTTAAAAAAAAGTAAGGGGTATTAAAATTAAAAAAAAAAAATAATAATAATACTATTAATGAAAAAAAAAAATATATATATATATATATATATATATATATATAAATATATTTTAATTTTTATCTAACATTTTATTTTTAAAAAAAGAGATATACAAATTTGTATTCGAAATTAAATAAATTTTTAAAAAACTAAATTTAATCAGATTAAAAAAATATATATATACATATATAATATAATTAATTTTTGAGAAGATTTAAAATAATAAATATATGTATATACAATATATTTAATGTACAATATATTCTATATACATATATATTTATATAAAAAAAAAAAATAATTTTTTTCTGATTTTGCTCATTGAAGGTGGATTGAGTCCGCCGCATTGAGTCCCTCCGCATATAAGACGACGATCTTAGCCATTGGGCTAAATACATAATTACACTAAAACTAGTGCTACACTAAATAATTGTGTTTCAAATAAGTTAAACACTTACAAACAACATTTATTTTCAATGTTATTGCATACATAAACAACTATACATTACATACACTAAGTTTAGATAAACTAATACCACACTAAATAGTTATAGTTCAAATAATGTACCATACTTTAATTCAAGTAATTTAAATATCTTAAAATCAATCTTTTTCTTGTGACGAATGTACGTAAACCATTATATAATTTACGAAAATTATATTAAGTTTATATAAGTTAGTACCACACCACACATTTGGAAGAGTTCAAAAACAAAATTGAATTACTTGTTTGTAAAATATTCATGTAAATTTAAAATATCCGAGTGCACAAAAATTGTTGTTTAGAGTGACCAACAGCGCTGGATACTGACTCAGAAGATGTATAGATAATCGTTGGGGTCCTGGGACTTTAATGGGGACATGTGGAAGGAGCTCTGGGTGTTATCAACAAGAAAAAGAAGTGAAGCAGGTTCAAATAAAGAAAAGAAAAACGAAGAAATGAAGCAGAGTGGCAGCATATTTGAAGACGTAGAAGGATGCACTAGGAGCAAACTTGTTTTTATACCAAGCACAAGTAGATTGCAGTGATTGAATTTTAAACATAAAACTACAACTGCCAGAAACAAGATGCAGAAAACAATATTCAACATTTATCTCGAAAATGTAAATAAAAAGTAAAATTATTATGTCTTCCATCGCATATAGAGAAGAAGCGATGCAGGAGTACGTGACGTTGGAGGAAGCGAACAACAAAATACAGAAGTTGAACGCACGTATTAGATATTTGAACGAGGAGGTTAAGACAGCGCACGAGACATCCTTATACCACAAGGATACCATAGAAAGTGACGACATCACAACACAGGGCAACATGGGATTAGGCGAAGTCGCGAAATTCGTTAAAAATGCGGTGCCAGATTTTGCAGGTGTAGACTCATCATCGCTGAGGACGGATCTTCACCGTTTTATTGAAGGATGTGAAGTGGTGAGGGCAGAACTGAAGCCTGAACAAATGAAGGAGTTTATAAAAGGCGTTAAGGTTCGTTTACAGGGAGATGCTTTTTGACTTAGTAAGTTCAAAGGAGTTTGACACAATAGATGATTTATTGTTAAGGAATACGTACTTGGAATGTAGGTCAGTAGATTCAATATGACATTAGAAAGGCATCTCAGTATCCGGGGGAAAGTATTAGATCTTTCTCGAGACGTTTGGTTAACCTGCAGTCGGCAGCATTAAGCACGATTAAGTGTAAATATAATGTTACGAAAGACGACGTGTTCGTTAATGAATTGAATAATTTAGTAAAAAGCTCATTAAAGTTAGGACTTCGGGATTACACTTTGCGAATGCTCATGTTGAGCAGTAAGCAAACAACACTGGAGAAATTGGTGGAAGAGGCATTGGACCATGCGACGATACAAAGGGAGTCAGCAGAGTTAACGGGCATAGACAAGTTTGGAGTCCATTTCAAGGAGCCCTCATCGGCCTTCATGCCGAATAATCGAAATGCATCAGGTAGCCAAGGCAATGAAAAAAGGAGACGGAAGAGAAAACACAAAATGTAGGTATGAAGCAGCCTACACCTACATGTTCTTTTTGCAAGAAGAAGGGACATCTGAGGGATGAATGTCATACACGGAGAAACACTCCATATTGCAGTGACTGTCGTACTTATGGACATGAACAATGTGCAGATCGTTCGGGTCGGAATGTTTTTCCAGGACATACTGCTCCCCAAGGAAGTTAGCCACCCGTACCTCAGGTAAATGGTCAAGGTGGTATCCAGAACCAAGGCGTAGATGCTGCAGGATTGAGATGCGATTGGTGCCATAGAGGGGGGCACGTCGGGATTGTCATGTTAAACGCGATACACAAGTTTTTCAAGAAAATAATGGTAATGGGAATTTTGCAAACAGGCCTGCTAAATATTGCACTTGGTGCAGAAAGGAGGGACATGTTATTATGAATTGTTATGCCAAACGCAAATATGATGCATGGAACAGTAATAGCAGTCCACAGGGAAACTACCAGGGGCCCAGTTAAGGCCACTAAACTGGGGACCCTTAGCAAATAGTGTAGTAAGGCCAGTAGTTGCAGAAATTCCAAAGAGGACACTACAACAAAATAAAACAGCGAATATGATTAACGCAGAAAATGAAGAACAAAAAGTAAAAATACATATTAATGAAGATAGAAATCCGCCCACAATAACATATAATGAACAAAATAATAATAATACATAGCTTGACGCGAATAATGAACAGAATATAGGAATTAAGGAAATTAAAAATAAACAAATTATAAAGAAAGCAAATAAAGTAAAGAAAGTAAAACCAATGGAATCGGAAGTTAAAAATATTAAAATCAAGATTAATAAAATCAAAAGTAAATCAAATAAAAAGAAAGTTGTAATTAACTGCCCTGAAAATTTGGGAATTGTAGATCAAACGTCTGCCAAGACTGTGGATACATTTCGTACAGGGGTGAGTATAATTTTCAATGAAGTAATTTCAATATTTCTTTTTATTATTAGCACTATGTGCGTTTTATCGTCAGAAATGTATAATAAATTCACGATCTGTAAAATTATATTGTCTTCAATTGCTAATGATTTTAAGAGTAAATTTATGTCGAGAAAAATAAAATTAAGTTCACAATTAGGCATGCATCGTAAAATATTAAACCGGCATGGAGAGTGTTTCCGATACGAGTGATGTGTTCATTGAAGTATCTTGCGAGGCAGCAAAAAATGGAAAACTTACTTTGTTAGTGGATTCTGGAGCTGATGCCAGCCTGATTAAAGAAAATAGGATGGCACATTTGCCGAATTTTAATAAAAATAATAATAATACATAGCTTGACGCGAATAATGAACAGAATATAGGAATTAAGGAAATTAAAAATAAACAAATTATAAAGAAAGCAAATAAAGTAAAGAAAGTAAAACCAATGGAATCGGAAGTTAAAAATATTAAAATCAAGATTAATAAAATCAAAAGTAAATCAAATAAAAAGAAAGTTGTAATTAACTGCCCTGAAAATTTGGGAATTGTAGATCAAACGTCTGCCAAGACTGTGGATACATTTCGTACAGGGGTGAGTATAATTTTCAATGAAGTAATTTCAATATTTCTTTTTATTATTAGCACTATGTGCGTTTTATCGTCAGAAATGTATAATAAATTCACGATCTGTAAAATTATATTGTCTTCAATTGCTAATGATTTTAAGAGTAAATTTATGTCGAGAAAAATAAAATTAAGTTCACAATTAGGCATGCATCGTAAAATATTAAACCGGCATGGAGAGTGTTTCCGATACGAGTGATGTGTTCATTGAAGTATCTTGCGAGGCAGCAAAAAATGGAAAACTTACTTTGTTAGTGGATTCTGGAGCTGATGCCAGCCTGATTAAAGAAAATAGGATGGCACATTTGCCGAATTTTAATAAAAATATTCGGAAAGATCTGAGTGGTGCTTTTGGTGGATGCGTTAGAACCTTAGGCTCCACTAAGATTCAGCACACAAACATAGAAAACCTGAGTTTAACGCTACACGTTGTGTCACTTGAACAAGGGGTACCAGCAGATGGAATAGTCGGGCGTGACAATGTCTGGAACAGATCTATAATAAATGCGTTAAATAAAAAAATTACATCAAACAGGTATTTCCCATACCACGAATAGATGAGATTTTAGACCAGTTAGGTCATAGTCGGTATTTTTCAACACTAGATTTAGCCAGAGGTTACCGTCAGGTTCTAGTTGAAGATAGTGACAAAGAAAAAACTGCTTTCAGTACAGGTATTGGTCATTTTGAATTCAAAAGGATGCCATTCGGTTTAACGGGAGCACCTGCCACTTTTCAAAGGATAATTAACCACATACTAACAGGTTTACAGGGTATTGACTGTTTCGTTTATTTAGATGAATAGTCGTTTATGGAAATAATTTAGCAGATCACGAGCATAGGCTATGCAAAGTTTTGCAAAAGCTGAGAGAACATAATTTGAAATTAAATACAGAGAAATATCAGTTTTTGCGACGCGAGGTTATGTATTTAGGACATAAGTGTTCTGAGTTAGGTTGACATACCAGACCCAGCAAAAGTAGAGTGTGTAAAAAATATTCCAGTTCCGAAAAATAGGAAGGAAGTTCAAGCATTTTTAGGCTTAATTAATTATTACAGAAAATTTATAGGAGGCATGGCGAAACTGTCACTACCAATAAACTGTTTGCTTAAAAGGACGCTAAGTTCATATGGAATGATAATTGTCAGAATTCGTTATTAAAACTTAAAGAGGCAATTATGTCACCACCCATACTAGCGTATCCGGATTTTAACGAACCCTTTTTGCTCACGACAGACGCCAGTAACGAAGCAATTGACGCGGTTCTTTCGCAAGGTGAAGTTGGAAGCGACCGTCCGATCGCGTTTGCCAGTAGGTCTCTTAACGATGCGGAAACACGCTACTCTACTATAGAGAAAGAATTTTTGGCAATTGTATGGGCAACAAAAAATTTTAGGGCATATCTTTTGGGAAGACCTTTTCAAATTTATACAGATCATCAGCCCCTAAAGGGTATAGCAAACTTAAAAGATCAGACATCACGTCTTGCGCGTTTCCGGCACAAATTATCGGAATATAATTTCGAAATTCATTATAAACCGGGAAAAAGTAATTTAAACGCGGATGCGCTTAGCCGCTTAACCTCGGGACTTTGAGACGGTAATTAAAGATTTTCACGATTCACCGTTAGGTGGTCACCAAAGGGGCGTAAAAACATTTTTAAGAAGTCGGCACCAGTACCGATGGAAGAGTATGCAGAAGCAAATAAAGGATTATGTGAAAAATTGTTCAAAATGTCAGGTTAACAAGAGTTCAAGGCTGACGAAGATGCCAATGGTTCTAACTGATACGCCAGTCAGACCCTTTGACAAAGTGTACATGGACTTGGTGGGTATTCTGCCTGAAACCATTTCAAAGAATAAATACATCTTAACGTTTCAGGACGATTTTTCTAAATTTATGTGCTGTGTGGCTATACCCGATGCGGAAGCCAACACCGTAGCAAAAGCATTCTTCAACGAAATAGTTACACGCCACAATATACCCAAAGTATTGGTAACAGACAATGGAACGAACTTCATTTCCAAACTATTTTCGGATACATGTAAATTGTTAGGAACTTTTAAGTTACATATTACATATAACACCCTACCATCCACAGGCTAATGGGTCATTGGAATGAAGTCATCGTCCACTAGCTGAATATTTTCGTGGTTTTGCTAAAGAGGATGGGTCAAACTGGGACCAATGCATGTTCATAATAACACGATGCATACGTCGACGGGTCAAACCCCATTCCGTACGTTGTACGGGTTTGACTTCGACATGCCTACGAATTTAAAGCGTAAATGTTCACCTTTATATAACGCAGAAGACTACAATAAAGTATTAAAGTACCAAATACAGCGATCACACTAGATCGTCAGGCAAAATCTATGGCCAAGGAGGTGTCGAAAAAACAATACGACAAGAACCTCAACCCTATACAATTCAAACCACACGACAAAGTGGATGGGTCAAACTGGGACCAATGCATGTTCATAATAACACGATGCATACGTCGACGGGTCAAACACCATTCCGTACGTTGTACGGGTTTGACTTCGACATGCCTACGAATTTAAAGCGTAAATGTTCACCTTTATATAACGCAGAAGACAACAATAAAGTATTAAAGTACCAAATACAGTGATCACACTAGATCGTCAGGCAAAATCAATGTAGGGCCAAGGAGGTGTCGAAAAAATAATACGACAAGAACCTCAACCCTATACAATTCAAACCACACGACATGGTTTTAATGAAAAACCAAACTAGGAAGAATAAGTTCTCTCCAATTTGGAAGGGACCCTACGTGGTCATAGAGGGAAGTGGGCCAGTGACCACGACGATATTGATCAAAAACAAAGATAAGAAAATTCACAATAATATGTTAAAGGCATATCACAAATAGTGTATGCCGTTAAAACTAAAAATATTATAATATTACCCTAAAAAAGAACCCATGAGGGTAAAAATATAAAACCAATTAGCTATGCGTTGACAATTAAACTCGTAGATTGCAACATTATGTTGGATAAAATAAATTTAACCATAAGATAAAGAGTAATGATTAAATAAAACATTACATACTTCGTCATTTGGAGGAAAAAATAAATATAAATAGTTTAGGAACAGTAAGTAAAAAACAAAGGAAAACTTATAGTAATAAAAAAAAAGAGATAGGACATATTAAAAATAATAATTTAGTAATAAGAAATACAAAAATATATATATATTTATATATATATATATATATATATATATATATATATATATATATATATATATATATATATATTTATATATATATATATATATATATATATATATATATATATATATATAACTATTTTAGGAAAAGAACTTATAATTATAAAGTTAGTTAATCATCAATTGAGAAAAGAAATAAATTAAGCACATGCAACCAATTGCATTAATTTAAAATTAAATCAATGTTAGTCATAAAATTGTCGAATTCAATACAGATAATGCAAAACCAACAATTGCATTACTGACCTATATTAATAGTGCAAGCTATCAAACCTTGAAAAGGGTCATTCCCCCAAGTGTTTCATGCTGAAGCACATAAGCAATCTGTACGAACGTATGTATATCATACACTAAGCAAGCGTTAATAGCTGACATATAAATGCAGATCTTGCAGTTTTTTGTTGATACCATAAACAAATGCAAATAAATATAATTCCATTTTACCGTCATGCCAGTAAGAAGTTTCATATAATGTGACTTATATTTATAAGTATACAAAAATTATATAATAAAATATTAAACATGTTTAGAAAATAAATCGCAATTCTAATTATATTTATTTACATGCAGAGAAATTATAGGTATTTGAATAAGTTTGAATATAACAAAAAAATTTTAAATGAATTTGAATAACTTACTTATAATAATTTAAATTTCTTAAAAAAGAAGAAAAATATCAGTTGGTATTAAAATTAAACAAAAAAGAGATATATAAATATTTAGTACAGTTAAAATTAAAAAATAGGAACGAAAAAAAAATATATATTAGTAGAATAAATAAAATGTAAAAAAACAGGTAATAAATAAAAGCAAAGAATTTAAAATTAAAAAAAAAGCGATTTATACATTAAATTATTTAGTGTAGTTGAAATAAAAAAAGTTTTCATAATTGAATTGAAAAAATAAAAGAGGTATTAAATATTAATTTTTTTTTAAAAGAATTTTTAAATTATAAGAAAAAAAAGTGAAAAAAAATATAATAAGAAGAGGTGAAAAAAAATAATAAACATGAAAAAAAAATTGGGAAATTAAAATTAAAAAAAAGAGAGGGTTAAAAATTTTTATTAAAAAGAAAAAAAAAATAATATTAACAATTAAATTTTTAAAGAATAAAAAAAAGAGATAAAAAAATTATATATGAAAAAAAAAGGGAACTAAAATTAAAAAAAGGAGAAAATTTTACTTAAAGAGAAAAAAAAGAAGGAGGTATAAAAATTTTATTAAAAAAAAAAAATATATATATATATATATATATAAAAATTAATACCAGCATTAACTATTAATTTAAAAAATAATAAGGGGTATTAAAATTAAAAAAAAAAATAATAATAATACTATTAATGAAAAAAAAAAAAAAAAAATATATATATATATATATATATATATATATATATATATATATATATATATATATATATATATATATATATAAATATATTTTAATTTTTATCTAACATTTTATTTTTAAAAAGAGATATACAAATTTGTATTCGAAATTAAATAAATTTTTAAAAAACTAAATTTAATCAGATTAAAAAAATATATATATACATATATAATATAATTAATTTTTGAGAAGATTTAAAATAATAAATATATGTATATACAATATATTTAATGTACAATATATTCTATATACATATATATTTATATAAAAAAAAAATGAAATAATTTTTTTCTGATTTTGCTCATTGAAGGTGGATTGAGTCCGCCGCATTGAGTCCCTCCGCATATAAGACGACGATCTTAGCCATTGGGCTAAATACATAATTACACTAAAACTAGTGCTACACTAAATAATTGTGTTTCAAATAAGTTAAACACTTACAAACAACATTTATTTTCAATGTTATTGCATACATAAACAACTATACATTACATGATACTAAGTTTAGATAAACTAATACCACACTAAATAGTTATAGTTCAAATAATGTACCATACTTTAATTCAAGTAATTTAAATATCTTAAAATCAATCTTTTTCTTGTGACGAATGTACGTAAACCATTATATAATTTACGAAAATTATATTAAGTTTATATAAGTTAGTACCACACCACACATTTGGAAGAGTTCAAAAACAAAATTGAATTACTTGTTTGTAAAATATTCATGTAAATTTAAAATATCCGAGTGCACAAAAATTGTTGTTTAGAGTGACCAACAGCGCTGGATACTGACTCAGAAGATGTATAGATAATCGTTGGGGTCCTGGGACTTTAATGGGGACATGTGGAAGGAGCTCTGGGTGTTATCAACAAGAAAAAGAAGTGAAGCAGATTCAAATAAAGAAAAGAAAAACGAAGAAATGAAGCAGAGTGGCAGCATATTTGAAGACGTAGAAGGATGCACTAGGAGCAAACTTGTTTTTATACCAAGCACAAGTAGATTGCAGTGATTGAATTTTAATCATAAAACTACAACTGCCAGAAACAAGGTGCAGAAAACAATATTCAACATTTATCTCGAAAATGTAAATAAAAAGTCAAATTATTATGACTTCCATCGCACATAGAGAAGAAGCAATGCAGGAGTACGTGACGTTGGAGGAAGCGAACAACAAAATACAGAAGTTGAACGCACGTATTAGATATTTGAACGAGGAGGTTAAGACAGCGCACGAGACATCCTTATACCACAAGGATACCATAGAAAGTGACGACGGCGAAGTCGCGAAATTCGTTAAAAATGCGGTGCCAGATTTTGCAGGTGTAGACTCATCATCGCTGAGGACGGATCTTCACCGTTTTATTGAAGGATGTGAAGTGGTGAGGGCAGAACTGAAGCCTGAACAAATGAAGCAGTTTATAAAAGGCGTTAAGGTTCGTTTACAGGGAGATGCTTTTTGACTTAGTAAGTTCAAAGGAGTTTGACACAATAGATGATTTATACAATCTGTTAAGGAATACGTACTTGGAATGTAGGTCAGTAGATTCAATATGACATTAGAAAGGCATCTCAGAATCCGGGGGAAAGTATTAGATCTTTCTCGAGACGTTTGGTTAACCTGCAGTCGGCAGCATTAAGCACGATTAAGTGTAAATATAATGATACGAAAGACGACGTGTTCGTTAATGAATTGAATAATTTAGTAAAAAGCTCATTAAAGTTAGGACTTCGGGATTACACTTTGCGAATGCTCATGTTGAGCAGTAAGCAAACAACACTGGAGAAATTGGTGGAAGAGGCATTGGACCATGCGACGATACAAAGGGAGTCAGCAGAGTTAACGGGCATAGACAAGTTTGGAGTCCATTTCAAGGAGCCCTCATCGGCCTTCATGCCGAATAATCGAAATGCATCAGGTAGCCAAGGCAATGAAAAAAGGAGACGGAAGAGAAAACACAAAATGTAGGTATGAAGCAGCCTACACCTACATGTTCTTTTTGCAAGAAGAAGGGACATCTGAGGGATGAATGTCATACACGGAGAAACACTCCATATTGCAGTGACTGTCGTACTTATGGACATGAACAATGTGCAGATCGTTCGGGTCGGAATGTTTTTCCAGGACATACTGCTCCCCAAGGAAGTTAGCCACCCGTACCTCAGGTAAATGGTCAAGGTGGTATCCAGAACCAAGGCGTAGATGCTGCAGGATTGAGATGCGATTGGTGCCATAGAGGGGGGCACGTCGGGATTGTCATGTTAAACGCGATACACAAGTTTTTCAAGAAAATAATGGTAATGTGATGGTATGTGAAAAATTGTTCAAAATGTCAGGTTAACAAGAGTTCAAGGCTGACGAAGATGCCAATGGTTCTAACTGATACGCCAGTCAGACCCTTTGACAAAGTGTACATGGACTTGGTGGGTATTCTGCCTGAAACCATTTCAAGGAATAAATACATCTTAACGTTTCAGGACGATTTTTCTAAATTTATGTGCTGTGTGGCTATACCCGATGCGGAAGCCAACACCGTAGCAAAAGCATTCTTCAACGAAATAGTTACACGCCACAATATACCCAAAGTATTGGTAACAGACAATGGAACGAACTTCATTTCCAAACTATTTTCGGATACATGTAAATTGTTAGGAACTTTTAAGTTACATATTACATATAACACCCTACCATCCACAGGCTAATGGGTCATTGGAATGAAGTCATCGTCCACTAGCTGAATATTTTCGTGGTTTTGCTAAAGAGGATGGGTCAAACTGGGACCAATGCATGTTCATAATAACACGATGCATACGTCGACGGGTCAAACCCCATTCCGTACGTTGTACGGGTTTGACTTCGACATGCCTACGAATTTAAAGCGTAAATGTTCACCTTTATATAACGCAGAAGACTACAATAAAGTATTAAAGTACCAAATACAGCGATCACACTAGATCGTCAGGCAAAATCTATGGCCAAGGAGGTGTCGAAAAAACAATACGACAAGAACCTCAACCCTATACAATTCAAACCACACGACAAAGTGGATGGGTCAAACTGGGACCAATGCATGTTCATAATAACACGATGCATACGTCGACGGGTCAAACACCATTCCGTACGTTGTACGGGTTTGACTTCGACATGCCTACGAATTTAAAGCGTAAATGTTCACCTTTATATAACGCAGAAGACAACAATAAAGTATTAAAGTACCAAATACAGTGATCACACTAGATCGTCAGGCAAAATCAATGTAGGGCCAAGGAGGTGTCGAAAAAATAATACGACAAGAACCTCAACCCTATACAATTCAAACCACACGACATGGTTTTAATGAAAAACCAAACTAGGAAGAATAAGTTCTCTCCAATTTGGAAGGGACCCTACGTGGTCATAGAGGGAAGTGGGCCAGTGACCACGACGATATTGATCAAAAACAAAGATAAGAAAATTCACAATAATATGTTAAAGGCATATCACAAATAGTGTATGCCGTTAAAACTAAAAATATTATAATATTACCCTAAAAAAGAACCCATGAGGGTAAAAATATAAAACCAATTAGCTATGCGTTGACAATTAAACTCGTAGATTGCAACATTATGTTGGATAAAATAAATTTAACCATAAGATAAAGAGTAATGATTAAATAAAACATTACATACTTCGTCATTTGGAGGAAAAAATAAATATAAATAGTTTAGGAACAGTAAGTAAAAAACAAAGGAAAACTTATAGTAATAAAAAAAAAGAGATAGGACATATTAAAAATAATAATTTAGTAATAAGAAATACAAAAATATATATATATTTATATATATATATATATATATATATATATATATATATATATATATATATATATATATATATATATATATATATATATATATATATATATATATATATATATATAACTATTTTAGGAAAAGAACTTATAATTATAAAGTTAGTTAATCATCAATTGAGAAAAGAAATAAATTAAGCACATGCAACCAATTGCATTAATTTAAAATTAAATCAATGTTAGTCATAAAATTGTCGAATTCAATACAGATAATGCAAAACCAACAATTGCATTACTGACCTATATTAATAGTGCAAGCTATCAAACCTTGAAAAGGGTCATTCCCCCAAGTGTTTCATGCTGAAGCACATAAGCAATCTGTACGAACGTATGTATATCATACACTAAGCAAGCGTTAATAGCTGACATATAAATGCAGATCTTGCAGTTTTTTGTTGATACCATAAACAAATGCAAATAAATATAATTCCATTTTACCGTCATGCCAGTAAGAAGTTTCATATAATGTGACTTATATTTATAAGTATACAAAAATTATATAATAAAATATTAAACATGTTTAGAAAATAAATCGCAATTCTAATTATATTTATTTACATGCAGAGAAATTATAGGTATTTGAATAAGTTTGAATATAACAAAAAAATTTTAAATGAATTTGAATAACTTACTTATAATAATTTAAATTTCTTAAAAAAGAAGAAAAATATCAGTTGGTATTAAAATTAAACAAAAAAGAGATATATAAATATTTAGTACAGTTAAAATTAAAAAATAGGAACGAAAAAAAAATATATATTAGTAGAATAAATAAAATGTAAAAAAACAGGTAATAAATAAAAGCAAAGAATTTAAAATTAAAAAAAAAGCGATTTATACATTAAATTATTTAGTGTAGTTGAAATAAAAAAAGTTTTCATAATTGAATTGAAAAAATAAAAGAGGTATTAAATATTAATTTTTTTTTAAAAGAATTTTTAAATTATAAGAAAAAAAAGTGAAAAAAAATATAATAAGAAGAGGTGAAAAAAAAATAATAAACATGAAAAAAAAATTGGGAAATTAAAATTAAAAAAAAGAGAGGGTTAAAAATTTTTATTAAAAAGAAAAAAAAAATAATATTAACAATTAAATTTTTAAAGAATAAAAAAAAGAGATAAAAAAATTATATATGAAAAAAAAAGGGAACTAAAATTAAAAAAAGGAGAAAATTTTACTTAAAGAGAAAAAAAAGAAGGAGGTATAAAAATTTTATTAAAAAAAAAAAAAAAATATATATATATATATATATATATATATATATATATATATATATATATATATATATATATATATATATATATATATAAAAATTAATACCAGCATTAACTATTAATTTAAAAAATAATAAGGGGTATTAAAATTAAAAAAAAAAATAATAATAATACTATTAATGAAAAAAAAAAAAAAAAAAATATATATATATATATATATATATATATATAAATATATTTTAATTTTTATCTAACATTTTATTTTTAAAAAAGAGATATACAAATTTGTATTCGAAATTAAATAAATTTTTAAAAAACTAAATTTAATCAGATTAAAAAAATATATATATACATATATAATATAATTAATTTTTGAGAAGATTTAAAATAATAAATATATGTATATACAATATATTTAATGTACAATATATTCTATATACATATATATTTATATAAAAAAAAAATGAAATAATTTTTTTCTGATTTTGCTCATTGAAGGTGGATTGAGTCCGCCGCATTGAGTCCCTCCGCATATAAGACGACGATCTTAGCCATTGGGCTAAATACATAATTACACTAAAACTAGTGCTACACTAAATAATTGTGTTTCAAATAAGTTAAACACTTACAAACAACATTTATTTTCAATGTTATTGCATACATAAACAACTATACATTACATGATACTAAGTTTAGATAAACTAATACCACACTAAATAGTTATAGTTCAAATAATGTACCATACTTTAATTCAAGTAATTTAAATATCTTAAAATCAATCTTTTTCTTGTGACGAATGTACGTAAATCATTATATAATTTACGAAAATTATATTAAGTTTATATAAGTTAGTACCACACCACACATTTGGAAGAGTTCAAAAACAAAATTGAATTACTTGTTTGTAAAATATTCATGTAAATTTAAAATATCCGAGTGCACAAAAATTGTTGTTTAGAGTGACCAACAGCGCTGGATACTGACTCAGAAGATGTATAGATAATCGTTGGGGTCCTGGGACTTTAATGGGGACATGTGGAAGGAGCTCTGGGTGTTATCAACAAGAAAAAGAAGTGAAGCAGATTCAAATAAAGAAAAGAAAAACGAAGAAATGAAGCAGAGTGGCAGCATATTTGAAGACGTAGAAGGATGCACTAGGAGCAAACTTGTTTTTATGCCAAGCACAAGTAGATTGCAGTGATTGAATTTTAATCATAAAACTACAACTGCCAGAAACAAGGTGCAGAAAACAATATTCAACATTTATCTCGAAAATGTAAATAAAAAGTCAAATTATTATGACTTCCATCGCACATAGAGAAGAAGCAATGCAGGAGTACGTGACGTTGGAGGAAGCGAACAACAAAATACAGAAGTTGAACGCACGTATTAGATATTTGAACGAGGAGGTTAAGACAGCGCACGAGACATCCTTATACCACAAGGATACCATAGAAAGTGACGACATCACAACACAGGGCAACATGGGATTAGGCGAAGTCGCGAAATTCGTTAAAAATGCGGTGCCAGATTTTGCAGGTGTAGACTCATCATCGCTGAGGACGGATCTTCACCGTTTTATTGAAGGATGTGAAGTGGTGAGGGCAGAACTGAAGCCTGAACAAATGAAGGAGTTTATAAAAGGCGTTAAGGTTCGTTTACAGGGAGATGCTTTTTGACTTAGTAAGTTCAAAGGAGTTTGACACAATAGATGATTTATACAATCTGTTAAGGAATACGTACTTGGAATGTAGGTCAGTAGATTCAATATGACATTAGAAAGGCATCTCAGTATCCGGGGGAAAGTATTAGATCTTTCTCGAGACGTTTGGTTAACCTGCAGTCGGCAGCATTAAGCACGATTAAGTGTAAATATATTGATACGAAAGACGACGTGTTCGTTAATGAATTGAATAATTTAGTAAAAAGCTCATTAAAGTTAGGACTTCGGGATTACACTTTGCGAATGCTCATGTTGAGCAGTAAGCAAACAACACTGGAGAAATTGGTGGAAGAGGCATTGGACCATGCGACGATACAAAGGGAGTCAGCAGAGTTAACGGGCATAGACAAGTTTGGAGTCCATTTCAAGGAGCCCTCATCGGCCTTCATGCCGAATAATCGAAATGCATCAGGTAGCCAAGGCAATGAAAAAAGGAGACGGAAGAGAAAACACAAAATGTAGGTATGAAGCAGCCTACACCTACATGTTCTTTTTGCAAGAAGAAGGGACATCTGAGGGATGAATGTCATACACGGAGAAACACTCCATATTGCAGTGACTGTCGTACTTATGGACATGAACAATGTGCAGATCGTTCGGGTCGGAATGTTTTTCCAGGACATACTGCTCCCCAAGGAAGTTAGCCACCCGTACCTCAGGTAAATGGTCAAGGTGGTATCCAGAACCAAGGCGTAGATGCTGCAGGATTGAGATGCGATTGGTGCCATAGAGGGGGGCACGTCGGGATTGTCATGTTAAACGCGATACACAAGTTTTTCAAGAAAATAATGGTAATGGGAATTTTGCAAACAGGCCTGCTAAATATTGCACTTGGTGCAGAAAGGACGGACATGTTATTATGAATTGTTATGCCAAACGCAAATATGATGCATGGAACAATAATAGCAGTCCACAGGGAAACTACCAGGGGCCAAATAGGCCACTAAACTGTGGACCCGTAGCAAATAGTGTAGTAAGGCCAGTAGTTGTAGAAGTTCCAAAGAGGACACTACAACAAAATAAAACATCGAATATGATTAACGCAGAAAATGAAGAACAAAAAATAAAAATACATATTAATGAAGATATAAATCTTCCAACAAAAACATATAATGAACTAAATAATAAAACACAACTTGACGCGAAAAATGAACAGAATATAGGAATTAAGGAAATTAAAAATAAACAAATTATAAAGAAAGCAAATAAAGTAAAGAAAGTATAACCAATGGAATCGGAAGTTAAAAATATTAAAATCAAGATTAATAAAATCAATAGTAAATCAAATAAAAAGAAAGTTGTAATTAACTGCCCTGAAAATTTGGGAATTGTAGATCAAACGTCTGGCAAGACTGTGGATACATTCCGTACAGGGTGAGTATAATTTTCAATGAAGTAATTTCAATATTTCTTTTTATTATTAGCACTATGTGCGTTTTATCGTCAGAAATGTATAATAAATTCACGATCTGTAAAATTATATTGTCTTCAATTGCTAATGATTTTAAGAGTAAATTTATGTCGAGAAAAATAAAATTAAGTTCACAATTAAAATATTAAATCGTAAAATATTAAACCGGCATGGAGAGTGTTTCCGATACGAGTGATGTGTTCATTGAAGTATCTTGCGAGGCAGCAAAAAATGGAAAACTTACTTTGTTAGTGGATTCTGGAGCTGATGCCAGCCTGATTAAAGAAAATAGGATGGCACATTTGCCGAATTTTAATAAAAATATTCGGAAAGATCTGAGTGGTGCTTTTGGTGGATGCGTTAGAACCTTAGGCTCCACTAAGATTCAGCACACAAACATAGAAAACCTAAGTTTAACGCTACACGTTGTGTCACTTGAACAAGGGGTACCAGCAGATGGAATAGTCGGGCATTATCACGCCCGACTGGAACAGATCTATAATAAATGCGTTAAATAAAAAAAATCCATCAAACAGGTATTTCCCATACCACGAATAGATGAGATTTTAGATCAGTTAGGTCATAGTCGGTATTTTTCAACACTAGATTTAGCCAGAGGTTACCGTCAGGTTCTAGTTGAAGATAGTGACAAAGAAAAAACTGCTTTCAGTACAGGTATTGGTCATTTTGAATTCAAAAGGATGCCATTCGGTTTTACGGGAGCACCTGCCACTTTTCAAAGGATAATTAACCACATACTAACAGGTTTACAGGGTATTGACTGTTTCGTTTATTTAGATGAATAGTCGTTTATGGAAATAATTTAGCAGATCACGAGCATAGGCTATGCAAAGTTTTGCAAAAGCTGAGAGAACATAATTTGAAATTAAATACAGAGAAATATCAGTTTTTGCGACGTGAGGTTATATATTTAGGACATAAGTGTTCTGAGTTAGGTTGACATACCAGACCCAGCAAAAGTAGAGTGTGTAAAAAATATTCCAGTTCCGAAAAATAGGAAGGAAGTTCAAGCATTTTTAGGCTTAATTAATTATTACAGAAAATTTATAGGAGGTATGGCGAAACTATCATTACCAATAAACTGTTTGCTTAAAAGGACGCTAAGTTCATATGGAATGATAATTGTCAGAATTCGTTTTTAAAACTTAAAGAGGCAATTATGTCACCACCCACACTATTTTTTGCTCACGACAGACGCCAGTAACGAAGCAATTGACGCGGTTCTTTCGCAAGGTGAAGTTGGAAGCGACAGACCGATCGCGTTTGCCAGTAGGTCTCTTAACGATGCGGAAACACGCTACTCTACTATAGAGAAAGAATTTTTGGCAATTGTATGGGCAACAAAAAATTTTAGGGCATATCTTTTGGGAAGACCATTTCAAATTTATACAGATCATCAGCCCCTAAAGGGTATAGCAAACTTAAAAGATCAGTCATCACGTCTTGCGCGTTTCCGGCACAAATTATCGGAATATAATTACGAAATGCATTACAAACCGGGAAAAAGTAATTTAAATGCGGATGCGCTTAGCCGCTTAGCATACTAACTGAACCTCGAGACTTTGAGACGGTAATTAAAGATTTTCACGATTCACCGTTAGGTGGTCACCAAGGGGGCGTAAAAACATTTTTAAGAATTCGGCACCAGTACAGATGGAAGAGTATGCAGAAGCAAATAAAGGATTATGTGAAAAATTGTTCAAAATGTCAGGTAAACAAGAGTTCAAGGCTGACGAAGATGCCAATGGTTCTAACTGATACGCCAGTCAGACCCTTTACATGGTACATGGACTTGGTGGGTATTCTGCCTGAAACCATTTCAAGGAATAAATACATCTTAACGTTTCAGGACGATTTTTCTAAATTTATGTGCTGTGTGGCTATACCCGATGCGGAAGCCAACACCGTAGCAAAAGCATTCTTTAACGAAATAGTTACACGCCACAATATACCCAAAGTATTGGTAACAGACAATGGAACGAACTTCATTTCCAAACTATTTTCGGATACATGTAAATTGTTAGGAACTTTTAAGTTACATATTACATATAACACCCTACCATCCACAGGCTAATGGGTCATTGGAACGAAGTCATCGTCCACTAGCTGAATATTTTCGTAGTTTTGCTAAAGAGGATGGGTCAAACTGGGACCAATGCATGTTCATAATAACACGATGCATACGTCGACGGGTCAAACCCCATTCCGTACGTTGTACGGGTTTGACTTCGACATGCCTACGAATTTAATGCGTAAATGTTCACCTTTATATAACGCAGAAGACTACAATAAAGTATTAAAGTACCAAATACAGCGATCACACTAGATCGTCAGGCAAAATCAATGTAGGGCCAAGGAGGTGTCGAAAAAACAATACAACAAGAACCTCAACCCTATACAATTCAAACCACACGACATGGTTTTAATGAAAAACCAAACTAGGAAGAATAAGTTCTCTCCAATTTGGAAGGGACCCTACGTGATCATAGAGGGAAGTGGGCCAGTGACCACGACGATATTGATCAAAAACAAAGATAAGAAAATTCACAATAATATGTTAAAGGCATATCACAAATAGTGTATGCCGTTAAAACTATAAATATTATAATATTACCCTAAAAAAGAACCCATGAGGGTAAAAATATAAAACCAATTAGCTATGCGTTGACAATTAAACTCGTAGATTGCAACATTATGTTGGATAAAATAAATTTAACCATAAGATAAAGAGTAATGATTAAATAAAACATTACATACGTCATTTGGAGGAAAAAATAAATATAAATAGTTTAGGAAAACAGTAAGTAAAAAACAAAGGAAAACTTGTAGTAATAAAAAAAAAAAAAAAAATAGGACATATTAAAAATAATAATTTGGTAATAAGAAATACAAAAATATATATATATATTTATATATATATATATAACTATTTTAGGAAAAGAACTTATAATTATAAAGTTAGTTAATCATAAATTGAGAAAAGAAATAAACTAAGCACTTGCAACCAATTGCATTAATTTAAAATTAAATCAATGCTAGTCATAAAATTGTCGAATTCAATACAGATAATGCAAAACCAACCATTGCATTACTGACCTATATTAATAGTGCAAGCTATCAAACCTTGAAATGGGTCATTCCCCCAAGTGTTTCATGCTGAAGCACATAAGCAATCTGTACGAACGTATGTATATCATACACTAAGCAAGCGTTAATAGCTGACATATAAATGCAGATCTTGCAGTTTTTTGTTGATACCATAAACAAATGCAAATAAATATAATTCCATTTTACCGTCATGCCAGTAAGAAGTTTCATATAATGTGACTTATATTTATAAGTATACAAAAATTATATAATAAAATATTAAACATGTTTAGAAAATAAATCGCAATTCTAATTATATTTATTTACATGCAGAGAAATTATACGTATTTGAATAAATTTGAATATAACAAATAAATTTTAAATGAATTTGAAAAACTTACTTATAATAATTTAAATTTCTTAAAGAAGAAGAAAAATATCAGTTGGTATTAAAATTAAACAAAAAAGAGATATATAAATATTTAGTACAGTTAAAATTAAAAAAAAGGAACGAAAAAAATATATATTAGTAGAATAAATAAAATGTAAAAAAAAACAGGTATTAAATAAAAGCAAAGAATTTTTTTAAAAAGAATTTTTAAATTTTAAAGAAAAAAAAAAGTGAAAAAAAATATTATAAGAAGAGGTGAAAAAAAAATAATAAACATGAAAAAAAAATTGGGGAATTAAAATTTAAAAAAAAGAGGGATATTAAAAAGAAAAAAAAGAGAAGAAAAAAAAATAATATTAACAATTAAATTTTTAAAGAATAAAAAAAAGAGTAAAAATTTATATATGAAAAAAAAGGAACTAAAATTTAAAAAAAGGAGAAAATTTTATTTAAAGAGAAAAAAAGAAGGAGGTATAAAAATTTTATTAAAAAAATATATATATATATATAGAGAAAAAAAAATAAATACCAGCATTAACTATTAATTTAAAAAAAAATAAGGGGTATTAAAATTGAAAAAAAAAATAATAATACTATTAATTAAAAAAAAAATATATACATATATATATATATATATATATATATATATATATATATATATATATATATATATATATATATATATATATATATAGAAAAATAATTTAATTTTATTTTTAAAAAAGAGATATACAAATTTGTATTCGAAATTAAATAAATTTTTAAAAAACTAAATTTAATCAGATATATAGAAGATATAATCAGAAATATATATACATATATAATATAACTAAATATATGTATATAAAATATATTTAATGTACAATATATTCTATATACATATATATATGAAATAAAAAAAAAAATTATATGAAATAATTTTTTTTTCTGATTTTGCGCATTGAAGGTGGATTGAGTCCGCCGCATTGAGTCCCTCCGCATATAAGACGACGATCTTAGCCATTGGGCTAAATACATAATTACACTAAAACTAGTGATACACTAAATAATTGTGTTTCAAATAATTTAAACACTTACAAACAACATTTAATTTCAATGTTATTGCATACATAAACAACTATACATTACATGATACTAAGTTTAGATAAACTAATACCACACTAAATAGTTATAGTTCAAATAATGTACCATACTTTAATTCAAGTAATTTAAATATCTTAAAATCAATCTTTTTCTTGTGACGAATGTACGTAAACCATTATATAATTTACGAAAATTATATTAAGTTTATATAAGTTAGTACCACACCACACATTTGGAAGAGTTCAAAAACAAAATTGAATTACTTGTTTGTAAAATATTCATGTAAATTTAAAATATCCGAGTGCACAAAAATTGTTGTTTAGAGTGACCAACAGCGCTGGATACTGACTCAGAAGATGTATAGATAATCGTTGGGGTCCTGGGACTTTAATGGGGACATGTGAAAGGAGCTCTGGGTGTTATCAACAAGAAGAAGAAGTGAAGCAGCTTCAAATAAAGAAAAGAAAAACGAAGAAATGAAGCAGAGTGGGTGCATATTTGAAGACGTAGAAGGATGCACTAGGAGCAAACTTGTTTTTATACCAAGCACAAGTAGATTGCAGTGATTGAATTTTAATCAT